>CM042170.1:50865521-50905521 GCA_023376005.1 Doryteuthis pealeii
GTACAGAGAGAGAGAGAGAGAGAGAGAGAGAGAGGGGAGCAGTACAGAGAGAGAGAGAGAGGGGGACAGAGAGAGAGAGAGAGGGGAGAGAGAGAGAGAAGAGGGGTAACAGAGAGAGAGAGAGAGAGAGAGAGAGAGAGAGAGAGAGAGGAGAGGAAGAGAGAAGAGAGAGAGAGAAGAGAGAGAGAGAGGAGAGGAGAGAGAAGAGAAGGAGAGAGGGTACAGAGAGAGAGAGAGAGAGAGAGGGAAAGAGAGAGAGAGAGAGAGGGTACAGAGAGAGAGAGAGAGAGAGAAGAGAGAAGAGAGAGAGAGACAGAGAGAGAGAGAGAGAGAGAGAGAGAGAGAGAGAGAGAGAGACAGAAACCAGCTGGTTGAGAATGTCAAAGGCTAGACCATTTAACGTTTTTTTTTCCCGGCTTCTCTCTACTATTTTTCTTTTTCTTTTGCTGCTGCCCTGCCTAATTCCCCACGACATGGGTTTAGCGCTCTATCTACAAATCCCAATATTTGAATGGAGGCCAATCTTGGAGAAAAAGAAAGCAAACAAAAAAAACAAAAAAAGAAGAGAGAGAAAAGAAAAAGAAAAAGAGTGTGTGTGTGTGTGTGTGCCAGACAGTCAAAATGAAATGATGGTGCCAGACCCCAAATTGGCCCAAGCTGAGTGGACTAAACACCACAGAGGAGAGATACATCACTTAGAAAATCAACACACAAAAATATCTGCAAATAATTGAGAACAAACAAGCACTAAACAGCCATCATGGCCAATTCATTTATTAATTTGCAATAGTAGGGGTTCTTTTTTGGAGAGGGGGGGGCGAGAAAAAAAAGGGGAAGAAAAAGACCAGAAAAAATAAGTATTTGTTGAAATCTAGCTATTACTAAAATTCTCATGTTTGTGAATATATATATAATATATATATATATATATATAAATACACACACAATACAGACAATTCCTGTCGGACAAGTTTTTCGTTGATCCGTTCCAATTTTCGGGCCATCTTTCTGGTGTGGGGGTGTAACTGGTATAACAGTCCCCCAAAGGTTTCAAAACGAGCGCTTTCGGCAATACAATTTGCCATCCTCAGGTAGGAAACGATGGTATGATTTCGTGTCTCGTTTTTAACGAGAACGAGTAGTAGCAAGGAATTAGAAGTGGGAGGTAAATTGAAGTGGAATTAGAAGTGGATGGCAAATTGTATTGCCGAAAGCGCTCGTTTTGAAACCTTTGGGGGACTGTTATACCAGTTACACCCCAACACCAGAAAGATGGTGAATAATATATATATATATATATATGAGAAGAAAATATTTAAAAAATATAACAAACACAGGATGTTATGATCAAGAAACAATTTTTTTTGTGTCAATGCTTAAGCATTTCGGTATATTGTACCATCTTCAGGACACTGTTAAGTGATGTTTATGTGAGGGACAAAATGAAAGATGTTACGTGTATAGTGAATGTGTGAATATGATGCTATTAACCATTAATTTTTATATGCGCGTTTGTTTACGAAAAGTCAATGACATGATCAATGCATGTGCAAAAATGGAAGGTGAAGATCATATAATGACACATGCATTAATGTGAATAAGCGGAGAAGAAAAGTTAATAAAGATATGACGTATTTCATATGGAATATTAATGTTAAAAAAATAAGAAGATTAAAACAATATATAAATACATTCACTATACACTTAACATCTTTCATTTTGTCCCTCACATAAACATCAATTAACAGTGTCCTGAAGATAGTACAATAAATAAAGGGTCGAAACAGATTTCTGTCAGCGAATTTAACATCATGTGTTTGTTTTTTCTAAAATATTTATTTCATACTGTCGGATTCACTTCCATTCACCTTTCATATATATATATCTTATTATAATGGAGATTGTGTGTTTTTCTGTCTGTAACCGAAACTATATTACTACTCAAGTCACAATTCCCTTAATTATTTACGTCAAATTCTCCATGATTTCATTCTTTTAAACCTTCAGTTATTAATAAAAATTGTTTTACATTATTAATACTGTTGACCATATCTAAGTACTAATAACATGCAATTGTATTTATATATACAACAAAATAACGGTTTACAGTTTGAACAAGAAGGCTAATTTGCATATTGATATTTAAAATTTTATTTTGATAAATATGTGCTTGGAATTATTGATTTCTAATTGTTTGGTTTTATCTTAAGAAATATAAACAAAATTCTCGTGGATAAATCTTAAAAGAAATTTATTTACAAGAAAAATAACTGTAATATTATCCTTTACTTCCTATTTTAACTAAATAGTTAATTAGGAAAATTTACCAATGAAACAGGGGAGTAATGGAAAATGATGGAATAGTTAGTTTCAAAGTTGTTCTATTTTTCGATTATACCCCCTCTGTTGCAGATCTTTTTATCTGCATTCTTAGTCAGTTTCATTAGCCTTTCTAATTTAATATGATATTTTATTATATCAAAACTTAAATACTTGCACCCGGAGGGTGCATATATTTGCTAGTATATATAAATGTGTGTGTTCATGCACACTTACATATGTGTGTGCGTGCTTATTTAAGCAGTAGATTCTTTTGTTGAAAATGACAGATATGGATTTGGTGTTTAGCCTTTTATAAGTTTTTTTACTTGCGGTCGCAGGCTGTTTAAAAACTTTCCAAATTTGTTTGTCTGAGTACTTTCAATCATTTTCGGTCATTTTCGAGGACACGAGGAGTGCTCCTATGTTGTGGAGTCCTGGGTTGATTCTGTGTTTAAGGAATGTTTGGTTTGGTTTGTTTTATGGCATATCAACCACAGTGGGTCATTTAATACCACTAAAGTTTTGAAATGAATTCATTTTTGATGGATACTCAATTTTAAAAAAATAAACTCATGTTTTTCTATTTAACCTATAGATGGGACCCTAACAGGTACTACCACTCTGGTTCAGCAAAGTTGTCAGGGTAGCTTAAAGTTGGTATCAGCCATACAGCGAGGGAGTATATCCCCTTTTTACTAGTGCTAGATAAAGGAGATTGTTTTTTTTTTGCATCTGAGTTGGAATACCACACCTACCATCAGCTCTTTCTTTACCGCAAAGATACCTATGCTACTCATACACTGAGTTGGCAAGGGTCAGTATCGGATCAGGAACCTTATGGTTTCTAGGCGATACTCTACCAACTGAACCAGAACATGAAGAGAGAGAGTGTGAGAGAGAGAGAAGAGAATGAGAGAGAAGAGAGAGAGAGAGAGAGAGAGAAAGAGTGAGAGAGAGAGAGAGAAAGAGAAAGAAGAGAGAGAGAGAAGAGAGAGAAAAAGAGAAGAGAGAGAGAGAGAGAGAGAGAGAGAGAGAGAGAGAGAGAGAGGGAATCACTACCTACAATTAAAAGCTATTAGAAATTGATATGGGCGGGGGATGGGGGGATGTCTTTTATTTACGAACATTGAGAGATTAAGCAAATTGTGTTAAGCATTTTAATTTGAGTCTGGGGGGGGTAAGGGGGTCTGGGGTGGGGGTAGGGGGTCTGCCCAAAATAGGTCAATATATAAAAAGCTAATTAGAAAGGGTAATTAGGTCCATATTGGCTGGAAATCCTTTTTTTCCTCTTGTTTATCGAAGAAGAAGGAATTTCAAGAATCACAATGGCGGCACCAATGGCAGAATAATATAAATGGTGGAGGATTTTATATGTTAATCAAATTTTATCATCTTAATGATTGGGGGGTGGGGGCGAGAAAACAAAAACATTCCTTGTAGATATGAAAATTACTTAGTGAAAAGAATAAGGAATTAGAAAAAATATATGTAGGGAAGGAGAAGGAAGAGGAGAAGGAGTAGAGACTGAGATGGGGGAGAGAAGAAGAGGAGAAGGAAGTAGAGACTGAGATGGGGGGGAAGAAGGGAGAGTTGAGAGGGGAGGAAGAGGAGTGGGAAATGAAGAGGAAGGAAGAGAGAGAGAGAGAGAGAGGAAGGAAAGGGAAAAAGAAGCCGAGAGAGGATGGAAGAGGAGAAGAGGAAGGAAAGGGAAAAAGAAGAAGGAGGAGAGGAAGAAGAGGGAAGAAGAAAAGAGGCCCAGAGAGGAAGGAAGAGGAGAGAAAAATATAGGCCCAGAGAGGAGAAGGAAGAGGAGAGAAAAAAAGGCCAGAGAGGAGAAGAAGAGGAGAGAAAAAGAGGCCAAGAGGAGAAGGAAGAAAGAGAGAAAAGGCCAAGAGGAGAAGGAAGAGGAGAGAAAAGAGCCAAGAGGAGAAGGAAGAGGAGAGAAAAAGAGGCCAAGGAGAGAAGGAAAAAGGAAAAAAAGAGGCCAAGAGGAGAAGGAAGAGAAGGAAAAAGGAGGCAAAGAGGAAAGAAGAGAAGGAAAAAAGAGGCCAAGGAAAAGGAGAGAAGGAAAAAAGAGGAAGGAAAAAGAAGAAAGAGGGAAAGGAAGAGGAGACAACAAAAGAGGAGAAGGAAGAGGAGAAGGAAAAAGAGGGCTGAGAAGAGGCCAAGAGGAGAAGAAGAAGAGGAGAAACAAAAAGAGGAAGGAAGAGAGAGAAACAAAAAAGAGGAGAAGGAAGAGAGAAACGGAAGGAGAGAGGAAAAGAGAAAGGAGGAGAGAAGAGGCCAAGAGGAAGAAGAAGTAGGGAGAGAAAGGAGGAAAGAGGAAAGAGGAGAAGGAGAGAGAAGAGAGGAGAAACAAAAAGAGGAGAAGGGAAGAGGAAGAGGAGAACTGAGAAAGAGCCAAGAGGAGAAGGAGAGGAGAAACAAAAAGAGGCCAAGAGGAGAAGGAAGAGGAAGGAAAGAGGAAGAAAAAAAAGAGGAGAAGGAAGAGGAGAAGAAGACAAGAAGGAAAAAGAGGCTGAGAACGAGGCAAGAGGAGAAGGAAGAGGAGAAGGAAGAGAAGCAAAGAGGAGAGGAGAAGAAGAGAAAGAAAGCAAAGTTAAAGATCTAAACTGCTAACTTATTTCCACAGGTAATTTGTTTATAGTAATCAAGACTTTGTTTTTTTTTTTAATTACCTGACAGCAGAAGATTGGTGCATTAGTGTGCCACAGATTCTCCGAAACAACATTCCTTGGATTTTTGAATTTGGAGATTTTTTTCCCCCGTTTCTAGACTGGCTACCCTGCCAAAGCGAGAGAGCATGGTTGTGGAGTCAGAAAACAAAACTTCCATCTCAGACTCCACTTTATATAATTAAGTGATTGCAATTCATAATAAATATAAAACCAGGATTTTTTTAATAATCTATTTATAAGGACTGTGCACTGTATAACTTTAGATACTAAACTAGGGCCATATAAAGTGTAAATTTAACTGGAGTTGGGGTCAGTATAGTTTTACTGACTCCATTGACCCCTTAATTGCTTCTGATTCCACCGTCCTGGCAAAAATAATCTAACTGTACTCTCATATAATACAATATTAGGAGAAGGAAAACTCCGAATTCAAACATGTTAAACTCCGCTTAAGAAATTTCGGAAGAGATGGATTCATGCCTTTCCCAAGAGGATTAGTGTAAAGCGAAATGAAGACAGTTTCATCTAGGATTTGAACTCAGTTTTTTTTCAACTTCATTTTTCTTGGATAATGGTTATGCCTTATTAGAGCCTCCATGTTGTAATTACAAGATAATCCCATATGGATACAGTTATATTTTTTTGGAGGTGGGTGGGTCAATTATCATAGTGTTAGTGGGAAGGCAGACAGAAAACTAGACAGAGAGACTAGTCTTTGAAATCTTTTGAAGTTAAGAAAAGAAAAGGAAAAAGAAAAAAAAGAAAGACAGAAAAAAAAGAAAGAAAGAAAGAAAAAAGAAAGACAGACAGACAGACAGACAGAAAGAAAGAAAAGAAAGAAGACAGAACAGACGAAAGAAAGACAGAAAGAAAAAAGAAAGACAGAAAGAAAAAAGACAGAAAGAAAGAAAAAAGAAAAAAAGAAAGAAAAAAAGAAAAAAAGAAAGAAAAAAAGAAAAAAAGAAAGAAAAAAAAGAAAGAAAAAAAGAAAGAAAAAAGAAAGAAAAAAAGAAAGAAAAAAAAGAAAGAAAAAAAGTGATCTGTTAAAAAAGGTGGAGTGATATTTTTGTAGGATTAGATCTCCCATTGCTCAATTTGCAATAACTGTCTTGGGCCAACAAACAAAAAAACTCGAATGACAGAAATTGGATCACAGAAGGTGGAGCACGTTCTTTTTGGGGGTTTGATGGAGGAATTACTATTGATTGGTTTAAAAGGGAGAGAAGTAATCAAATACCAACAAAAAAAAGAAACCCAGTCATTACTGTACATTTAAACACTCTTTGTTCTTCTTTAAAAATTACTTATATCTGTTAAAATATCTAAAACCTGAAAATAAGGGTGGTCACAATAGAATAGGTTCAGTCCTAATTAATGATCATCCTCCACACATTAATCATTTGTTTTTATTTTTTTAAATGTGTGAAAATAAACATCTTTCGCTTTCCTTTGTTAACTCTTAACATCCTGTTCAGAATTTTCCAAGTCCAGAGCCCCATTCCTATAAGGATTTATAAAAAAATGGCCTTTTCATTTAGTAAGTAAGTAAAGTTGACGGGGCGGCCTAAAGTCGGTATCAGCCAGTCAGCGAGGGAGTCTATCCCCTTTTCAATAGCGCTAGACCAAGGAGATTGAATTTAGCATCTGAGGTGGCGAGGACCGGTATCGAACTAGGAACCTTGTGGTTTCTAGCCAAACGCTCTACCGACTGAGCTAACCCGGCCCTTTCCCTTAAATCAAAGACTTCTAAATATGTTTAATATTACATTTAAACAAAGGCTATCATTTGGGGTAGATTAGGTAAATGAATGTGACTTTCGACTGGGTGGAATGAGGTGGTATAGGATGTTAAGAGTTAACCTTTACATGGTCCGATGAAAATTAGAGTGTCTAGTCACATGTTTTTGCAATATTTTATCCTTTATTTCATATGCTGTTTGAGAGCTACATATGGTCCTCAAACGTGTCACACATGACTCTCAAGACAGTGGAAGGGTTATAAGTCATAAAGAAGAAAAAGAAGAAAAAAAAATTTGCCAAAAGTTTCGGGGGGGGGGGGGAGAGGGTACTGTCATTGTTATTTCTGAGAGTGGGTAAGAATATAAGAAATATGTCAAAAATACCACCTGTCTGAAAAAGTCTGTTACTGTGATTCAAGTTTTTCCAGACAAGAAAAGCGGTCACAGATTTATATTTGATGTTTTATAAGGTCCCCGCCCTTGCAGCAGAACCTCCCCCCAAAAAAACAAAAACAACAAAAAACAACTGTTGAATGGTACATTGGGTGTGAGCCAATGAAAATTTGTTATTTATTCAGTAATATAGTAAAAAGTAACGTAACGTAGACAGTGTGGTCTATTGTCGGTATCATCCGGACAGCGAGGGAGTCTGTCCCCTTTTCACTAGCACTAATCCAGGGAGATTGTTTTTTTTTTGTGTCTGAGTTTAAATCTAATGCTATATCAAAAGACACCCCTTGGAAAGGAAGGGAGGGGAGGTCTTACCCCCTCAGTATATTCTAATCTCTGCCGACAGGGTTAGGTAGGGAGAAACTTAGATTATGAGCCTCAAATTCTAACATAATGGCCACCAAAGGCAGCCTTTAGGAGAGTCATGTTTAAAGTAGAAAAAGAACAATTTTTTCGGAAATGCCAGAAGAGAGGATGGTGGGGTGGGGAGGTATAAGAATCCTAGTTCTTTGATTAGAATACTAACAGATGCCAATTTATTTTCTGTGTGTTGCGAGGGGTGGGTGGGGGCAGATGCGTGGAGTCAGTCAGGGTGGATACATGTGTGTGTGTGTGTGTGTGTGTCCGTTGTGAGAGATGGAAAGTGATACGCAAAAGGAATTTTGGAAGCAGGAGAAATTGAAATAGCTGAAATAAAAATAAAAACTGGACTTCTTATGTGTCTGCATTTGGAGGTTGATGTGCACTTCTTCCATTCAGGATATGAGGAAAGCAAAAAAACGTGGATTTAGATTGGCAAGATGACTTGACCGAGATACAAGCATTTTTTATTTTTATTTATCTAGACAATTTGAATTTCGATATCTTCAGTAATGCAATAGCTGGCAAACTAGTCTAGCAGAACTGCATTATTGAGCTTGATTCTCACTGGGTGCCCCAAAATTCTGGTCTTGTGTGAAACTTAGTTGCAAGGAGTTAAAGTGGCCTACTGTTAGTAACAGCCAGACAGGGAGGGAGTCTATCCCTTTTTATCTAGCACTAAACCAGGGAGATTTTGTTTTCTTTTTTGCAGACATGGAGTACCACACCTACCGTCAGCTCCCCCACTTTACCGCACAGATCAGATTATCCAATCTGTGTTACTCATGCATTGAGTTGGTATCCTTGCAATTTCTAGGCAGATGCTCTGATTGAGCTAAATTAGACCCTTAAAAAAAGTGGTCGGGGCGGCTTAAAGTTGGTATCAGCCAAACAGCGAGGGAGTCTATCCCTTTTCCACTAGTGCTAGATCAAGGAGATTGTTTTCGGTGTCTGAGGTGGAGCGCCACACCTACCATCAGCACCTTACTTTACTGCATAGATCCCTGTGGTACTCATACGCTGAGGTGGTGAGGGCCAGTATTGAACCTAGAACCTTGTTGTTCCTAGTCCGATGCTCTACCGACAAAGCTACCTACCCATTAAAACCTTAAACTTAGTAAATAGCTAAATCTCACGATTTGAAAAGGTAAACAAAAATCAAAATGGTTGTCCTGCTGGGTCTAAATATTTTAGCAGATGAAATCGACCCTGGGTGGAAATTTAAGAACATTTAGAGAGAAAAACCTGAATTGATAAATGATACCCAAAATGTTTTATTACATTATTTGTTTAAATGGGTAGAAAAAAAGAAAAGAAGACAGAAAAGAAAGTAGAGAAAAGAAGAAAAGGAAGAAGAAAAGAAAGAAAAGAAGAGAAGGAAAGGAAGAGAGAAAAGAAGAAGAAAAAAGAAGAGAAGGAAGAAGAAGAGAAAAGAGAGAGAAGAAAAGAAAGAGAAGAAGAAGAAAAAGAAGAAAGAAGAAAAAGAAGAAAGAGAAAAGAAGAAAGAAGAAAAGAAGAAAGAAGAAAAAGAAAAGAAGAAAGAAGAAAAGAAGAAAGAAGAAAAGAAGAAAGAGAAAAAGAAAGAAAGAAGAAAAGAAAGAAGAAAGAAGAAAGAAAAAGAAAGAAGAAGAAGAAGAAGAAGAAAGAGAAAGAAAGAAAAGAAGAAAAGAAGAAAAGAAAGAAGAAAAGAAGAAAAGAAGAAGAAGAAAAGAAAGAAAAGAAAAGAAGAAGAAAGAAAAGAAGAAAGAAAAAAGAAGAAGAAAGAAGAAAGAAGAAAAAAGAAAGAAGAAAAGAAAAGAAGAAAAGAAAGAGAAGAAAAAGAAAGAAAGAAAAAAGAAAGAAAAGAAAGAAAGAAAAGAAAGAAAGAAAAAGAAAAAAAAATAATAAGAAAAATAAATGCACATCATGTCCGAAAATGCTTGGTAAGGTGACTAGGGAATCTTGGATGAGGTAATAGTTAGCGAGCTAGGCTTACGTTGTTAGGGATCTTGATTCTCATTGGGTGTCTCCTCCCCCATACTTGTTTCATTACTAGGGTGACCGTTCTTAAGACAGTTCTAAGTGACAGTTATCTCTGGATTCCGGGTTCAATCCTGAGTAGTGGCAGTAACATAGAAAAATAATTAACACAACTTCTACCCCAGCTATGGTTAGCGGAATGAGAACAGGATACCCCCGTGGACTGAATAAAGGGTTAGGTTCAAAGTTCCGTGATGGCTCCCAATTATGACAAGAAGTTCCCGAGTCCGAAAAAGAAGTTCCCTAGTCCGAAAAAGAAGGTTCCCAAGTCTGAAAAAAAAGGTTCTGAGTTCGAAAAAAATACCTGAAGAAGGCCGGAGGGTATATCATCCGAAACGTTGTACAAATAACAATAAAGATGAGGACAATTGTCCGAATAACGCAGATAATACTAATCATGTCACCTTGTTCATTTTCCGCAAGGATAACCACATAACACACTGGACACCTCTATATTGATCGTTGGAAATATAGATACATACATACATTATACATATCCATTGGCACGACTATAAAAACAAATGTTACAAAGTTTATTTTGGCCACTAATAAGCCGAGAGTTAATTGACTGTAGAAAAGAACCACCATTACAACCCCCAACATACACAAAAAAAAAACAAAAAAAAACAAACAAACAAGTCCTAGCTAAGTCCATAAAAGTTATTGGTTGATAGAATGCCAGCAAATCAGTTTAAACAAACTGTTTTTGTATTTTTTATATTGATGAGATTTAAAGAGTGAAAAAAGTAATAAAGTTTTGTTTATTCATCATATCAATGATTGGAGAAGATTTTGTATTTGTCATTATTTGTAAATAATATTTGTGTTTGTATTATATTTGGAGATAACAAGGGTTATTAGATTGATTGTTAACTAGGGATGAGTGATTGTCTTGGAGGGGGGAGGGGGGAAGAGAAAGAGAGAAATGGAGAATGAAGAAAGAGAGAAATGGAGAATGAAGAAGAGAGAAATGAGAAGAGAAAGAGAGAAAAGAGAGAATGGAGAATGAGAAAGAAGAATGAAGAAAGAGAGAATGAAGAAAGAGAGAATGAAGAAAGAGAGAAAGAGAAAGAGAAGAAGAGAAGAAAAAGAGAAAGAGAGAATGAAGAAAGAGAGAAGAGAAAGAGGAAGAAGAAAGAGAGAGAAGAAAGAGAGAGAAAGAGAGAAAGAGAGAAATGAAGAAAGAGAGAAAGAGAGAATGAAGAGAGAAAGAGAAAGAGAGAAAGAGAAAGAGAGATGGAAAAAGAGAGAAAGAGAAGAGAGAATGGAGAAGAGAGAATGGAGAAAGGAGAAAGAGAGAAAGAGAGAATGGAGAAAGAGAGAAAGAGAAAGAGAGAATGGAGAAAGAAGAGAAGAGAGAAAAAAAGAAGAAAAAAATGAAGAAAAAAAAAGAAATGAAGAAAAAAAAGAAATGAAGAAAAAAAGAATGAAGAAAAAAAAGATGAAAAAAAAAAAGAAATGAAGAAAAAAAAAGAAATGAAGAAAAAAAAAGAATGAAGAAAAAAAAAGAAATGAAGAAAAAAAGAATGAAGAAAAAAAAGAATGAAGAAAAAAAAAAGAAGAAAAGAATGAAGAAATGAAGAAAAAAAAGAAATGAAGAAAAAAAGAAATGAAGAAAAAAGAAAAGAAAGAAAGAAGAAAGAAGAAAGAATGAAGAAAGAAAAAAGAAGAAGAAGAAAGAAGAAAGAATGAAGAAGAATGAAGAAAGAAAGAAGAAAGAAAGAAATGAAGAAGAAAGAAATGAAGAAAGAAAGAATGAAGAAAGAAAGAAAGAAAGAAGAAGAAGAAGATGAAAGAAAGAATGAAGAAAGAAAGAATGAAGAAGAATGAAGAAAGAAAGAATGAAGAAAGAAAAAAGAAAGAATGAAGAAAGAAAAAAGAAAGAATGAAGAAAGAAAGAAAAAAGAATGAAGAAAGAAAGAAAGAAAGAAAGAAAAAAAGAAAGAAAAAAGAAAAAGAAAGAAAAAAAAAGTAGAAGAAAAACAAAAGAGTAAGACACAGAGCCTTAACAATTGTATATTTTATTGTTACTTTCAGAGATTGGGTATGTATAGATGAAGGGATTATCAAGCCAGTTATCTGAAGAAAAAAAATGGTTAAGAAAAAAAATATCATCAAGGCTCTTTACATAAGTTTATGTAAAAGAATTCCTTTTTCCAATATAAATTCTTGGAAATCTAAAGAATATAACTTGGCGTTCAATTACCAAAATGTAAACATTAAAACAAACAAAACACAAACCAAAAGAAAAGCCTTTTCCTTAAAAGGAAAATGCTTCGATGAATGGTTGGGATTCTTTTAAAAGGTTTTAAGTAAAAGGCTACTTATTCCTTACTTGAAGAATAAAGTGAGGTCAAGTGGTGGCAGTGACCTTGGTTCCACTATTGTATCTTATGACTAGGGAGAAGAGAAGAGAGAGAGGGGAGAGAGAGAGAGAGAGAAAGAGAGAGAGGAGAGAGAGAAAGAGAGAGAGAGAGGGATAGAGATAGAAGAGAGAGAGGGATAGATAGAGAGAGAGAGAGGGATAGATAGAGAGAAGAGAGGGATAGATAGAGAGGGAGAGATAGAGGGGAGAGATAGCGAGGGAGAGATAGAGAGAGAGAGGAGAGTAGAGAGATAGAGAGAGAGAGAGAGGGAGAGGAGAGAGGGGAGAGAGAGAGAGAGAGGGAGAGATAGAGAGAGGGAGAGATAGAGAGAGAGGTAGAAAGAGAGAGAGAGAAAGGAGAGAGAGGGAGAAAGAGGAGAGAGATAGAGGGAGAAAGAGAGAGATAGAGAGGAGAGAGAAGAGAGAGAGAGAGAGAGAGAGGGGATAGAGAGAGAGAGAGAGGAGAGATAGAGAGAGAGAGAGGGAGAGATAGAGGAGAGAGGGAGGAGAAAGAGAGGAAGAGAGAGGGAGAAAGAGAGGGGAGAGAGGGAGAGAGAGAGGGAGAGAGAGGGAGAGAGAGAGAGTGCTGGCTTTGTGAAGGTCTGAAGTCTTGGTCCTCCTGACACACGCCCCCCCCTCCTCGGAAAGCAAGCAATTATAATCAAAAAAGGAAGGAAGAAATAAAAATGGTAGCATCCGGATTTTCATCCCAATTGGAGTTGTAGTGAGAGTGAACAAGCAACAATTCTACAGAAATTGTAAATCCCTTGATAGCGCGGGGGGGGGGGGCTGACGATATAAAGTAGAGATCAAAAAGCTGAAGATATTTATCTACCTTCCTAGGGGTAAGAGGGTTGTTGAATTCACCATGAGGCTATTTTCTTTCTTTCTTTTTTTTTTAGGTGTAGGGATGAGACCTCACTTATAGCTCAAAGGCAAAAGTTGGCCAGTTTTTAAAGATTTCTTAAAACAACAAGGTTTCTTTCTTTGTTTAATGGCATATCAAATATCACAGTATCAGTCAATCAGTGAGGGAGTCTATCCCCCTTTCACTAGCACTAAACCAAGGAGATTGTTTTTGCGTCTGAGGTGGAGCGCCACACCTACCATCAGCTCCTTACTTTACCGCACAGATCCCTGTGCTACTCATATGCTGAGTTCGCACACACCATGAAGAAAAACTGGATTCAAGCCAGCTAAAGTAAAGTTAGTGGAGTGGTCTATTGTCGGTATCAGCCAGACTGCAAGGGAATCTATCCGCTTTTTTCACCAGCACCACACCCAATAAGAATTAGATTTGGGAACCAGTATTATTTGTATTATGAAGTCGTCGGGGTGGCCTAAAGTCGGTATCAGCCAGTCAGTGAGGGAGTTTATCCCCTTTTCACTAGCGCTAAACCAAGGAGATTGTTTTTGCGTCTGAGGTGGAGCGCCAACCCAACCATCAGCTCCTTACTTTACCACACAGATCCCTGTGCTACTCATATGCTGAGTTGGCGAGGGCCGGTATTGAACTAGGAACTTTATGGTTTCTAGCCGAACACTCTACCAACTGAGCTAACCTGGCCCTATGTGAAATTTATTTATTTATTTTATTATTATTATTTCCTGCTATTGAGATGTCTTGTGTATGCTGATTGCTGGCCTGTACTGCCAAATTGCTTTTATACTGCTATGTTTCTGCTTGTGTAATGCACAGCTAGACTGTTTTCAACAATATATACTTAAATACACTAAAAACTTTTTTCCTGAATGTCAGATTAAGGAAAAAAGTTGAAATGGCGGTGCGTCTTATATGTCGACAAATACAGTAATGCAAATATTTCACAAATTTATATCCAATACCAATAATTTTAGAACTGATCCATTTGACCCATAGATTTGACCCTTACTCTGGGTCAGAGTAGATCTGAGAGTAATGACAAAAGAGTGAGGGTGGATAGTCCACATTCCCCAGAACTTCAGATTCTAACCACCAGATACAATTTAGTGTCAATACCAAAGGCAATTTTCTCATTTGGTCTGACAGACATTTTTTAACATATCATGGTGCAGGGCTCGACATTAATGCCGTCCCGTCAATACGTCATCTGGGACAGTTTGCCGGGACAGTAAAATTTTTTCCTAAAAGTTAGTGCTACATTCCAATATTGGCCGTCCAGTGATTGCCCGAATACTGACCTAAAAAAAACGGTCTAGTTCTAGACTTAAAATTACTAATGGCAACAACACTGAAGAAATAGACACAGTCACACAGTATATATTTTTATGATTGGAGAATGTCCCATAAAGATGGAAATAGAATAAATTTTAATTTATAAAATTTTTATTTTATTATTCTTGATTATAAATAAATGTTTCTGTCAACTGCTTCAGCTTTTCTTAATGTTTTATTACATGTTATTATGCTACTGATGACTGACAAGTATAGATGATGCTAATGAATTAAACAAAAATATTTTGATTTCGGGACGGTTCAAACCCCATTCGGGACGGTTGATAATTTTTGTTCGGGACAGTCATTAAAAAAAGTTAGTGTCGGGGTCTGTCGTGGTGCAATAGTTGTCATTGTACAAAATGGATATGGTAATCCGAATTCAAATCCTGGACAAGGCTGTTTAAATAGTAAGGCAGACTGGGCTTTTTAAACCTCATATGGCAACCAGTCTAGGTGAAGGAAAACTGAATGCAAACCAGTTAAACTGTTCAAGAATTTGACCTTGTGCTACATCCTACTCATGTGGATGGGTTGGTAAGTATTTATATATAAGACTAGTTGAACTATGAAGAAGAAAATAAGTCTCATATCTTTACAGAGATCCTTGGGTGACCATAAAAAAAAAAATAAATTGGACACATGGCCTAGTGGATAAGATGGTTAGGTTAAGACAGTTCTAAGTGACAGTTATCTCTGGATACCGAGTTCAATCCTGATCCACTCAGGCAATTAGAAAAATAATTAACACAACTCCTACCCAAGCTATGGTTAACGGAATGAGAACAGGATACCCCCGTGGATTAAATAAAGGGTTAGGTTCAAAGTTCCGTGATGGCTCCCGATTACGACAAGAAAGTTCCCGAGTTCGAAAAGAATGTTCCCGAGTTCGAAAAGAAAGTTCCAGAGTCCGAAAAGAAAGTTCCAGAATCCGAAAAGAAATACCTGAAGAAGGCCGGAGGGCATATCGGCCGAAACATTGTACAAATAACAATGAAGATGGGGACAATAGTCCGAATAACGCAGATAATACTAATCTTCAAGCCTCATCTCAAACATTCAGAGAAAAAATAAAAAATCTTTTTTTTTTTTTTTTAAACAGCCAACACAGTGTACCTGCTTCAAGGTTTGAACCCAGCATGATAGCTTTGGTGTTTAATCCTATAAGCCAAGAACCTGGCCCAATTATAACAGCTGGAGTACATATCAAAAAGGACCATCCAACAAAATGACAAACAAAAGATTCTTCTATACAAGCTGGGTAAGAAAATAGGAGGTGGGTGGGTGGGTGTTGGTTGTAGTGAATGTGACCAGGTGTATATGTGGGTGGGGTGGGGGTGTAGTGAATGTGACCAAAGGGGGTGGGATAAGGAAGAATGATTGGCACATGGTAATTGGGTTAGTGGCAGGAGACTTCCCTTGTTGGAAGGGGACTCACCATAGGTAAGCCACTATAATTGGGGTTGTATAAACAAAAGGCGGGGGGGGCGGGTGTTTGACAAAGTAATTGTTGTGAGGTGGCAAGATCTGCAGGCCCTCCCTGTTTATTGTGGCCCCTAGACTGTCCCACATGCACTTCCCAAAATAAGAGGAGGATAGAAAAGGAACAGCATTTTTTTTATTTTTTATTTTTTTATTTTTTATTTTTTATTTTTTTTTTACCAAGGGACAATTTCTGAGAGAACCCCTACCAAAAACACACAACACCCTTAACACCCCTCCACACACAAAAAACAAACAAACAAAACAAAACCCCCAAAACAAAAACATTAATTCGTAGATGATTAACTTTCTTCCAATAAGGGTGGGTGTGAAAATGAAGAGAACTTGGGGTGGAGCGGTAACATTTATTCTATCTGATCTTGAAAACTCTGGCAAGATTCTCCTCCCTCCCCTTCCAATCAGGGTCTTAAAGACTGGTGGCATTTCTTTGCCAAATTATTACTTGTACATTATCTATCTATCTATACATATATAAAGAGCAGTTGTGTACATGTGTATGTCTGGACGAAACTTCGAAAATAAAACAATTAACAACATAGTAAATATATATATATATATATACATTAAATATCACCAGGGCTTGGTTTTTTAGCAAAAATAATAGAGATTTGATTTATATAAAGAGCAGTTGTGTATATTGTGTATGTCCGGTGGAAACTTCCAAAATAAAACAATTAACAACAAAGTAATATATATATATATATATATATATATATATATATATATATATATACATTAAATATCACTAGGGCTTGGTTTTTGAGCAAAAATAATAGAGAATTGATTTATATTCGTGAAGATAAATAAAAATAAAATTTAAATGATATCAGCAAAGATTTTTTTTTTCATTTAATATTTTATATAGTAGACATTAACATTTCTTTTTCAGAATAGCTGGATCAATGCAAGGTCTATTTTTTTTTTTTTTTTTTTTTTTTTACATAGAGAATTAAATGGGGCATCTCACGAGGGTTCAACTCACGATTCAATAATAATGGATCTGCCGGACTAACTTTAAAAATCCCCCTCTACCCAGGCGATGCCGGGTAGCCACTTCTAGTAACAATGAAAGGAGGGTACTCCACACTTCTCAGAGATCCAGGACTGGAGTCTTGCCATCTCATTTCATACACAGGACTCCTAGAATGGAACTCACGAGCAATGGTCTGCTAGCCTGACTTGTTAACCATCACACCATATTCTAATGCTCCATTAATTTCTTTTACATTTAATAATGTATCTCTTTCTTGCCAAGCCCTTTTTTAAAATATTCATTCACACTTTTGTCAAAGAGAGAGAGAGGTTTGATTGACTCCAAGATGGTTAAATGATTCCCCAAATAGTGATGTCTTATGAGAGAGAGAGAGAGAGAGAGAGAGAGAGAGAGACCCTCCAACACCTGCATTTATTCACCCTCTTTTTTCTTCTTCTTTAAGTGCCCCCCCCCCCAAAAAAAAAAAATTCAGTTTTGATTTTGCTAAAGTATTTTCTATTTTTCTTCTTTTTCTTATTCGTTGTCCCAAGTTTTCATTGATATCTAATTCAATAGAGCAGCAGAAAGTGTAATTAAATAAAATTCAATGTGAACACTGACCTTGTGCAGACCCCACACCACCACCCCGAAATACATACAATTCCATTTTTTTAGCCTTTCATTGGAGACATTTTTACAAATTCAATTGCCACCAATTACAGATGAAGCAACACACACAAAAAAAGGGGTGGGTGCTTTTTTTTGGGGGGGGGGGGTATTTTCAGATTTCAATCAGCCCAAAGTAAACATTTGTGCTCAGAAACGATTAAAAGAATTTCTTTAAAAAAGTTTTGGAAAAAATAAAAATAAAATAAATAAAAGGAAAAAAAAAAAAAAAAAAAAAAAAGAAAGAAAGAAAAAAGAAAGAAAGAAAAAAGAAAGAAAAAAAAAAAAGAAAAAAAGAAAAAAGAAAGAAAGAAAAAAAGAAAAAGAAAAAAAAAGAAAAAGAAAAAAAAAAAAAAAAGAAAAAAAGAAAGAAAAAAAAAGAAGAAAAAAAAAAGAGATGTAAGTGAATAAGCAATGAATGTTTCGCTACTTCTATCCAATGATAGGTTGGTTGGTTAGATTTTAATGGCATGTCAACCCTTGTTAGGTTATTTTATGCCAAAGATGTTTTGTTTTATTCTTTCCTGATGGGTATTCAATAATTTTTAAACTCAATTTTATAAACAATATTTTAAACTCATTTTTCTATTTAACCAATAGATGGGACACTAACATATACTACCACTCCTTATAATGTTGAAATAAAGTAGCTGTTAATGAATTTGACATATTAGGTTTGTTGGTTGGTTGAGTTTTATGGCATGTTAACCCTTGTTGGGTTATTTTATACCAAAGACGTTTTTTATTATTCTTTCCTGATGGGTATTCAATAATTTTTTAAACACATTTTCTAAGCTCATTTTTTTTTATTTCAATCTAGTCCATATATGAGACCCTAACAGGTAATACCATTCCATGTCCCATAATGATTGATACATCAAGTGCACAGAATTTACATGCAAAAGTAACAACAATTATGGGACAAACGATACCTCACCTTCAATAGTATTAATTATTTGAAACTATATAATTGCTTAAAATTTTGGGTGTTAGATAGGAATATTTGAAATCATATGTAGGCAAATTATTTATGTTAGCTAAATAGTTATGACTTATAATCAAACGTTTACAAATTAATTAAAATCACACTTTAAATAAACCTAATAGTTACATTTGCATATAAATTTTATATATTAAATGTACCAACTATTATGGGACAGAATAAGTAAAACATACAACCGTTGTCCCATAATAGTTGGTACATTTTCATATTAATTCTATGCATTAAATGTACCAATTATTATGGGACAGAATAAGTAAAACATACAACCTCTGTCCCATAATATTTGGTACATTTCATATAAATTTTATATATTAAATGTACCAACTATTATGGGACAAAATAAGTAAAACATACAACCGCTGTCCCATAATAGTTGGTACATTTTCATATAAATTTTATATATTAAATGTACCAACTATTATGGGACAAAATAAGTAAAACATACAACCTCTGTCCCATAATATTTGGTACATTTTCATATTAATTCTATGCATTAAATGTACCAACAATTATGGGACAGAATAAGTAAAACATACAACCGCTGTCCCATAATAGTTGGTACATTTGCATATAAATTTCATACATTAAATGTACAAATTATTATGGGACAGAGATATTAAAACATACAACTGCTGTCCCATAATAGTTGTTAGATCTGCATATAAATTTTATATATTAAAGGTACCAACTATTATGGGACAGAATAAGTAAAACATACAATCTCTGTCCCATAATATTTGGTACATTTTCATATTAATTCTATGCATAAAATGTAGCAGCTACAAAGGGACAGACATTGTATTTGTTTGGTTTTATTTGCTTGGAGAGGTCTCCTTAAGAATTACCAATAATCAGATTTTTGTCTTGTTCTTTGAGAGGAAGACAACAAAAATGGTGGCGCCATTCATTAAAGATTTTAATCAATAAACAAATAAAAATCAAAAAAGGAGAATTTTGATTTTTTTTTTGTCTTTAATTAATTCCTCAATTAATTCAAACGTTTCTTAATCTTCTTCCAATTTTATCAAATGAAAAGAAATTGTGGAATCAATATTATATATTTAAAATTCTTTGTTTTAATCAACTCTAATCTTACTAATCTTTGTAGGATTATCCATTCTAATAACCTTATATAATCCCTTTGAACCTTCCTTCTTATTGTGCTATTGTTAACACATACACACACAAATATATATATATATATATATATTATATATATAGTAAGTAAAGTCGTCGGGGCGGCCTAAAGTCGGTATCAGCCAATCAGCGAGGGAGTCTATCCCCTTTTCAATAGCGCTAGACCAAGGAGGTTGTTTTAGCATCTGAGGTGTAGTACCACACCTACCATCAGCTCCTTACTTTACCGCACAGATCCCTGTGCTACTCATACGCTGAGTTGACGAGGACCGGTATCGAACTAGGAACCTTGTGGTTTCTAGCCAAATGCTCTACCGACTGAGCTAACCCGGCCCCTTAATATATATATATATATATATATATATAGATAGATAGATAGATAGATAGATAGAGAGAGAGAGAGAGAGAGAGAGAGAGAGAGACTGGACTTTTAAGGAGTTTTAGAAATTTCTTTAAATTTCTAAAAGCCTTTTGAGTTTTGGTCGAAATAAATTTATTACAGAATGACGGTTTGTTGAGTTTTTTCCTTTCTTTGAAAGGTAAATATTGCTCTGTATTTCATCTAAAATAGATTATTATACATTGAGATAAAATAGAAGATAGATAGATAGACATATCAGATGAGATATATAGATAGATATATCAGATGAGTTTTTACTTAATACTTCTAAGGGTTTTACTTATTTAACGGCAATGCTGTATATGTTGAATAAATTATACGGTCAATCTGGAAGAGCATCTCAAATTTCCAACCAAAATTCTGCTGACATTTTTTTAACGACCAGATATTGTCATTCTATAGGCGTAGGGCTAAAAACAATATTTCCCATGATAGTATAGGGATCGGCCCCTATATTTTTACGGAATGTGGAATTGACCAAATTAAAATAATTAAGTTTTCTTAAATAACTAGATTTACAATGGTTTGTCATGAGTTTAGAATTAAGTAAACAAAAGAGAATCGAATGAATATTAGTTTAGAAATATTTTAGAAACAATAGAAACAATGGTTTAAATTCATCTGATAATTTACGTCACCAGAATTCCACATGTACCAAAATCATTCGATATTGCATCATTGCAAATCACCTGATATTTGAGGAATATTTTAGCTTAAGGAACACGTAGACAATGAATAATTAAAATTATAAAAAGGCCCATAGAGCTGGAAAAACTGGGAGATAAGGAGACACAGAGACAGTGAGGAGCTTTTGCTCTTCCTGACTCAACAGAGTTGGAGAGGATGCTCCTAACTCGACAGTGGGAACGTCCGAAAACATCAAATACGACTCAACAGGTCCGTCTATCTTTTTGTCTCCTATTTCTCTCTCTCTCTCTCGATCAACAACAACAACTTTCAATCACAAGTTCCAATCACAGACAAACTACTAATATGTTGACACAAGCAATCACACTAATATAAACACCATGTCACACACAACTATACACAGACACAATCAGACTGCAACACCACTGAAAGAACAATGAAACTATATTAATTGTATTTATGTATATAAAGTTTGTTTCCTTTATCAATGTCTTCTTCTTTTGTTACCTATGGAAACTACATTTCTGTAGTCCTTATACATATAAATTGTAGGGACCCATAACTCGGATCTTCAACTCATCAACTACACAATCTCCAAAAACAAAACGGGTCCCTACAATAGAAAAGACTGTGTCCTGGGAAGACCGAGTGGAAAAAAGGCATCCGGAAAAGAAACTATGCCAAGTACCAAGGTCTCTAGGACGCTAGGGAAAAAAAGGGGGAGGGGGGGAAAGAAGATGGGGGGAAAGAAGATGGGGGGGGGAGAAGAAGATGGCAAAAAAAAAAAAAAAAAAAAAAAAAAGGAGGGGTGGTTCAAGAGCCGACTACCATTCTGTGAAGGTTGGCTGTAGAGGTTTTACAGGCTGCTGCTCTCCCCACACCCTTCTAGAAGGGTCTACACAATGCTGGGAGTGAGGCCTCAGAAGAGGAATACTATCAGGTCTGCAAATGGAGGCAGTAGAGAGAGGATCCAGATGGCTGTGCAATAAGAGGGGGGATGGTGAGGAGTGTTGAACCTTGGTTTCTAATTGGTCCGGGGACAAAAGCTGGAGGGATTGATCAATCTGGATAGGTGAGATCCGAAACACCCAATGAACCCAGGAGGATACACATTGCTGACGATACGCATGTCCCAGTGCATCCACATGTTGTTAAAACACAAATATCCACTTACTTTCTCGTACATTCGTTCCTGTCCAATATATTAAGTGACTTTTGGGATTATATAATTACTAGCTGAAGTATCTATCTACATTGGGTAAGAAGCCAAGACTGAAGTCTCTGCTAGCCACTATATATTAAAGCTTTAAAAAGACCAAATATTTTGTTCATTTCAATTAAAAGAGAAAAAAAAATTCGAGAGAGAGAGAGAGAGAATATTGTTTTCCCTCTTCTTTTAATTGATAATGAACAAAATATTTGGTCTTTTTAAAGCTCTAATAAAATTTTGTACTCCTAAAATATATATATATATATATATATATATATATATATATATATATATATATATATGGGAGAAATAAAAGGAAATTAATCTGACAGTATGTGGAGAAAAGTAGACAAACACAGGATGTTGTAGAAAATGGATGTATGAAAATGTTCACCATTGAAGCAAGAACTTTATCCAAAGTCCTGAAGAAGGTCTAACAGACCGAAACATTATAATGTCAACATCACTACCTACAATAAACATCCATTTTCTTCAACATCCCATGTTTGTCTACCTTTCTCCATATATGTGTGTGTGTGTGTGTGTGTGTGTGTGTGTGTGTATGAGAGAGAGAATAAGAATGAAAGAAATATCTCCACTGGCAATACTTGAATTTGAGATCAACCACAAACATGTAATTGTATTAAGTAAATTAATAAACCACATACCTTTTAACTCATAAAAGGAAAAATCTCCAGAAACAACACGAAAGACACTTACCTGAAAGAAAAGAAAATAAACATTAGAATATTTATATACATACATTTAATAAACATTAGAATATGTATATACATCTCTATTAATAATGCATATTTGCTTTCGGTTTTTGTCTTAAAAATTATGTCACATTACCCAAAATTGTCATAACATAGAATAAATACACTGAAAATTTGAACATGCAACATTAGACAGTCCTCATTGTTTTTTAAAACAAGTTTTAATAAATACATGACTGGTATTATCTATCTATATATAGTTTGTTTTATTCTAATACATATTTAAAGTTTACATTTCAAATTGTTTTATTTTTTTTAATCCTTTAATGAATTTGATGATTTTACTTACTTAGGGTACAAATTCGCTGACATTGGATTTTTTACTCCCACCCCTCAGGCAATATGTTTCAAAAATCTATTTTTACATTTTCCAGAGGGCGTTTTTTTTTATATTTTGAACTAGTACATTTAATTTTATCATAAGTCAATAACAATACATAAAAAAGTCAATTTAGATTTGTATATTGGTAGGCAAGAAAAGTGGAAATGAATCCAACAATACGTTGAAAAATGAGTAAGAGTGAAAAAAAAAAAAAGAAAATGTATAAGCTTTTCTTTATATCTTCTGTCACGTTTTGTATTCTATTATTAGGTTTGCTCAGTCAATAAATATCCAGGCGCTTCTTGTCAAACTTGGGAACCTTCTTGTCGAACATGGGAGAGAAAAACACGCCCCAGTTGCAGTCCACATGTAAGGAGGGTTTTAAGTCCCCCAACCATGTTTGTATATCACACATGGTCCCATGGTCTATATCCAAGTGTTAATACTTTCATGTTAGCAGCAGCTTCAAGACTTTACCTATAAAAGACTATTATCTTATTTGGACATTTCTCTCATACAACTATGGAAAGTTTGTCTTGTCAAACTTGGGAACCTTCTCGTTGAACATGGGAGAAAAACACATCCCAGTTGCAGTCCACATGTAAGGAGGGTTTTAAGTCCCCCAACCACGTTTGTATATCACACATGGTCCCATGGTCTATATCCAAGTGTTAATACTTTCATGTTAGCAGCAGCTTCAAGACTTTACCTATAAAAGACTATTATCTTATTTGGACATTTCTCTCATACAACTATGAAAAGTTTTTCTGGCTGAGTGTTGAAATAGGTTGGAAAAGTAAAACGGAAAAGTAAAACGGAAAGGTTTGGTGTGGGCATAGAATTTAAGGAATTTAGAAATTACTAAGGATACGAATTATGTTATTTTTGTGTTAAAACATGCAGTTTTATTGAATTTATCAACTTTTATAAAAGACGGTTTATCGTTAGCGAAATACAACAACATGGCGGCTGTTGTTGTTCTGAAATTATCAGAGGAGATTACTCTAATAGCCTTATTTCTTGAAAAATTCTAAATATAGCTTATTAAATCAATTAATTACATTTTTTAACGTTTTTAATTTTATGTTTAATAATAATAATAATCTTATTATAATGGAGATTGTGTGTTTTTCTGTCTGTAACCGAAACTATATTCCTACTCAAGTCACAATTCTCTTAGTTATTGACATCACATTCTCCATGATTTTATTTTTATATAAACCTCAATTATTAATAAAATTGTCTTACATTATTAATACTGTTAACTATGTCTACATACTGACAACATGCAATTATATTTATATATACAACAAAATAGCGGTTTACAGTGTGAATGGGAAGGCTAATTTAAATATTGATATTAAAAAATCGAATTTAATAAATATGTGCTTAGTATTATTGATTTCTAACTGTTTGGTTTTATTTTAATGAATATAACCAAAAATCTCTTCAATGAATCTCAAATGAAATCCATTAACAAGAAAAAATAACTGTCATTTTATTCTTTACTTCCTCTTATAACTAAATACTTAAATTAGAAAAAATAACAATGAAAGACGAGAGTGATGGAAGAGTAAGTTTCAGTTGTTCCATTTTTTATTATACTCCCTGTTTCAAATCTTTTATTATACTCCCTCTGTTTCAAATCTTTTTATCTGTATTCTTATTTAGTTTCATTAGCCTTTCTAATTTAATACAATATTTTATTACATTAAAACTTAAATACTTGCACCCGGAGGGTGCATATATTTGCTAGTAATAATAATAATCATTTATGATTTAAAGATGATACATAATATAATAATAGTAATAATTAAGATACTACATAATTTTAAGATTTAACACAAAAATAACATAATTTGTATCCTTAGTAATTTCTAAATTCCTTAAATTCTATGCCCACACTAAACTTTACCGTTTTACTTTTACAACCTATTTCAACACTCAGACGCTTTTCTTTGTATCTTCTGTCACATTTTGTATTCTACTTTTGGTAAAATATTCCAACACTGAGTGTTTTGATTAATGGATCCACATTTATTTATTTCAAATATGTTTTAATACTCTGGATGTATTGATTCATCTGTAGTTTGTCGCCTATTGCAACAGTATGTCTTGCAAAAAGAAAACTGTCAACAAGGGCAAGCTTAATAGCCGCCTAATAGTGTGGCTTTTAAGCTAGTATGAGATAAGTAAAAACAAATCAATAGACAAACAACAGATAATGTTGGTTGTATAAATCCTTAAATAAACTTTCAAAATAACCAGTGAACGTTGTTAAAAAGAAAGTTTGTTTTTTAATTTCTCAGAAAACATTCGTGTGTTACTAGAGTAAAATGAAATTATCAGATAAAAAATAAAGGAAAAAAAAAAAAAGAAAAATAAAGGAAAAAAGAAAAGGAAAGAGGAAGGTAAAAAGGAAAAAACAGAAAAAAGAGGAAAGAAAATAGAAAAAAAAAAAAAAACAGAGAAAGAAAAAAAAAAGAGGAAAAAATAGAAAAAAAAAAAAAGGAAAAAGAAGGAAAAAGAAAAACCAGAAAAAAGGAAAAAGAAAAACAGAAAAAAAAACAAAAAAAGAAAGAAAAAAAAGGAAAAAAAAAGGAAAAAAAGAAGAAAAAGAAAGAAAAAGAAAAAAAAAAAAAAAAGAAGCAAAAAGTAAGGGACAAAAACCACTTCAAACCAAAAGAATCTTTGGGTTTAGTTTATTATTAAATATAAATTAAACAAATTCTCATGTGTCCCCCGCTTCCCCCCGATATATGATGATAAAATAATGTTTTCCGCATGTGGAAGTTATTTTATAAATGAGACAGAACTGATTAGAAATTGGAATTGTCGGGTGATTTAAACAGAGAAATGCGTATTATAATCTGACAGGAACGAAAATAAATGGCTTCCTTAAAAATATAATGCAAAATAATGCTGGGACCCAAATCTAATTTTTATTGCATTCAAAAACCAACTGGACCCCTAATTTTTTTTTAAAGGATGGGGGGGGGGACTGAGTGGGGAATCTGTAGCCCTCTTCTCCTGACCATCCCCATCCACCTTACAACAACAGCAGCAAAAATTAAGACTGTGAATATAATACACAATAATGCTGGAACCCAAAAAGAACGCTGAGATCCACATGTAATTGTATTCAAAAACCAACTAACTGGAACCCTAGCCCTTTTTTTTGGGGGGGGGGATTGAATGGGAGAATCTGCAGCCCTCTTTTCTTGACCATCCCATCCAACCCCCACCCACACCCATTTACAACAATATCAGCAAAAATTAAGACTGAATATAATGGGCCGGGTTAGCTCAGTCTGTAGAGCATTTGGCTAGAAACCACAAGGTTCCTAGTTTGATACCGGTCCTCGCCAACTCAGTGTATGAATAGCACAGGGATTTGTGCGGTAAAGTAAGGAGCTGATGGTAGGTATGGCGCTCCACCTCAGACGCGAAAACAATCTCCTTGGTCTAGCGCTATTCAAAAGGGGATAGACTCCCTCGCTGACTGGCTGATACCGACTTTAGGCCACCCCGACGCCTTTATAATATAAAATAATACTGGTTCCCAAATCTAATTCTTATTGGGTGTGGTGCTAGTGAAAAAGGGGATAGACTCCCTTGCAGTCCGGCTGATACCGACAATAGACCATGCCACCAACTTTACTTTAGCTGGTTTTAATTAATTTTTATTCATAATGTTGTGTGAATTATCCGAATTTAGATAGCGAAAACTTTTCAGCACTTTTTAAAGATATTTTTCGGTCAAACCTAGGTTGTTAACTTCTCTTACCGATTCGGTTCTGTGAACCGGCTCTACGTACGTATTGAGCACTTTTTAATATATGTTGTTAATTTGACGTAGTCACTATTGTGACTCGTTCTTTTTTTAAAGTTTTTTTTTCCTTTCGAAAGAAGACAATCTGCCTTACTATTTTACCCATAGCTAGAGGGGAAAAAAGATCCATGGGACCATAAGGCACCCCTTTTGCGATTTCGATTCGTGGGGACATTTTTTCCATTTACACCGTCAAAATCCGGTTAATTGTTTACAGACGATTTTTAGAGTTTTTTTTTTAAATCAAAACTAACCCCTAACCCTAACCTCTTACCCCTAACAAACAACCGGATTTTTACGGTGTAAATGAGAAAAGTATCCTCATGAGTTGAGATCGCGGAAGGGGTGCCTTAAGATCATATGGTCCGATCCATGCTTTTCCCAAGTGATGTTTGCATTTCACTTTATGCTAATGCCCATGGGAAAAGCATGAATCTATCTCTTCTCCCTCTAGCTATGGGTAAAATAGTAGGGCAAACTGTGTTCTTTAGTGTGTGTCCAAAGTTTGCATCCAGGAATTGGACTTTGGACACCGATTTTATTTCTTATGATAACTGCTATTTTAAGTGCACCTTTGATGCAACTGGATTAACGACCAGACAGGTAAGATTACCAATGTTTACTTCCAAGCAGGAAGTTGAAATGTTTAATCCGCAGATCAATTTGGAAGAATATAAATTGATTTTCTAACCCAGAGTTCAAGTGTATTTTATGTACAAGAGTTTGTTGTACCATTGACCTTTAGGCACCCCTTTTGCGATCTTGTTTCATAAGGACATTTTTTTTCATTTACACCGTGAAAATCCGGTTGTTTGTTAATAGATGATTTTTAGAGTTTTTTTTTTAAATTATAAAACTCACCCCTAACCCTAACCCCAACAAACAACCGGATTTTGACGGTGTAAATGAAAAAAATGTCCTTATGATACGAGATCGCAAAAGGGGTGCCTAAAGGTCATATGATACAGTTTGTTGGTTTTTACGGCATGTCAATACTTGTTGGGTTATTCAAAGCCCAGGACATTTTTTTTTTGAAAGCAATTAGAAGGTTTCAAGTAACTATTTCTATTTAATAATAATAATAATAATCATTTGTTGGTCGAGTCAATTATGTAAGACCAAAACAATCAATGGATCTACGAGGCTAACTTTTTATTATCGCCCCATCTACCCAGGCAACACCGAGTAGTTGCTTCTAGGTAGTTCATAAATTTTAGAGAGTAAAAAACAAAGGTTTCAAGTAACTATTTCTATTCAATAATAATAATAATAATTTGTTGGTTGTTTGGATTTTATGGCATATCAACTCTTGTTGGGTTATTTTATGCCGAAGACGTTTTGTTTTATTCATACTTTATGTTCATTTTGGTCTAATCTTTTTTTTTTTTTGGAAGGGAGGCAGGAACCCATCTCTTTTTCCCTTGGCTATTGGTAAAATAATAAGACATGCCTTGATATGCCAGCAGTCTAGGAGAATGACAATTTTTATTTCCAAAACTAAGTGCCAACATCCCTAAACGTGATTTATCTTCATGAAGGCAGACTGAGTAAGAAGATGCTGCAACCTGTTTGCTGTCCTAGGCTATCTGTATAATAATCATTTGTTGGTTGGTTGGATTTTATGGCATATCAACTCTTGTTGTGTTATTTTATGCTGGAGACATTTTATTCATACATTACGTTCACTTTGGTATAGTCTTTTTTTAGGGGGGTGCATGGACCCATCTTTTCTTCCCGTGGCTATTGGTAAAGTAATAAGACTAGCCTTGATATGCATACAGTCTAGGAGAATAACAATTTTTATTTCCAAAACTAAGTGCCAACATCCCTAAACATTATTCATCTTAATGAAAGCAGACTGAGTAATGACTGGAGTCTAGTAAGAAGATATTGCAACATGCTGCACCTGTTTGCCTCAGACTTTTTGAACTTATCAAGATGATACTGATGGTGGTCTTCTTCTGTGCAACCCTTCCCCCCCAAACACTTTAATCTATTCATATATGCAGCCCCACCACCCATTTCCTCAATATCAAAGATGAAGAAACAGAGAGAGGGGTGATGTCATCACTGATACCAAATGCACTACCTTGATAACGGATGATAATCCAAGACTCCCAGAAAAATGGTTGAAACCAGATAGTACCAAACCCAAAATTAACCTCTTCATAACATTCAAACTTAACACACTACAGTAAAAAGTCAATGTGTATTTTTTCTTCTTCTCATTATTCAACTAAGCTACTTACCTGTTAGTACACTCCTACCTACAAATATCCCAGTTTGCAGGAAAGACACAAGAAAAGCTTAAGATCTAGACTTTTCATCTTTTCTATTCAATGTTTATTTGGTTAAAAAATAAGGACCAAGTCACCAACAGGCACCCCAGCTGAATCAGTTTTGAAAGGAACTGAATTTTGCTTTTCACCGGTTGTCAGTAAACAAAATCTCCATGTCTTCAACAGTTGTGAACACTCTGGGGGCTAGTTAATTCAATTCTGGATCTGCAGATATGGTTACATATATTGCAAGGGAAATTTTCATCTGCATTTGGTGGTTCATAATGACGAAGATGTCACCGCTCTGCAGTCCTGTTAATCTCGATATTGTGCCGCATCTCACCAACCCTGTCTGTTGGAGGACAGATCTTCCAGGCTTGAAGGTGTGATGGCGCACTTCTTCAGCATAGTCTTAATATGATCTTTGAACCATTAGTACACTCCTACCTACAAATATCCCAGTTTGCAGGAAAGACACAATAAAAGCTTAAGATCTAGACTTTTCATCTTCGCTATTCAATGTTTATTTAGTTAAAAAATAACTTATTTTCTTAACGTTACGACAAAGTTTTATACGAAGTGGAGTATAGTGAACTCAGTCCATCACATCTTGTTTTCTCCCAGTACCCCCTCCTCCATTTCAATCTAATAATAAAAGTTTGGTTCCTGGAGAGCCTTTCTCCTAGTCAGCACCTCATGCATTGCACTAAAGATGATAGGGGCATGATCTGATTACTTCAGCAATAATATTCAGTTCAGCTGAGTATTCATTGAAAAAAAAAAAAAAATAATAAATAAATAAATAAAATTTAAAAAAAATAAATAAATAAAGAACCTCACATGATTCCAAGTGTGTTCCAGTATTCCCCCCTCTGACCCCCCCCAAAAAAAAACCCCAACACTTATGAGTTGAAGTAATGCTGTACACAAATCTTGAAAGATTCAATGTTTTTGTGCGTGTTGGGGGAAATTCAATAACAAAACTATGTTGTGGCTGAACAAGCAATTGTCATATCAAAATATCTGATTTTTGATTCAAAAGTTTTAGACAAATAAATAAATTAAAAAAAGCATAAAGATAAAAGTCAGAAAATTAAAAATGTTTTCTGCCCATTGGCACAGGTTTTTTGGTTCTAGGCAGGAATTAACAGGAAAGGAGAGAGAGCGAGAGAGAGAGAGAGAGAGAGTGTGTGTGAGAGAGAGTGTGTGTGAAAGAGAGAGAGAGAGAGAGAGAGTGTGTGTGAAAGAGAGAGAGAGAGAGAGAGAATAATAAAATTACAATACCAAATTGCCAAAAAAGCAATAGTCGTACTCTGGAAAGATATTTAGAAATTAGGATTTGAATATTAAGAGAAGGGAAAGTCATTGGTTGCGTTCGTGATAAAAACATAAATCATGTAAGAGCAAAAACCATCAATGGATCTGCAAGACTAACTTTTTTATTATCCCACCCTCTACCTGGGAAATGCTGGGTATATAAATATATAATTTTAGAGAGAGTAAGCAAGAAAGAAGAAAAAAAACCCAAAAAAACTCAAATATAAACATTTTCTGAACATTACACTTCGAGAGTTTTTCTACAGGCTTTAGTTCTCTGCAGGACAGAAAAAAACAAAAACACATACACACACATATATATATTATATATATATATATATAAATCATCGGGGTAGCCTAAAGTCAGTATCAGCCAATCAGCGAGGGAGTCTATCTCCCTTTTCACTAGCGCTAGACCAAGGAGATTGTTTTTGTGTCTGAGGTGGAGCGTCACACCTACCATCAGCTCCTTACCTTACCACACAGATCCCTGTATTGAACTAGGGACCTTGTGGTTTCTAGCTGAATGCTCTACCGACTGAGCTAATGTGTGTGTCTCTCTGAATATATATATATATATATATATATATATATATATATATATTATATATGAATTTAACATTTTGAAAAAACAATTAGTAATTATTATCTGCTGACAGAATCTGTTTCGACGCCTTAGTAGAAGGGTAGTATGCGCATTTTAAAAAATTCAAGCATTCCAGCGTGTGTTTGTACCCCCTATTCTCTTCCAACAGTTTTTTATCCCTTCTCTCTTTCATATATTTTTTGCTCGTTGATGATGACCCTTCTACTAAGGCGTCGAAACAGATTCTGTCAGCAGATAATAATTACTAATTGTTTTTTCAAAATGTTAAATTCATTCTGTCGGATTAATTTCCATTTATTTACATATACATATATACATATATATATATATATATATATATATATATTATATATATATATATATACACACACACACACATATTTAGAGGAAACATTTGTGTTTCCCTCCCCACCATACAACATAAAAAAAGAAATAAGAGAGACCCTGTATCAGGATTTTGCCCTTGTGGGGGAGGCAAATAAATCCTCTCAGACTTTTTTTATGATATAGAAAAAGAAAAAAAAAAAAAAAAAAAATCAGCTCTTGTTGCTTTTTCATTAAAAAAAAAAAAAAAAAAAAAAAATCCCCTTAACAGATAAAAAGGAAATGCCTAGATCTCCACTGAACGAAGGTCCTCCTGACCCCCCCCCTTCATCTGCCCTGATTTTACTTTAAAAGGGGGGGGCACATGTTTTTTAATTGTACAAACAGCAAAGCATTTCCTCCTTGTCTTTTTGTCACCTGCATCAGACAGATGAGAAATAGTAAAGTGCAGCCGAGAAAGACCCTGATGATTGAAGGAACTTGACACATTGAACGGGAATATATCACCAATTTGATGATGACATTAAAGTCTTTTCTGTCTCCCCCACCTTTTTTTAAAAAAACTTACACCCAAATATACAGAGAGACTAGCATGAAATGAAGGTCAAAGGTTGGACATTGGATAAAATGATTCCAATTATTTTCACTAACCAAATATTCAAAGTTTCCAAAATCATCACCAAATTTACTAGAATATTCCTTGGTATAAATTGTGTGTGTGTGTGTGTGTGTGTGTGTGTGTGTGAGAGAGAGAGAGAGATATCAAGTGAGAGAGAGAGAGAGAGAAATCAAGTGAGAGAGAGAGAGAGAGAGATCAAGTGAGAGAGAGATCAAGTGAGAGAGAGAGAGAGAGAGAGAGAGAATCAAGTGAGAGAGAGAGAGAGAGAGTGAGAGAGAGAGACAAGAGAGAGAGAGAGAGAGAGAGAGAGAGAGAGAGAGAGAGAGAGAGAGAGAGAGAGAGAGAGAGAGAGAGAGAGAGAGATCAAGTGAGAGAGAGAGAGAGAATCAAGTGAGAGAGAGAGAGAGAGAGAGAGAAATCAAGAGAGAGAGAGAGAGAGAGAGAGAAATCAAGTGAGAGAGAGAGAGAGAAATCAAGTGAGAGAGAGAGAGAGAGAGAGAGAGAGAGATCAAGTGAGAGAGAGAGAGAGAGACAAGAGAGAGAGAGAGAGAGAGAGAGAGATCAAGTGTGAGAGAGAGAGAGAGAGAGAGAGAGAGAATCAAGTGAGAGAGAGAGAGAAATCAAGTGAGAGAGAGAGATCAAGACAGATCAAGTGTGAGAGAGAGAGAGAGCAAGCAAACGATTGGGTGCCAGAAAGAAAGAAAGTCTCTTCGTACACAATATGTCATTTTTCCCCTCATTTCCTCATAGACATCCAACACGAATCTGATATGAGGTCAAGGAACATTTTTGTATTTCATATCAAAGTCTACCTCACTCCACAGAACCAAAAATAGCAACTTTTACCATCTTATGACCTCCAGTGACCCAAAATGACCTTGGAGGTCAAGTCTCTATCAATACAAAAGGTTAGTTATCCAAGACATTCCATTTTGTTGCAATTCTAAGACAAACACTTTAGTATATTAATATAGACTAGCGTGACCTGTGGATAAAGCACAGTATGATAATTTAACTATAACAATGTTTGATATGTATACTTAAGAGCTATTGCAAATAGTTCAATATGTAAAAAATAATATCATCTGCGTTATTCGGACTATTGTCCTCATCTTCATTGTTATCTGTACAATGTTTTGGGCTGATATGCCCTCCAGCCTTCTTCAGGTATTTCTTGTCGAATTTGGAAACCTTCTAGGACTCAGGAACCTTTTCAGACTCGGGAACTTTCTTGTCGTAATCCGAGTCTGAAAACAAGGTCCGAGAAGGTTCCCAAGTCTGACAAGAAATACCTGAAGAAGGCTGGAGGGCATATCGGCCAAAACGTTGTACAGATAACAATGAAGATGAGGACAATAGTCCGAATAATGCAGATAATACTAATCATCAAGCCTCATCCAAACATTCAGAGAAAAAAAAAAAAAAATCATGATTTAACTCTTTCTCTCTTTTCCTTCTATCTTTTAATTGAAACAGATGATATGCATCTGATTAGCATTATCACTTTAGCACTCTTCTTCCCTTTCTTTCCTCATAATCAAAACAGAATGGTCCATTATCTGAGGTGATAACAGGATGTAACATTCAAACATATGCATTCATGTTCTAGAAGAACAACTGAATTCCAATTTTTGAAACCTGTTAAAGTCCACTTAAAAAATTGACCGTGTGTAACATCCTGCTCATGTGGAGGGTCTGGGTAAATACATACTTGGAATATTAAAACAACATGTTTAGTTTCAGTTAACCACCTGTTCTACTAAGTTAAACTTGGTTAACATTTTTAAAAAAATAAATAAAAAAATAAAAAACAGGACCACACAACTTAGTAAGTTGGTCTTTTATTTAAAATAAAAACAAATTAAATTAAGTTGGGTGAGGTGGGTGAGTATGAAAAACTTAAGCCATTTGGGGTCATTTAGAGTTGACCTTATCAAAGTTTATGATAGAGCACATATGAGAAAGAGTACCACTCATAGGGTCAACAAAACACCCTGGGCACAAAAAAATCTGACACTTTTACAGACATGAGATCTTTATCAGAAAATGGATTAAAAAGGAAAAGAAAAGAAAAAAGAAAAAAAGAAAAACAAAAGAGGGGATAATCTTGAGTAGAGAGATCAAGTCACAAGGTGATCAATTTATCAGAGAAAGTAATCTGTTCAAAGACAGGTCGGGGGGGGGGGGTTAAATCCATAACCAGGAAAAACTGTGGTGGATTGGATCTCAAATCAACAAAGAAACAGTTGTAATCCTTCAGGCCAAGGGCACAAAAAAAAAAAAAAAAAATGTCAAAATAGAAAGACAAAAAAAAAAAAAAAAAAAAAAAAAAATGGGGTAATAGAAGAGCCACAGTTAAGTCTATAGTTTCAAGTCACATTGAAAGGGACTAGTGTCTAGTCCCTTACAGATTAAAGTTAAGCAGCAATGAGCTTGTTCAGTCTTTAAATGGGTAACTACTTAAGAAAAGCAGTGATATAGCCTTTAGTCACCAAGTCACAATTCACAACCAGTCCCTTAGAGATGCATACTTTTGGTGATAGTGTCTTTCATTGTGACTTCAGACTATATCACTGCTGTAGCTAAGTAGTTAAGCAGCAATGAACTTGTTCAGTCTTTAAATGGGTAACTACTTAAGAAAAGCAGTGATATAGTCTTGAGTCACAATTCTCAACTAGTCCCTTAGAGATACATAACTTTGGTGATAGTGTCTTTCATTGTGACTTAAGACTATACTAGAAGCGGCTACCCGGCGTTGCCTGGGTAGAGGAGGTATTTTTTAAAAGTTAGTCCTGCAGATCCATTATTACTGAATTGTGAGTTGGATCCTCATAGAATGCCCAATTAAAATCCCACGTAAAAAAGACCTTGCATTGATCCAGCCACTCTAAAAGAAACGTTAATGTCTACTATTTAAAATATTCAACGCCAAAAAAATTCCATGCTGTTATCATTTAAATTTTATTTTTTAATTATCTTTACGAATATAAATCAAATCTCTATTATTTTTGCTCAAAAACCAAGCCCTGGTGATATTTAATGTGTATATATATTTGCTTTGTCGTTAATTGTTTTATTTTCAAAGTTTCCTCCAGGCATACACACAACTGCCCTTTATATATGTATAGATAGATTACTGCTGTTCCCGAGTAGTTACCCATTCAAAGACTGAACAATCTCATTGCTGCTTAACTACTTAGCAACAGCAGTGATATAGTCTTAAGCAACAATGAAACAGACTAGTTTCAAGTATTCCTAATACAAAAAATTATACACAGTTGTATGGTTTCAAGTAGGGCTCGACATTAATGTTGTCCCGTCATCCCGGGGACGATAAAAATTATATCCGGGACGATCAATACATCATCCGGGATGGTAAAAAATTTTTCCTAAAAGTTAGTACTACATTCCAATATTGGCCGTCCAGTGATTGCCCGAATACTGACCTCAAAAAACGGTCTAGTTCTAGACTTAAAATTACTAATAGCAACAACAACACTGAAGAAATAGACACAGTCACACAGTATATATTTTTATGATTGGAAATGTCCGCATAAAGATGGAAGTAGAATAAATTTGAGTTTATAAAATTTTTATTTTATTATTCTTGATTATAAATAAATGTTTCTGTCAACTGCTTCAGCTTTTCTTAATGTTTTATTACATGTTATTATGCTACTGATGACTGACAAGTATAGATGATGCTAATGAATTAAACAAAAATATTTTGTTCGGGATGGTCATGAAAAAAGTTAGTGTCGGGCCTGGTTTCAAGTAACCGTATATAATCTTATTATAATGGAGATTGTGAGTTTTTCTGTCTGTAACCGAAACTATATTACTAATCGAGTCACAATTAACATGGTTATTTACATCACATTCTCCATGATTTTATTTATATTTAAGCCTCAATTATTAATAAAATTTCTTCACCTTTTTATTAGTGTTGTCCATATCTACATACAAATAACATGCAATTATATTTATATATACAACAAAATAGCGGTTTGCAGTGTGAATGGGAAGGCTAATTTGCATATTGATATTAAAAATGTGATTTTATTAAATATGTGCTTAGTATTATTGATTTCTAAATGTTTGATTTTATTTTAATGAATATAAGCACAAATCTCTTCAATGAATCTTAAATGAAATCCATTAACAAGAAAAAATAAGTGTAATTTTATTCTTTATTTCCTAATTTAACTAAATAGTTAAATAAGTAAAATTCATCAATGAAAGACGGGAGTGATGGAAGAGGAAGTTTCATTTCTGTTTTTCTATTATACCCCCACTCTGTTACATATCTTTTTGTCTGCCTCTAATTTAATACGATATTTCATTACATTAAAACTTAAATACTTGCACCCGGAGGGTGCATATATTTGCTAGTACAAATAATGTACACACTGTTACTTCGTTTTAGGAATGAGATGTGACCCAATATGAGCTAGGTGGACCTGGGAATAATGGCAATGAAGGAGTAATTCCATACTTCCTAGAGTTCCAGAATCGGAGCCTCACCACCAGTTTAATGTCATACACAGAATACCTCCCTGTTTTTTTGGCGGCGGTGCAGTCAGCATATTCTAAGCCCAGCTTACAGGGAATGTTTTTGAGGGTGAAGAATAAGAATCCATAAGAGAGAAAAGATGAGAGTATGTATTATTTGGATTATTCAGACTATTGTCCTCATCTATTTACACATTGAATGACCCTTCTAGATAGATAGATTCCCCCTTATTTATTGAATGACGATGTGCCCTACGGCCTCCTTTAGTTATTTCTTGTAGGACTAAATAACCTTCCGACAAGAAATAAATAAAGGACGCCGGAGGGTACATCGACCAAAACATTGTGTATATCTATTAATAATGGAGATTCGCTTCTGGGTTTTGTCTGTAACAAAAACCTACGTCACTGCTTACGTCAGATTACTCAAAATCGTCATAACATAGAATAAATACACTCAAAATTTGAGCATGCAACATTAGACAGTCCTCATTGTTTTTTAAAATAAGTTTTTAATAAATACATGACTGGTATTATATATCTATATATGATTTGTTTTATTTTAATACATATTTAAAGTTTACATTTGAAATTGTTTTATTTTTTAATCCTTTAATGAATTTGATGATTTTACTTACTTAGGGTACAAACTCGCTGACATTGAATTTTTTACTCCCAACCCTCAGTCAATGTTTCAAAAATCTATTTTTACATTGCCCGGAGGGTGTTTTTTTATTTTGTACTAGTAGCAATAAAGATGGTTTTATAGTTAACAGAATGAGAACAGTTTACCCCCATGGATTGAATAAATGGGGGTAGACTGTTCTCATTCTGTTAACCATAAAGATGAGGACAATAGTCCGATTAATCCAATTAATACTAATTATCAAGCCTCATCTCAAAAATTTAGAAAAAAAAGACAAGAGTACTTTTTTATTTATTTAGCTTAGTTTGGTACAAGGACAGAAGTATGAGGGCACTCAGTATAAATGTAAAGTCATCGGGGCGGCCTAATGTCGGTATCAGCCAGACAGCGATGGAGTCTATCCCCTTTTCACTAGCGCTAGACCAAGGAGATTATTTTGGCATCTGAGGTGGAGCGCCACACCTACCATCAACTCCTCACTTTACTGCACAGATCCCTGTGCTGCTCATATGCTTGAGAACCAAAATCACTAACAATGTCTTGCACGTCTAGTTTGCTAACCATTACACCTGAGGAGGTACCCGAGATAATTCAGCAGGAGAAACTTCAGCTTTCTGTTTGGTTGTGTGGGGTGGGGGGAATAGTTTATGGGGATACTTGAAACTTTTGAATTCCCAAATGATATTACTCTACCCTAAAAGCTGAGAGAGAAGAACGAAAAAAAAAAAAAAAAAAAAAAAAAAAAATGGCAGGCAGGAAGGATTAAACCCAATTTTATATTTGAGAAGAAAGAAAGTCAGGTGAATAATAAGGAGTATTTATTTTCCTTGCACCCATCCCTGGTTTTTTTTTTTTTTTTTGGGGGGGGAAGAACCTACAGTGGAAAATACCTTTTACGAAACCTCCCCCCCTCTTAAAGATCACCTTACCTCCCATGAATTTTAGAATAAGAGTTAATTTATCAATTTCAGGCATTGAATTTAACTTTCTTATTTATGCAGTTATTTAACTCATTACCTTCCAAATTTTTCCTCCAATAGCTATATCAAATTTTCTTGGGCACCCCATACTTCTGGCCTTGTGCCACATCTAAGCTAAGCTTGGTAAATAACTATATCAAATTTTCTTGGCATTTTTTTTACCTGTACTAGCAACAGAAAACACCCTCCGGGCACCGTAAAAATAATTTTTGAAAGACATTGAATTTTTAACTCCCACACTCTCAGGCAATGTCATAGGGTTTGTATCATAAGTAAGACAAATCCTCATATTTATCAAAGGAGTAAAAAAAAAAAAAAATAAATAAATAAAACAATTTGAAATGAAAACTGAACCCCGTCCCTCTCAAATAAAATGTTGCGTGCATGTAATAATCAAACAATTATTTTTAATATTTTCCACATCAATTTTCCACAAAGTCGTAGGTATTTATCTATTTGTAAACTTTTTAGTTAACTTCTTGTTACTGTTAAAAAAAGGGACGAGAGTAAAAAACAATTTTTAAAATTGCTTACTCAAATTTTGGGTGTATATAGCATAAGAATATTGTTACGTAATCTGTGACGTAGAGCTATGACATAGTTTTTGTTACAGACAGAAATACAGACCATTATTAATAGATGATGGGATATTTCGAAGTTCACAATCTATTCACCTCGGAACTCATTCTATTCAAATAAATTTTTTATTGTAATCCGAGTCATTCTGCTCAATTATAATGAACTAACCATAGAAAAAAGAAAAAGCAAAAAAAAGCAAAAGAAAAGTATTTTATTTAAGCAAATTTCCTTTTGTGGTGTTTTATAGCTGAAAATGTGCTCTATCCAATAATGCTCTCTTGAATCAGTTGTAGATTTGGAAGAGATAAATAAATAGGCATTATTTTCAGAACACCCCATATAAATTGTTGAAATGAGAAAATTCACTTTAGGATAAGAAAAAATATGTTTAAAACAATTATCTTTGCCAGGGAATCTAAAAAAGAAATTGATTCATACTACAAGTTTTATTGACCTGGAATTTCTATTGGAGAATTATATAAAAGTGAATATTTATATCATGTGGGGGGTGGGGTGAGAGAGATAGAGATAGAGATAGAGATAGATAGATAGATAGAGAGATAGAGAGAGAGAGTGATAGATAGATAGAGAGATAGAGAGAGTGATAGAGAGAGAGAGAGATAGAGTGATAGAGAGAGAGAGTGATAGAGAGAGAGAGTGATAGAGACAGATAGATAGAGAGAGAGAGTGAGAGAGAGAGTGATAGAGACAGATTGAGAGGAGAGATAAAACTATTGAGAGAACAAAGAAAGAGCGATAGAATGATCAAGAGAAAGAGAGGGAAAGAGCAAGAGAGTGAGGGAAAGAGCAAGAGAGTGAGGGAAAGGCAAGAGAGTGAGGGAAAGAGCAAGAGAGTGAGGGAAAGAGCAAGAGAGTGAGGGAAAGAGCAAGAGAGTGGGAAAGAGCAAGAGAGTGAGGGAAAGAGCAAGAGAGTGAGGGAAAGAGCAAGAGAGAGAGGGAAAGAGCAAGAGAGAGAGGGAAAGAGCAAGAGAGAGAGGGAAAGAGCAAGAGAGAGAGGAAAGAGCAAGAGAGAGAGAGAGAAAGAGCAAGAGAGAGAGAGAGTGAAAGAGAGAGAGAGTAAAAGAGATATCAAGTTTATATAGAGTATGTTTTCACTCTCTCTTTCTTCCTTTTTATTCTGGCAACAAAACAAGAAACAAGTTGACAGTTATTAAAACCGCAAGAAAACAACAAAAAACCCAAAAGAAACAACAAATAACCCCCCCCCAAAAAAAAACCCCAAACGAAACAGCCAATCAAATAGATCAGTTTTAATGCTAATGTAGTTTAAAAGCAAAAGCCTTCACATTTCATAGGACTACAGATTTTGCTTCTTTGTGAATAAGAATGAAAAACAAAAGGAAAACAAACAAACAAAAAAACCCATGAACATCAATTTAAATAGATTTATCTTAAGAAAATTGATCTGAATTCAAAACAATCTGATACAATAAAAGCAGCAGCAGCAGCTCAGTTTGATGCACGACACACGGAGACATGATTGGCTCTTGATGGAAAG
>CM042170.1:50913021-50916351 GCA_023376005.1 Doryteuthis pealeii
TTAAGAGTACATCGTGTATATAACAATAAAGATGAGGATAACAGTCTGAAAAATCTAATTACAAACTCACCTCTGGTTTTTAACGAATGAATCAATTCAATATTTTCATAGATACAACACGGGTTTATGAATATCCAGAAAAAATACGAAATGAATTTGGAAATATCTAGTTAAAATATTCAATTTCAACAAGTATTGAAAATTGAGAAAATAGAGAAAGAAGGTTGAAATAATTATTTCATTAAATAATTGGTTAAACATTGATTACAAATCACACAGTTTAACTACAGTGTATGAATGAACTTTTTTGCGAATTAGGTTACGGTTTAGGGATTAAGGTTGTTTTTAATTACGTATTGCTTAAAAAAAACCCACAAAAAACCCAAATTACTATACATTTAATTAACCATTGAAATTAATCATTGAATCCAACGGTAGACACATTAGTCTCAGTTGTTTGTGTTAATATCGCAATGCATAATTTCAATTAAACTTGGTTTAAAAAATATATTTTTCAACATTAAATGTAGAGTAATTTGTTTTTTATTTTTTTTATTTTTACTTAAGCAATATCCAATTAAAAACAACCTTAATCCCAAACCGTAACCCAATTCGCAAAAAAGTTCATTCATACACTCTGTAGTTAAACTGTCATAGATTACCACCAAATAAGTTTCCATTTTTGACGACGATTTCCAAATTTAACAAGAAAAAGGGAAGTTGAGTTCTATAGACCTTTTCTAACTGATCAAGGAGGCTAAATTTAATTTAAAAAGTTAACTACATCAATCGATATAAACAAAAGTTAATGTAAATATACACCTAAAATCGCTTCTCGGATACAATGGGTTAATTTTTTTTTAAAAGGGGGTCAAGGCCGTAAGGCTTTCAATAAAGTTTAGAGAATCTGTTATCTAGAAACGGGGAAGGGTTTTTCAAAAAATTAAATAAATAAAGCTAGAGAAAGAATGGAATTAGAAACTAAAACAATATGTTTCGAGGTAGGTGGTGGCTGTTGTTAAGATGTTATTCTTTATTATTGTGTTGTGTATTTAATTCAGCTTGTTCTTTTGATTCGAGTTAAGAAATTAAGAAATTAAGAAAAAAAAAAAAAAAGATGGAGGAACGAGGTAAAACTGAATGGAACAAAAATAAACCACACACGTATACAACATTCGTTTTGTTATTCATTAAAAGAATAAAAGTCCAAATGAAATAACATTTAAACTAAGAAGAAGAACGAAAATTAAAAGAATGAAATAGAAGAGTTAGAAAAAAAATTAAATAAAGGCAGTTAATTAGACGTAAGCCATTCAGTTTTGCTTAAGGTTTCTTTAACAATATTGAACTGTGTATATACACATTGAAATGAAAAAGAAAAAAGGTAGCCTCGAGCAAATACAAGGCACGAACAATTTAATTCGAAAATAGATCTTTTATTTCTTTTATTTTTAAATAAGACTTTCTCTTAGCAAAACAATGATATATTATGATTATATATATATATATATATATATATATATATATATATAAATATATCATTGTTATATATTTTAATATTAAAAGGCAGTTAAAGAAAAGTTACACGAACTTGTGTGTGAGTATGTGGTGAGAGAGAGAAGAGAGAAAACGAGAGAAGAGCAAGAGAGAGAGAGAGAAAACAGAGAGAGAGAAGAGAGAGGCAACGAGAGAGAGAGCAAGAGAGAAGAGAGCAAGAAGAGAGAAGAGAGAAAACGAGAGAGAGAGAGAGAGAGAGAGAGAGAGCAAAGAGAGAGAGAGAAAGAGAGAAGAGACGAGAGAAAGAGAAAGAGAAAACGAGAGACGAAAGAGAGAAAGAGAAGAGCGAGAGAGAGAAGAGAGAAAAGAGCGAGAGAGAGAAAGAGGAGGAAAGAGAAAGAGAAAGAGCGAAGAGAGAGAAGAGAAAGAGGAGAGAGAAAAGAGAAAGACGAGAAAGAGAAGAGAAAGAGCGAGAGAGAGCGAGAGAGAGAAAGGAAAGAGCGAGAAAGAGCGCGAGAGAGAAAGAGAGAAGAGCGAGAAGAGAGAGAGAGAGGAAAGAGAAAGAGCGAGAACGAGAGAAAAGAGAAAGAGAAGAGCGAGAAAGAGAGAAAGAGAGAAAGAAAAGAGGAGAAAAGAGAGAAGAGAAAGAGAGAAAGAGCGAGAAAGAGAGAAGAGAAGGAGAAGAGAAAGAGAGAAGAGAAGAGAAAAGAGGGAGAGAAAAGAGAAGAAAGCGAAGTAGAAAGAAGCGGAAAGAGGAAGGAGAAAAGGCGGAAAGAGCGAGAAAGAGCGAGAAAGGGAGAAAGAGCAGAAAGAGCGAGAGAGAGAGAGAGAGAGAGGAGAGAGAGAGGAAGAGAGAGAGAGAGAGATAGAGGAGAGAGAGAGAGAGAGAAATATATCAAAATCATGGAAATTCTGAAAAGTTAAACTTTCTTAATCATCAAAACAAACCGAAGGAAAGCCGGAAAGAAAATATTATTTAAAAAAAATATTTACATAATGTTATAATTAATATATATAAACTAAGATTATTGTGTATTTAAATAAAATAAAGTTATTTCAAGAAGATAGATTTCATCGCGTTGCTGTTTTCTTTCACTCAGTAGAGAAGTTGGTTTCGTTGGATTTTACGGGCATGTCACACTGGGGTTATTTTATGCCGAAGATGTTTTTGTTTTTATTTGCTTTTTTGGGTATTCATTTTTTTTTTTTTTTTTATCTATTTAAGCATGATGAGACAAAGAAGTTTTGGGGCTGAACTTGCACAACGGTGTCAAATTAGGGTGACCAGAAAAACAGAACAACACATTTTGTAATAAAACTATAATTTTAACTATGGGGGTTTAGGGTTGGGGGTTTAGGGTTGGTTTGATTATTCATTTTCCCCTTAATACTACCTAAACTAATCTAGTACCACATAGTTAATTACAGTTTTATTAGAAAATTTTGGTTCTGGTTTTTTTTCTGGGTCACCCTAATTTGACACTTTGGTGCAGTAAGTCAAGTTTTGTTGGCTTTACTTTAATAACGCTCCCTACTTTGGGGGCTGATGATTGGTCGTCAGGTGATGTAATCCGCGGGTTATTGGGAAGGTTTGGGTTTCAAATCAGATTCTGGCCTGATGACCGTATCAGAGGGTGAATCAACTCTGTACAACAACATAACGTAAAGACGTTTGAGTTTCTGATGTAATGCGTCTTGGATATAAACAGGCTTGGCGGCGGCCGCATCCTTTAGAGTTTTCGCTTTCCATACTGGTTGATGAAAGATTAAGAGCAATTGCTACGTTTATCCATAAGTTCAGGGGAGAATGAGATTGGATTTTGCTATAAGTCG
>CM042170.1:50916451-50923951 GCA_023376005.1 Doryteuthis pealeii
AAGAGAGAAGATAGAGAGAAGAGAGAGAGCAAGCAAGAGAGACAGAGAGCAAGACAAAGAGAGAGAGAGAGCAAGCAAGAGAGAGAGAGAGCAAGCAAGAGAGAGAGAGCAAGCAAGAGAGACAGAGAGCAAGAGAGCAAGAGAGCAAGAGAGAGAGAGAGAGAGAGAGAGAGGAGAGAGAGAGAGAAGAGAGAGAGAGAGAGAGAGAGAGAGAGAGAGAGAGAAGCGAGAGAGAGAAATAGAGAAAGAGAGAGAAAGAGAGAGAAAATATATCAAATCATGGAATTCTGAAAAAGTTAAACTTTCTTAATCATCAAAATAAACACAGAAAAAGCCGGAAAGAAAAATAGTTTTTTTTTTAAATATTTACATAAAATGTTAGAATTAAATATATATAAACTATGATTATTGTGTATTTAAAATAAAATAAACGTTATTCAAAGAAGATAGATTTCATCGCGTTGCTGTTTTCTTAACTCAGTAGAGAAGTTGGTTTGTTGGATTTTATGGCATGTCAACACTGGGGTTATTTTATGCCGAAGATGTTTTTGTTTTATTCGGTTTGGGTATTCATTTAAAAAAAAATCTATTTAACTCATAGACCAGAGAGGTTATTTGGGCTGAACTTGCACAACGGTGTCAAAATTAGGGTGATCCAGAAAAAACAGAACCCACACATTTTGTAATAAAACTTAATTTTAACTATGGGTGTTTAGGGTTGGGGGTTTAGGGTTGGGATTATTCATTTTCCCATTAAACTAACCCTAAACCCTAATCCTAGACCACCATAGTTAAAATTAACAGTTTTATTACAAAATTTGTGGGTTCTGTTTTTTTTCTGGGTCACCCTAATTTTGACACCTTTGTGCAAGTTCAGTCAAAGTTTGTTGGGACTTTACTTTAAATATACGCTCCTACATTTGGGGCGCTGATGATTGTCGTCAGTGATGTAATCCGCCGGGTTCATTGGGAAGTTTCGGGTCTTCCAACATCAGACTTCCCTCGCCCTGCTGACCCTATCAGAGGTGATCAAACTCTGGTACAACCACCAACAATAACCGCTAAAAGACGTTTGACGTTTACTGATGTAATGTGTCTTGGATATAAACAGCTTGGCGGCGCCCATCACCCTTTAGAGTTTTCCTTCTCCAATACTGGTTGCCATGTCAAGATTAAAGAGCCCAATCTACCCTACGATCTATCCATAGCTAAGGGGAGAATAGTTGGATTCTTGCCTATAGTCGGTATCAGCCAAGAGTCTATCCCCTTTTCACTAGCGATAGACCAAGCGTTGTGTTTTAGCGTCTGAGGTGGAGCGCCACACCTACCATCATTGTGAAATGTGAACAACTTCACTCGGGATTGGAAATTGAATAGCAGAATCCATTCCCTATGCCAATAACCGTTATGCCGTGAGCGTCTCATCATCGATAAAACACACACACAAATTTATTTTTATAGAATAGAAGAAACAAGCAGTTCAATTATAGTTATTTACTAAGCTTAGCTTAGATGTGGCACAAGGCCATCAGTAATGCTTATAGCTATTTAATTTAGTGAGTCCCGGGACGCACATATTTGCTTTGAATGAGTCCCCGGAGAAATTGATGGATCCCAACTAAAGTTTCTCAATAGATTGTAGGGTTTTTATTTGTGATCTGGGGAAACAACTAAAGCCGTCTAACTCCTGTCTTGTAACCTATCCTGTATAATTCGTTTCTAAGGAACTATTGAAACGTATTTACAGTTAGCTTAAAAATGGTGAGGGAAGCAAAAAGAAAAACACTGGGATGCACAATATTTTACTGCATATTTACTTTGACTGAGTCCCCGGGAAAATTTATGGGTACCAACTAAAGCCGTCTAACTCCTACCATGTAACATATCCTGTGTAATTCGTTTCTAAGGAACTATTGAAACGTATTTACAGTTAGCTTAAAAATGGTGAGGAAGAAAAAAACACTAGGACGCACGGATACGATTTTATTGCGCCCTTTTAGATTTTTGTGCGTCAGGGACGCAGGACGCGTACCTATCAGCATCTCTGGCCAGTATGGGGCACCCAGTGAGAATCAAAGTCACTAACAATGGTCTGCTAAGCTAGCTAGCTTGCTCATCGTTAAGCTACATGAGGTGCCCGAAGCCGTTCAAATATAAAAGTATTTTCTCTTATCTTGGCTGTAAGAGCGGAGGTTTATTTTGACCTGAGCATGTGACCGGTCGGCCCGGCGACTGACGGGAGAGGATGAGGGAGGGGGGGGTGATGAAGTTATATATATATATATATTTTTTTAATTTTTTTTATTTCTTTTTAAGACCAGACATAATTATTTGTCCTTTATCTATTGATTATACTTATCTGTGTATCGGCCATAAATCGCTTAATTCGAAGCTTAACAGCCTAAGCTGTTTGCGAGCGACGACGACGACGAAGGGGGGGGGGGGGTCGATTGTGTGTGTGTGGGGGGGGGGGGAAGAGGATGAGGGGAGTCGATTGAGGGAGGAGGAGGAAAAGTGAAGTGGAAATTACTATGGTAAAAAAAAGACCTCCCACACCATATAACAAACCCTACTTCTTTCTTCCTCGTCAGATTTAACCCTTAATTACATATCGAGTGGGGGGAGGGGAGGGGAGAGAGACCGTGAGCGAGATTAGCGAGAGAACAGCAATAAAGAATATAACTAATCATGAAGGATTTTCGTTGACAAAAAGGTATATTATTATTATTATTATGATAAAAAATGGAGGGGGGAAGGGTTGATGGTAGTGGGTAGAAGTGACAGAACCTGGCGACAGGCACTCAACAGTCGATCCTATAAGGTCCCCTTGTAAGGGTTCATTATGGGGGGGGGGGGTGTTATAAAAGGTACTAGTAATTATATCTAACAACCGGGGTGGGAGAAAAGGGAGTGGAGATATAAATCTGATAAGGAAGAGAAAGAGGAAAAATGTATCTCTTAACCAGTCACAAATGTATGGATATACAAGGCCTGGGGAGAGAGAGAGGAGAGAGAGAGAGAGAGAAGAGAGAGAGGAGAGAGAAAGAGAGAGAGAAAGAGAGAGAGAAAGAGAAAGAGAGAAAGAGAGAGAAAGAGAAAGAGAAAGAGAGAGAAGAGAAGAGAAAGAGAAAAAGGAGAGAGAGAGAGAAGAGAAAAAAGAGAGAGAGAGAAAGAGAAAAGAGGAGAGGAAAGAGAGGAGAGAGAGAAAGAGAAAAAGAGAAGGAAAGAGAAAAAAGAGAGAGAGAAGAGAAAAAGAGAAAGAGAAAAAAAGAGAAGAGAAAGAGAAAAAGAGAAAGAGAAGAAAGAGAGAAAAGAGAAAGAGAAAAAGAGAAAGAGAAAGAGAGAGAAGAGAGAAAGAGAGAAAGAGAAAAGAGAAAAGAGAAAGAGAAAGAGAAAGAGAAAAGAGAAAAGAGAAAGAGAAAAGAGAAAAGAGAAGAGAGAAGAAAGAGAGAGAAAGAGAGAGAAAGAGAGAGAGAGAAAGAGAGAGAAAGAGAGAGAAAGAGAGATGAAATTTTGGGTAGGCATACTCTCCATGATGTATTAGTTAGCAAACTTGTCTTGCAGATCCATTACTACTGATAGCGAGTTCAATCCTTGCTAGATGCCTAGTACTTGCCACCTTGTGTCACATCCTACCCACAGCAAACGGATTGGGTAAATACATTAAAAAATCCCCTACATTGCACACAACCAGCCCGTAACAATTCAGGGATGTTAGTTCTCTGCTAATTGGCAGAAAGTAGCTTCATTTTTTTTAACCGGAAATTTCCACTGCCAACATCATGAAAGAAATTCTGGCCTTGTGCCAATCTTGGGTATTGCTCAACCCTGCTGTAAATACTCCTGTTTTTGTGTGGTGCATTATAGTATGTGGTCTACTTTTTGATTCTGTTATAGTATGTGGCCTACCCGGTTTGAATGTGCCCTACCCAGTAAGAGTATATTTATAGATATAAGTAGTAGGCAATTTATAGAAACTAATTATTTGTCACATATATTCAATTTCAAGAAATGTAATTCAGTCATAAGCTGTATATAGTAATTAAGAATAATTTGAAAAAAAGAATTTATCCATAATTTACATGAATCAGAGATCTATTTAATTCTAAAATATTCTAAAATTCTTAAATAGGGTTAGGGTTAGGGTTAGCAGTTATTATCATAACCTTATAACATTCTATAATGGTACCCTTGCGTATATAACAATATATAAAGGACAGTTATGTGAATCTGTATGTCTGGAGGAAACTTCGAAAATAAAACAATTAATGACAAAGTAAATATATATACACATTAAATATCACAAGGGCTTGGTTTTTGAGCAAAAATAATAGAGAATTGATTTATATTCGTGAAGTTAATTAAAAAATAAAATTTAAATGATAACAGCATGTTTTTTTGTGTTTTTTTTTTCATTTACTATTTTAGATAGTAGATATTAACATTTCTTTTCAGAGTAGCTGGATCAATGCAAGGTCTATTTTTTAAAAATAGGGATTTAAATGGGGAATCCCATGATTCAACTCACGATTCAGTAATAACGGATCAGCGGGACTAACTTTTAAAAATCCCCTCTACCCAGGCGACGCCAGGTAGCCGCTGCTAGTATAACAATAAAGATGAGGACAACAGTCTGAAAAATCTAAATAATACAAATTATCAAGACCCAATCACAAATATTCTCATCTAATTAATAACATTGTCATTTAAATGATTGATTAACTCGTAAAAGGACACTGTAATAATTTCTTTCTTTTATTTCAACAAAGCCGATAGCGAATGGTATTTACTCATTGTCCCATGTGGATGTAATATAACAAAGAATCTTTTCACATATGTCACAAGTGCCAAGAGTGATTGGTTTAGGTTATTTGTTTAATGACATATCAACCCCTTATGGGTTATTCAATGCTGAAATTTGATTCATTTAATATACCGCGTCCTACCCATGGGGTGGGTTAATACGATCAATAGAAATATCGGCAGCTTCAGTCCAGATTGTAATGCAGTGGACAGGAAAAGCTTTTTGCTATTATCTTCACATGACTATATTCAGGGAAGCAATTACCCCAGAGATTTGGAAAGCATTTTTATCTAGGGGTGGCAAGGAGTTGGGTTCACAAGAAAATAATGAAATTTAGGTATATAGTTATTTACTAAACTTAGTTTAGACGTGGTACAAGTCCAGAAGTATGGGGCACCCAATGAGAATCGAACTCATTTATAATAGCCTGCGAATCTACCTTACTAACCATGAAATTATATATGTGTATATATATATGTAAGGTATCCAAATGACTGGTAGTAAGGGATGATTCCACCTGGGATCCTAAAGATTTCACTGTATAACCATACTGTATGCTCTTGTAGGTGCAAACATATTCATACAAGGATTTTTATAAATCCCTAAAGAGAGTTCAATGTATAATAATAAATAAGTTAGATTAAATACAGAGCAATATTTAACTTTCAAAGAAAGAAAAAACTTAACAAACCGTCATTCCGTAATAAATTTATTTTGACCAAAAGCTCAAAAGGCCTTTTAGAAATTTTTACAAAATTTTAAAAAAAATCTAAGAAAAATCTTTTAAGAATAGCTGAATAAAAAGGGTTGGATTATTTCTGTATATAAGGTGTGCTACAATATACCACTTAGATTTAAGTACTAAGCAAGGTCACGTGGCTTTAACCAATCAACAGTAAAAAATTTTCCTGGTCTGAGCACATGTAACATAAAATATAGATACAAAGATATCCTAAAGAAAGAATTCTTGTAGAGTTAATCTTGAAACCACTAAATGTAGAATAGAAGTGTCACTTACTGCATATGAACCATGTGATTAGGGTCTAGAAAGAGCTATGTATACATATAGGTGCAAGCCCCTCCCCCCAAGTCTTAATGGACAGAGACACAACTTGTCTAGTGCATCATTGTGGATGCCAGATGAGAGAGAGAGAGAGAGAGAGAGAGAGAGAGAGAGAGAGAGAGAGAGAGAGAGAGAGAGAGATAACTTCCTGGACTGGGTTTAAATAACCACATAGTAATGCCATCTAGTGGCAAGTCCTGGTGACAAGAGAAGATAACCCTTTTCCACAAAGTAGGAATCCATATTGCTGCAAGACAACCATACAGATATTAGTGCTGAGTTGATAAAATTCAGAGATACTAGGTTATTGGCAACACTCTCCTCCTTGAATTTTCTTTTGCTTGAAGTCAATTTCGAAAATTATTTTTAGTTTGAAGGCTCCAACTGGACGGACATAATTTTACTATCAAGTGTCACTTAATTGCACACCGTTTAACAGTGACCGGACATTAGATGACCTAAAAGCACTCAGGCCTCACTCTCACTTGATTGGTTCAATTATAAACGAGCAGGTATTAGGAGGAACAAGGATGATAATGGAAACTTTTGAGTAATTATAGACATTGTACAATCAATTAGCTTGCAGCAATATGGCCTCCTGATCATTATTGTTTATTTGTTAAAGACCTCTCTTCTCCTTGTTAAAGAGCCTCTCTTTCTCCTCAAGGAAGAAAAAAAAATCTAATGTCAGAAACCTTGCTCCCTGGGTCGAGATAATTATGACTATCAAATTTGCGGGGGGGGGGGGGCTTTATATTAAGTCATTTGACTGTCAAGAGGGGATGGACAAACTCTTTAATATTAGATGCAGGTCTCACTACAGTTCACAAAACATGTTACTTTGATACTAGTGTTCCCTGTTAGCTCGTCCTGCATGGCAACACACAGAAGAGAAGGAAAAATTAAGAAAAAAATGAAAGAGTAGAGGAAAATTTTAATGATGCACAGAGATTTTTCAAAGACTTATTTTAAAAAAGCACCCCCCCCCGCAAAAAAAAAAAACAAAAAAAAAAAACCCAAGGCAAATTCGAATAATAAAACTGCATGGTTGAATGAGCAGTTGTCATATCGATCTTTATCTGACCTTTGGTTCATAAAGTTTAAACAAAACATTTCCTGTACAATACTTCAGTTGTATACAGGCTTATTGGTCCTATGCATGCTATGTATTGAAAAGAAAGAAGAAAAAAAAAGAAAAGAAAAAAAAGAAAAGAAAAAAAAAAGAAAAAAAAAAAGAAAAAAAAAAAATTAGGATAAAAAGTGTGGGAAAATTCCTTACTACCCAATGATCCCTTAATAATTTGACTAGAATCGAAAAAGTGAACTAGGGTTATTTCCTATAAGTCTAACATAAACAAAGGGGGAACCACTCTTGCCTGATAAATTATTTATTTTCCCATTAAACTAACCCTAAATCCTAACCCTGTCTTCTTTTTTCCTAGTAGGTCAATAAATAAATAAATAAATAATTTATCAGTCAAGGGTGGTTCCCCTTTGTTTATGTTAGACTTATAGGAAATAACCTGAACTTGAACATAAGTTTCTTTGCCGTAATTGTTTCTTGGGGGGGATAAAAAAAAAAACAGAAAAAAAACAGGAAAAAAAACAAAAAACAAAGAAAAAAGAAAAAAAG
>CM042170.1:50928951-50931451 GCA_023376005.1 Doryteuthis pealeii
GTAATTTAATTAAAGACATTCGATGCCAAAGGATATTAATTAATGTTTCTGCGACTTTACCTGTTAAACGCCACCATGCCCTCCCAACCCCCACCCACCCAACAAGAAAAGAAAATTTTGGTGTGAACACCTTGCCTAGCAGGTTATCCTTACTTTTTCAATTATGATTACTCAGAGAAATATTATCATTATCTGTTTATCTATTTCTAAAATTCTCACATTTATTTGTACAATATATATATATATATATATATATATATCTCATCATCATGTCGCGCTTTCATGACAATCTCTCTCCATCCGTCCCTATCGCTCATCATTCTCGGGAGGTCCTCTATGCAGCATCCCGCATCCGCACAGAGCTGATCAACGTACGTTTTTGCTGGTCGGACCACACTGGCTTGTCCATGTGCTGGCTTCCACAGGAGGACGTCGCTTATGAGTTCGTCCTTGCTTCTCCAGCAGTGTCCCGCATGTCTTGTCCGTCTTACTTGGATGGTTTGGGTGATATGTGGTAGGTGGCCGTACAGCTGTTTTCTCATAGGGTGCTGTTTCCACGTCTTGTTCATGATCACCCGCAGCATTCTTGTGCAGCTCCCATCTAGTTTATTCTCTAGTCGCTTAGTTAGGGTCCAGGTGGTGCAGCCATACAGCAGTACTGACACGACAACGGCCTGGAAGAACTGTCTCTTTAGCTTGTCTGTGAGATTGGACCTCCATATGATAGATAATCTATTTATAGCGGCCCATGCCTATCCTATGTGTGCATTAACGTCGTTTTCTGTGGAGGAGATGTTACTGCCTAAGTATCTAAATTGTTCTACAGAGTTTAGGAGTTTGCCATGATATTGATATAATATACTAGCAGCGGCTACCCGCTTAATCATATTGTGGTATATCCACAGATCCTGCTAATATGAATAATTATCACACACGAGAGAGAGAGAGAGAGAGAGAGAGAGAGAGAGAGAGAGAGAGAGAGAGAGAGTTAAATCAAGATTATACTTTTTACATACTGAAATATATCTCTTAAGCAAACCTATCACAAGAAATAAATAGCTCTTAAGTAAACATATCAAACATTGTAATAATTAAATGAACCAAATGACCTTTAGGCACCCCTTTTGCTTTGCTGATTCATAAGTACATTTTTTCATTTACACTGTCAACATCCGGTTGTTTGTTAACTGACGATTTTTAGAGTTTTTAAAAATTATAAACCTAATCTCTAACAAACAACCGGATGTTAACGGTGTAAATGAAAAAAAACTTATGAATCAGCAAAGCAAAAGGGGTGCCTAAAGGTCATATGGTCCAATTAAATTATCATACTGTGGTATATTCACAGGTCCTGCTAGTATATACTATTCCCAAAACTCTGAGGAATGGTAATGTAGATTTGAGAGTAAAAATGTTAACATTCCTACCATTCCACAGCAACCGGTAGTTGTCTAAAGAATTTAACCAATTCCTTTTGATGAAGAACAGGGGTTTTTGGAAGGGCTAAATGAATATGACATTTATTGGAGAGTTGGGGAGTAGAGACAGTCAACATTGCCTGAAGAAATAAAGAGATGGCTGTAGGGTTTGGGATATACGTTGCACATTTTTCAAAGAGCTGAAAACAATTTTAAAACTAACAGTTGAAAAGGAATGCAATATAATAGGAAGCAATACATAGTTATTCAATAAACTTTAAGTGATGTAAGTATGTTCTTAATGTATTAAGTATATAATACATGTGGTCGAATTCTGCTTTCTAAGGCTGGATATGTCAATCATAGGAAATCTCACCAGGGTCAATTCATGCAAATTCCAGGAACAAACAATGTGTCTTGTGCAATCTGTAACAAAGTCTGTAAGTCAGCTTCTGGTCTTAAGAGACATATGGTGGTGCATAAGCATCAAATTTATCATCTGATTCAACGGGAAGGATGTCCTTTCTATGTCATATTTGCATCAAACTTGGTGGATGTGCAGCAGGTTTGTTGAGAATTTTGACATATAAGGTGTGTGCTAAATGCCGCTCCTACTTATAGACTAGGCTGGAATCATGTGATCTAACTCTTGGCCAATCACTGGCAGTACTCTGAGGTTGATACTATACTTAACCGACCCTACTGGCCATAATTATGTTGACATCTATGGAAACGGACATAGGATTAAATCACCTTGGACCAATATGCAGGATAGGACTTATACGCTCACCAAAGGATTCCATAACACAGGACTTTCTTTAAGCCCTTTTCAACTGGCCAAGGATGGCATTTAAAAACTTTACAAGGTTTGATGAGTCATTTGAGGGCTCATGCAAGGAAGGGTTCTGGTAGTGGAGTTATGGGATTGTGAGGGACGGCAGTGATTGCTAATTATATATATTTATCCAACCCCTCCACACGAGCAGGATGTGACACAATGTTAATTTTTAAGCAGAGTTTAATACGTTTGAATTTAGGGTTTTCCTTCTCCTAGACTGGTTACCAAGCCAAGGTTAAAGAGC
>CM042170.1:50938951-50978951 GCA_023376005.1 Doryteuthis pealeii
TCTCAATTAGTTGCCCTACCAAGGTTTAACTCTTAACTCTTACTGCCCCGGCCTGAAGGTCATATTAATTTTTCTAATGATGGCCTTTGTTTAAATGTAATATTAAACATATTTAAAAGTCCTTGATCTATGGGAAATAACAGGTAGCTTTAAATGAAAAGGCCATTTTTTGATAAATCCTTATAGGAATGGGGCTCTAGACTTAGAAAATTCTCAACAGGATGTTAAGAGTTAAGAACCTAGTTCACCAGGTTTGAATTCAGTTTTCCTTCTCCTCAACCAGTTGCCATACCAAGTTTTAAATTTTAACTCTTACTGCCTCATTCCACCCGGCTGGAAGTCATTAATTTTTCTAATCTACCCCAAATGATAGCCTTTGTTTAAATATCTTATTATAATGGAGATTATGCATTTGTTTGTTTGTAACCGAAACTATATCACTACTCAAGTCACTATCCATTTAGTTATTATACATTACATTCTCCATGAATCATTTTTATTAAAGCCTCAATCATTAATAAAATCGTTTATCATTATTAATACTGCTGGTCATTTCTACAAACTAATAACATGCAATTGTATTTATATATACAATAAATAGCGGTTTACTGTGTGAACAGCAAGCCTAATTTGCATATTGATATTTAAAATTTGATTTTGATAAATATGTGCTTGGTATTGTTGATTTCTAATTATTTGATTTTATCTTAATGAATATGAGTAAAAATCTCGGAGATAAATCTTAAAAGAAAGCAATTAACAAAAAGAAATAACTGTAATTTTATTCTTTACTTCCTAATCTAACTAAATAGTTAAATTAGAAAAGTTTAGCAATGAAAGACAGAGGTGATGGAAGTGGAAGCTACAGCTGTTATATTTTTCGATTATACCCCTCTCTGTTTCAAATCATTTTATCTGCATTCTTATTTAGTTTCTTTAGACTTTCTAATTTAATATAACATTTTATGATATTAATACTTGCACCCGGAGGGTGCATATATTTGCTAGTAATATTAAACATATTTAAAAGTCTTTGATTTATGGGAAATAACAGGTAGCTTTTGCCATTTTTTGATAAATCCTTATAGGAATGGGGCTCAGGACTTAGAAATATTCTCAACAGGATGTTAAGAGTTAAGAGCCTAGTTTGTCCCTACTATTCATCCATAGTTGGAGGGAGAATTCATTGATATTGAATCCATACCTTTCCAAGGATATTAGCGCTATATAAAATGCAACTAGTCTTGTACAAGATTTGAACTCGTGCCGCCGTGTACATTTCCTTCAACAACAACCATTACACCACAGACACTTCCTTGGGTGGGAAGTACTCTGTCCATTTGACAGTTCTTGGGTCTTTTGTTTGGTAGAAATTCCTCAACTGGAATGAAATACAACCATAAATCCCAAAAAGGAACATTTTTCTTTTTCCTTTTGGGTAAAACATCAAGCGTTGTGTCACAGCAAAGCAGTTGACAGACACACTTAAAAAAGAAAAGAAAGTAAAAAAAATGGTGGGAAAAACTATTTAACTAAAAGGTAGAACTGGTTTGTGACATTTCAGGTGAAAAAAAGTAAATGAATAAAAAATAAAAAAATAAAAAATAACTAAATAAAAGTGTGTTTTAAAAATGTCTAGCAGGAATGTTGTGACTTCTTACAATCAGGTAGGTCAGAAAAGAGTCATAAATTATTTTAAAGTTTAGAAAATGAATTTTTTTTAATAGAAAGGAGATGGATAGAGAGAGAGAGAAAGGATAGACAGATATATAGATAGATAGAGAGAAAGGATAGACAGATATATAGATAGATAGATAGAAAGGATAGACAGATATATAGATAGATAGAGAGAAAGGATAGACAGACAAGGAGAAAGGATAGACAGAGGGAGAGAGAGAAAGGATAGACAGAGGGAGAGAGAGAAAGGATAGACAGAGGGAGAGAGAGAAAGGATAGACAGAGGGAGAGAAGATAGAGAGAGAGAGAGAAAGGATAGACAGACAGATATAGAGAAAAGATAGACAGACAGGATAGACAGACAGATATAGAGAAAGGATAGACAGACAGATATAGAGAAAGGATAGACAGAGAAAGGATAGACAGAAATAGGTTATGAAAATAAAAGAAGAAATAAAATTATTTTTTCATTGAGATACTGAAGAGGGTGAAAATGAATTTTCTTTAAAAGAAAACAAAAAAAATCCCCAAAAACCAAACATTATTTTGGAGGGAGGGTATGTGGGTGTGGTGGGCACATCCAGGATTAAAAATGACTTTGATCCAATTGAGTATTTAAAGGATTAACCTTTTTAAATATAAAAAGGAAAAAAATAATTACCAAGAATATTATGTATGTGTGTGTGTGTGTGTGTGTGTGTGTGTCTGTGTGTGTGTATATATATAAAAGATTTCCATACAGATACTCATATACATCAATATGACACACACACACACAGGTTTATTTTTTTATAAGACCATTTCACAAACTCTGAAAATTTCTTCCAGTAAAAAGGATTGTTCATTTTATACCAAAAAGAATTATTAACAAATGCCTGTCAGAGCAAGAGTCACAGAGCCCACCACTATAATGAACTTGTGCCAGACTTACCAATACTTAGCAAATATATATATATATATATATATTATATATATATATATCACACACACACAATTTATAATATATATATGTGCAAATACAAATAAAATTTCCATAATTTTTGCACAAAATATGGAACTGGTGATATATGTATATATATTTACTTTGTCATTAATTGTTTTATTTTCATAGTTTCATTGGAATCTACATACATAGCAACTTATCCTTATATATATATAATATATATATATATATATATATATATATATATATATATATGGCCAGTTTGCCCAGTCGGTAGAGCATCCAGCTAGGAATTACAAGGTTCCTGGTTCGATACCAGTCCTTGCCAACTCAGTGTACGAGTAGCACAGTGATCTGTGCGGTAAAGTGAGGAGCTGATGGTAGGTGTGGCGCTCCACCTCAGACGCTATAGTGAAAAAGGGATAGACTCCTTCGCTGTCTGGCAGATACAGACATTAGGCCGCCCGACTTACACACACACATAAAATATATATATATATATATGTAAAATGAAACTAGAAGTGAATCCGACGGTATGTTGAAAAAAGAAGGAAAGAAAGTATAGAATGGATAAAATAGGATATTCTAATCAATTTTACTTACATGTGTTTCGGTCACGTGTTTATCTATGTGTACATTATTCAAACTATTATTATTTTTAAATAACCAAATGAAATGAAATTGTTGGAAAAAGCGGAGAATTTTTCTCAACCGCGTCTGATTGTGAATTTTAAAAAAAGTTCTTTTTCCGAACATTTCAAAAATTCTCCGCTTTTTCCAACAAATTTCATTTCAAATAAGGATTTACTCTGATGAAGGTTGAATTTTCTTTGTGTGCGGAACATTTCTACATTTATTCTATTATTATTATTGCATTTCATTTGGTTATTTAAAAATAATAGTTTGAATAATGTACACATGGATAAACTCCTGACCGAAACACGTGTAAGTAAAAATTGATTAAAATATCCTATTTTATCCATTCTATACTTTCTTTCCTTTATTCACTTTTTCAACATTATATATATATATATATATACACACACACACATATATATAAGGCTTACATTTAACATCCAGATACAAAATAAATTTCAGTCTCCATTTGATCCATTTAGTTTTACTGAATAGTTTATATTTAAGTCCCAAAAGTTATATAGGCAATTTGCTGTAAGTCTCCATCTTCTTAAGGAATGGGGGGGGGAACTAAAGTATAGTGGGAGGAGAGAGTAGATTGGAGAGAATTGAGGACATGCTTTTAAAATCTAATTTCAGTAGAAAAAAAACAAAACAAAAAAACCTGAAACTTACTCTCTTATCTGGAGGTTTGAATGTAAGTCTTACATTTCTATATAAATTATTTTTATACATTACCGCAGAAATAATTTTTAATTTTTTTTTTTCTCCTTTTTATTGAACTATTTATTCTATAGAAACCCCATTATGTTGAGTAAAAGGAAATATAAAACAGAGACGAGCTGAGTTAGGCACTTCAAAACAATTTTTGTTTTTTTCTTATATAGAGAATATTTGAATTAATAATAAAAAAAAAAAAAAAAGAAAGAAAGAAAAGGAAAACAAACTTGATGAACCTCCAAAAAGAGAAATAAAAGAAAAAAGAAAAAAAAAAAGTATTGCTAAAATAAAGCACTTCATGAATATTCATAATTTAACAGAAGCCAAGAAAACTTACATAAAAAAATTATATATATATATATATATATATATTATATATATATATATATATATATATATGTATGTGTGTGTGTGTGTGTGTGTGTGTGTATAATATGTGATATTATTAAAATTTGAAAAAAAAAAAAAAACAAAACATGTATATGTGAGTGAGTGAGTGAGTGAGTGTGTGTGTGTGTGTGAAGTGAAAGTGAATCTAACAGGGTGATATTATGAAAAATTGAAAAAAAAACAAGTTTATAAATAAGCTGCAGTGTTTCGATTTGTTTCAATAGATCTTCATCAGGGCTTTCGTTAATTTGAGGAAAAATCGAAACACTGCAGCGTAGGCGAAATAAACATTACTTTTCTTATTCATCCTTTTCGGACGCTCTACCGACTGAGCTAAGGTTGAGGAATAAAAGTGGATAAAACACAAACAACTTTGTTCAATTAATATTTCACCTCTGTATTAACAAAGCTTCCTCAGAATTTGTATTTGATAAAAATTCTGAAGAAGCCTCATTAATACACCAAGGTGAAATAGTAATTGAAATGAAGTTGTTTGTGTGGACAATATGACCTTTAGGCACCCCTATTGCGATCTCGATTCATAAGGACATGTTTTTCATTTACACCGTCAAAATCCGGTTGTTTGTTAACAGACGATTTTCAAAGTTTTTTTTTTTTTTTAATTATAAAACTAACCCCTAACAAACAACCGGATTTTGATGGTGTAAATAAAAAACATGTCCTTATGAATCGAGATCGCAAAAGGGGTGCCTAAAGGTCATATGGTCCGTTTGTGTTAAAAACAGACGATTTTCAAAGTTTTTTTTTTTTTTAAAATTATAAAAATAACCACTAACAAACAATCGGATTTTGATGGTGTAAATGAAAAACATGTCCTTATGAATCGAGATCACAAAAGGGGTGCCTAAAAAGGTCATATGGTCAGTTTGTGTTAAAACATGGACCTTCACACACGAATTTGTTGAAACCTTCAATTGTCACCACAAAGTAAAGCCAGAAATTTTCTCTTTAATTTTCTAAGAAGAAGAATAAAAATAAAAAGACATTATCATAAGGGTTTTCTCATCCGTGGTAGGGAACAGGTTAAATATATCAAGTGCTTCTATCTCCTTTCAGTTCACTTGAGGGCAGACGATTTGGGTACTTAAACTTACAATCACTTTAGATTCCCTTTTAATTATATTCTGAGAAAGTGCCAATACGTTGTCTCAAGATTCTGCCAAACCTTGACACGATAATTGCTTGCTTTGTGTATTCTGCTGGATTTTCAGCTGTTTACAAAAAGAGAAAAGAAAAACACGTTTTCTCTCATTATCGGGTTAGCAGGATTTAATTTTTAATAATTAACAGAATTCGCAGAAAGAGAGAGAAAGAAAGAGATGGACTACGAATGTTGTTAAGTGTCATTATTAATGAAAGGGACAGTTTAATTAATGAATGTCTTTGTATATGATATCACAGTAGAAATGCATTGGAAATAGTGAAGTGTCATTATCATTGAAAGGGACACTTCTTTGCATATGATATCACAGTAGAAATGGATTAGAAAGGGCACTTGGGAAATGCATTGGAAATAGTGAAGTGTCATTATCATTAAAAAGGGACACTTCTTTGCATATGATATCACAATAGAATGCATTAGAAATATGGTGCTTGTGAAACGCATTGGAAATGGTGAAGTGTTATTATCATTGAAAGGGACAGTTTAATTAATGAATGTCTTCTTTGTATATGATATCACAGTAGAAATGCATTGGAAATAGTGAAGTGTAATTATCATTGAAAGGGACACTTCTTTGCATATGATATCACAATAGAAATGCATTAGAAATATGGTGCTTGGTGCATTGAACTTGGAAATGGTGAAGTGTCATTATCATTGAAAGGGACTTCTTTGTATATGATATCACAATAGAAATGCATTTGAAATATGGTGCTTGGGAAATGCATTGGAAATGGTGAAGTGTCATTATCATTGAAAGGGACACTTCTTTGCATATGATATCACAATAGAAATGCATTAGAAATATGGTGCTTGTGAAATGTATTGGAAATGGTGAAGTGTCATTATCATTGAAAGGGACACTTCTTTGTATATGATATCACAATAGAAATGCATTTGAAATATGGTGCTTGGGAAATGCATTGGAAATGTGAAGTGTCATTATCATTGAAAAGGACACTTCTTTGCATATGATATCACAATAGAAATGCATTAGAAATATGGTGCTTGGGAAATGCATTGGAAATGGTGAAGTGTTATTATCACTGAAAGGGACACTTCTTTGCATATGATATCCCAATAGAAATGCATTGGGAAACACACTGGATATTGCACTTGGGAAATGGTACTGGAAATAGATACATTCTCAGTGATGCTGATAGCTTTTTGATTTAGTGCATCGTAGGATACACATATTTGCTTTGAACAAGTCCCAGGGAAATTTGATGGGTCCCAACTAAATTTTCTTAATAAATTGTAGGGTTTTTATTTATGATCTGGGGAAACAACTAAAGCCGTCTAACTCCTACCTTGTAACCTATCCTGTGTAATTCATTTTTAAGAAACTATTGAAATGTATTTACAGTTAGCTTGAAATGGTGAGGGAAGAAAAAAGAAAAACACTGGGATGCATGGATATGATTTTACTGCGTCCTTTTAGATTTTTGTACCTACCCTGTGTAATTCATTTCTAAGAAACTATTAAAATGTACTTACTGTTAGCTTGAAATGGTAAGAGAAGAAAAAAAGAAAACACTGGGATGCATGGATATGATTTTACTGTGTCCTTTTAGATTTTTATGTATATCTATCAGCATCTCAGCATTCTAGAATTTGGAGAAGTCAGTATTCCAAGAACTGATGGGAATAATGAACTTGTTACTCTGTGGTTATACATTATGCGTTAATTCACATCTTTGCAAATGATGAAGTTACCATAGAAGTGCATTTGAAAATAATTTTACGACAGGAAATGCTTGGAAAATGCATTAGAAAGAGCACTTGGGAAATGCATTGGAAATATATACATTCTAAAATCTGGAGAAGCCAGAATACCAAGAGCTGAGGAGAATGGTGGATTCATTAGATTTCAGCAGATCTATTCTGTGACCTTCTTTAGTTATGCAGTATACGTTAATTCATATCACATTTTTGCAATGTGATGTTAAACATAGAAGTGCATTTGAAATATATTAAAAAAATATCCTTGTTATTTGGAGTCTTTATTGTTAAAAGAATTGTTCAGTACATTCAATTAATTCTTAGCAAATGATGTTACTATTTGAAATGCATTTGGAAATTAGGTTACATGAGAAATGTGATAGAAATGAGAGAAATGCAATGGAAATGACATAACCAGAGAAATGAAGCATCTGTTTGGATTATTGAAATCATCCTTTGGAAATTATACTGCAAGAAATGACACTACTAGGGGAAATGCACTAGGAATGACACTACTAGGGGAAATGCACTAGGAATGACACTAGGGGGAAATGCACTAGAAATGACACTACTAGGGGAAATGCACTAGAAATGACACTACTAGGGGAAATGCACTAGAAATGACACTACTAGAAATGCACTGACACTACTAGGGAAATGCATAGAAATGACACTACTAGGGGAACACTACTAGGGGAAATGCATTAGAAATGACACTACTAGGGAAATGCATTGACCATCCATAATTTCAAGAGTTGTTGCGTGCACTGAACTTATTGTGTTGATTTTCTAATTATATTTCAACTAATTTATTCTTTGCCTTCCCCATACTATCAGCAAGGTAATTATTTAACAATATTGCTCAGGGGGTTAAGTCCTAACCTTTGCCCCCCCCCCAATTATATCCCTTGAATTACAAGTAGGATCAAGATTATCCCTCAAATCAATATGTCTAGTCTGTTAAACTATGCTAGATTTATTTAAACCAGATTATACTAAACAGTTCTGTGATCAAAATAGCACACACACGTGTAATATATATATAAGGTGTGTCAAAAAAGTACCAAGATTGAAGGTACTTTTTGACACACCTTGTATTCTGAAAAAAAAAATTAATGTTCCATTCATTGTTCATTTCTATCTTGGTAAATACAGCTTTAAAAACTATACTTTTTGACACACTTTGTATTCTGAAAAAAAAAAAAAAAAAAAAAAAAAATGAACATTACATTTATTGTTCATTCTTATGTTGGTAAATACAGCTCTTCAACCTTATATATATATATATATATATATATATATATATATACGGGTTAGCTCAGTCGGTAGAGCATTCAGCTAAAAACCACAAGGTTCCTAGTTAGATACCGGTCCTCGCCAACTCAGCGTATGAGTAGCACAGGGATCTGTGTGGTAAAGGAGCTGATGGTGTGGCGCTCCACCTCAGATGCTAAAAATAATCTCCTTGGTCTAGCGCTATTGAAAAGGGGATAGGCTCACTCGCTGTCTGGCTGATACCGACTTTAGGCCGCCCCGTCAACTTTACCTTTACTATATAATAGAATAGAATAAAGAACATTTGGTAGATCAAAAAGTGCTCAAACAGCATTAGTAGTTAATTCCAAAAAGTGCTCAATATATTTCGTAAAATATAGAGCATTTATATTTGTAGGAAAAAGTTATATCACACACATATATAACTTAAATTTTAAATAGACTAACCAACAAATGACTCTCACAGTCTCCTTATTCTCTGTGATAAATGTATTTTTCCTCAAATAAACAAAAGCCCTGATGAAGATCTACTAAAACAGATTGAAACACTGCAGCATTGGCGAAATAAACATCACTCATTTTATTGAACCTGTGTTTTTTCAAATTTTTCACTATATTACATACTATGGGATTCACTTCCATTTTTCTCTTCATAATATATATATATATATATATATATATATATATATATATATATTCATGCTTTGTCCTTTTGTCTACATAATAACGTTTTATCTTTAAATATGCGATTTTTGCTTAGTCACCCTGAAGATGATATAATATATTGAAACATTCAGTTTATCTTGGCCTTGTTGGATAATCTAATTTTGATTTGCGTGAAACATGTTTCATAGAATATGCTATTTCTCTTTATGTGCGCACAGACACACACACACACACACACACACACACACACACACATATATATATGAACCTTTCACCAATATGTTATCTGTGTGCGTGTGAGCATGTATTTGATGCCTACCTATCAGTTTTAATGGCAATCTATATTGAAAACAGTTCTCTCCTGCATTACATCTGATTGTATTCAAGTAGCAAATGATGAACACTTTTCTGAAAGTTAATATTGATTCTATAATATCTAATCAAAAGCTTAAAAGAAAGAAAGAACAAAAGAAAGAAGAAGAGAGAAAGAAACAATGTTGTCAAGGACACGGAATAATCATATTTTATTTATTTATTTATTTATGTGCACAACGTTGATAAAAAGAAAGAATGCTGAGCAGACGAAAATATTGATGACAACGAAAGACACACACTGTGTGTGTAGAGAGTTAAGATGAAAGATTTCGTCTTGATAAAAATGGAGGGAGAAAAAAAAGATTTTTTTTTCTTTTTTTTTTTTAAATTTAAAAGGTTGTGAATTTATAAAAAGGGACAACACCTTTGAGTCTGGTTTTATCTGAAATTTTAGGAGAAATCTTTTAAGGTAAGAAAAAGGAAAATTTAAATAAAATATGGTTCATAGTTGAGAGAAAAAGAAAAAAAAAAAATGGTAGCTCGTTACAGCAGTCAGAACTGCTGCTGCTGCTGCTAGTATTGCAGTGTGTCTTAAAAGGGTTGCAAGAGGAAGACGACATCCCAAGAGGCAGACAGACAAATGTGTGTGTGTGTCTGTGTGTGTGTTTTGAAGGGAGTAATGGTTGGAATATTGAACATTTCCTTCCCAATAGTAAAATAGAACTCTTCTCCAGGCGTCCATTCCCATTTCTGGACACATGTAGTTGGGATCTCTAGTAAAAGGAAGAATCTATCAATAGAAACGCAGTTGCCATAGCATTTTTGAAAATCTTGGAATGGGAAGAAAGATGCAGTATTTAAAAAAAAAAACAGGGAAATATTGAAGGTTAATCATTGAATTTTAATAGCAGATATTCTAACAAATTGGAGAATTCTCTCATTTTTCTCTCTATAATATACATTATCATCTATAAATAAGTAAGCCCCTACCAATTAAAAAAAAAAAAAAAAGTTTATTTTCTTCTACACCAAAAATACTGTAATTTATTATTTCGAGTGGAACCGTATACAATCAAAACGGTTATTATTAGGTATTATATATTACCAAACTCTACAGCATTGAATCTATAAAAAAAAAAAAAAGATGAATAAAAAAAATCTCAATATGTAGTAGTCAGAAAGAAAGCCTACTTTAGTACATATTTACAAACCAAATTATTTTTTTGGTTTCAAAGTTTGGTAATAAAAATTCTCTAATAATATTTGTTTTAATTGAATAATGTTCCATGAGAAATAATAAAATACTGTATATTTGGTTCAGACGAAAATTAAATTTTAATAAAAAAAAAAAAAATTTTTTTTTAATTAAAAGGTATACTTATGAGTATGCACATACAAATATATATATATATATATATATATATATATATATATATATATATATATATATGTGTGTGTTGCAGCTTATAATAATAGTATAATTCATGTTTCTAAAATCCTTTCAAGTAAAAGAAAGAAAGTATGGAAAAAAAAACATTAAAACAAGAAAGAACAGTAAGGGATGCAGAGGAAAAAGACTAAAGTAGTGTAGCCTACCTAGTTATTTATATATATATATTTATTTACACACATATTTGTTATAGTGTACAATACAATTAAAAGGCGATTGATACCATTGGTTTCAAAGCAGCGTACTGGCAACTTCTAATCAGGACAATGCACATGTGAAAAGCATTACAACAAATTTTAATTCAATTATATATGTATATATACACACATACATAACTGAATTAACATTTGCTGTAATGTTATAACATAACTATGGCTTTTACACCTGTAATCAAGCACTTCAGTTTCATTTCTCCAATACTAAATAGTCACACATGCGCACACACACACACACACACATATATTATAGCTAGAAATCCATATTTATGAATTAGATATTTATATTCACTTATGGTATATATCCAGAAAGCTTACCTACATATTTTAAAAATCTAATTTACCATAAATTTTACCCATTTTGACAGATATGCTATAGAACAGACAGTAATCTTTATCTGCCATTTTCAATTCTTACTGGGTGCTCCAACAGTACAACCTTGTACCAGACTTATACATGTGTATAGGTCTACCCTTGATTTATAGTCATGAAATAATTCATTTTTCAAGTCAAGGGTTGATTCTAGTCCGTCCCATGTTTGTATTTCAATGTTTACAAAATTATTATTCACGTGTAGGGTGACCCTTGATTTATGCTCTTAAAATCATTAATTTATGGAATTCATTTTTGAAGGCAACGGTTGCTCCTTGTCCTTCCCATTATGTTTGAATTTCAAAACGAAAAATTGAATAAATACAACTTTGTAGGATGATACACGATTTGTTCAAAACAGCACACATTATTCTTGCATAGTTCCCATCTACCTGCTTCTCCATGCGTTTCTTTAGAGAACAGTGTACAGTGCTAGTTTTGGAATAGACAAGTGGGTAATGCACTTACGCAATCCTGTGTTTCACCAAAAAGTTAAGGATCTAAATACATTGAAAATTGGCAATGACTTGTGTCTTAAAATCACCCCATTTTATCATACAGGTTGCTCTGCTGTGCACAAATAATATATCTTTTAGGGATCACTAAAACAAGACATGTCAAAGGCTAGAGGAGTTCTAGGGGAGCCAACAACCATCTGCACCAAAAGTAGTAGGATTGGGGTACTTCGGGTTAGCTCAGCCGGTAGAGCGTTCAGCTAGAAACCACAAGGTTCCTAGTTCGATACCGGTTCTTGCCAACTCAGCGTATGAGTAGCACAGGGATCTGTGTGGTAAAGTAAGAAGCTGATGGTAGGTGTGGCGCTCCACCTCAGATGCTAAAAAAACAATCTCCTTGGTCTAGCGCTATTGAAAAGGGCATAGACCCCTCGCTGACTGGCTGATACTGATTTTAGGCCGCCCCGTCGACTGTACTTTACTTATTACTCACATAAATCCCCAAATGGGGTAGATGGGCTCCTTAGCGTTGGAATTCAATCCATCTAGACAAGGGAAAATCTGTTATAAAATCCCCTCTACCTAGAGGCTATAGGTGAGGGGAGTAAACCAAAAAAAAAAACCAAACCCGGCGCTGGAGTCCCTAAGGTGATGTGATGCTGAACTTCAGTCCTATCAAGCAATACCTGCAACTCTATTGTTGCCAAACTACATTTTTTTTTTTGTGTTTCCTTTGAACCAGAATGGCAGTGTAGAAAGGGGAGGACCTGCTGATTGGCCAACAGCTTATTCTCCATATCAACCTGCCTAGGCTACATGGTTCCACGTTTTTGGACACTACGCCATTGTCTCTAGCAGAGAGATGGATGCCAATGATATATATATATATATATTAGTAAAATGCTATATTCAGAATATCTATGCAGGTTTCCACCATGACGATTGTCAGGATTATCTGCAGATAGTCCTGACAATCCTCATGGTGAACTCCAGGTAGACATTCTGACTATATCGTTTTACTAAACCTGCTCTACTAATGTATTGGCCACTTTTATATTCATTCATAAATCTGACTTATTCGGTAAATTATTTTATCAACAGTCAATATTGTGATATTTTGCCTTCTTTGTTAACCCATCCTCTCTTCATATATATATATATATATATATATATATATATATATATAACGTCCAAGTGAGATTATTATTATAACAATACACAAGGTCAATTTCTTAAGCAGAGTTTAACAAGTTTGAATTCAGTTTTCCTTCTCTTAGACTGGTTACCTAACCTTGGTTAAAGAGCCCAATCTGCCCAACGATTTGCCCATAGCTTGAAGGAGAGTAGTTGATTCATACCTTTCCCAATGGTATTAGTGCTATATGAAATGCAGACAGCTTTGCTCAGGATTTGAACTGAGTTGTTCAGCCCATTTCCTACGACTAACCATTGCACCACGTACCTCCATCAAAATTCTTGATATACCAGAGAGAGTTCTATTTGCAACTAAATAATAATTTTCAAATTCGGATTACTGTTTAATGGTTAACAAGTTAGTCTCGCAGATCCAGTCCTACTGAATAGTGGGTTAAATCGAACTTAATGGACCTAAATTCCACCATCGTATGTCACCCCCACCAAAAGAAAAAAAAAAAAAAAAATCAGCGAATAAACCGAATTTAATGAAATTTTCAGTGTTGATATATTAATGAATAAAATATATAATGCATCAGTTATTTTATTTAAAAACTTTTACATTTTTTTCAGGTCAGTTAACTTTGATCCACCTATCTTTAAGAATCTGTGTTACGCCTCAAAGATATGTGGTTCAAAGTAAAATCAATATGGTACCCTTTATTATATATATATATATATATATATATATATATATATATCAACAAACGCCTCCATTTGCCTATGATGGAATCTCAGCAGAAAAGTTAGGGATTATTGTTTGGGGTGGTGGTGTTGAGACAAATTTGGGAATTAATCCTAGCCCTAATTATAGCCACTATTTAAGAGCAAATAAAATCCCCACTTCCCGGCAGAAGGATGGTGGATTGAAAAAAAATAATCATTCTAGCTATTTGGACTTTTTTTTTTCATATTGATTTTAACAACCCCTTCCACTTTCCTATGAGGAAATCTCAGTAGGAAAGTTAGGGATTTTTCGTTTTATTCTTTTTTTTTTTTTTTTTTTTTAAAGACAAATTTAGGAATTAACCTTAGCCAGAGATGCTGATACCGCGTCCTGCGTCCCTGACCCAAAAAATCTAAAAGGACGCAGTAAAATCGTATCCGTGCGTCCCAGTGTTTTTCTTCCCCCCCCATCATTTCAAGCTAACTGTAAATACATTTCAATATTTTCTTAGAAACGAATTACACCGGATATGTTACAAGGCTTTAGTTGGGACCCATACATTTTCCCGGGGACTCATTCAAAACAAATATATGCGTCCAGGGATGCACTAAATCAATAAAGCTATCAGCATTACTGCTTAGCCCTAATCATATCCAACAATTAAAAATAACCCCCCCAAAAAACACCACATTCTGGCAGTGGGATGGGGGATTGTAAAAATAAAATCATTATGATCGTCTTGGACTTTATTTTAGCACATAAAAGTTCATAGATAAAAAAAAAAAGAAAAAAAGAACGAAACTTATTCTCATCTGAACTATGAGTAAGTAGTACACTTCTATATATTAAAAAAACAAAACAAACAAAAAGAAAACATTACCACACACATTTTTCCCTAGCGAGCTATCCTAAATAAGTACCCTACTTTAAAAAAAAAAATTCTCTTTTTTTTTTCAGAGAATATGTTGAAATATGGAAGCCCAGTACTGATAAGAAAAGCACGTCTTCAATGTTGCAGCTTTCTCCCAGAAAATAATACTGGTAAGATTTTCATACCAGATGAAAATGAAATTTCTTAGGAACGTTTTTTTCCCCCCTAAGAATTCTTTGAAACCTTTTTTTTTTTTTTTTTTCAAAATGCCATATGGCAGGATAAAGGATTTGCTCCTCATTCCCAAAGCCTTTAAGGCTGAAATGTCAAAAAATCCTTTTTTTTTTTTTTTTTAAACAAAGGGTGTTTCATCGTATAAATAGTAAAACACGGAAACAGAAGTATATAGGATAAAAATAAAATAAATAGAATAAAACCTTTGAAGAGTTTGGATAAAAATCTATTTTGCAGAATGGAAAAAGAAAAAAAAAACTAAATTAATCACAGTAAATCTTGACATTTTTGAAAGGTTACGTTTTTGGAGGAGAAAACGAATTTTGAAAAAATTAGTAAATAAAAAAAAAATGAACCCTAGTAAATTAGGGCTTAATAATTGCGCGTGTGTGTCACCCAGAAGAGAAAAAAAGAAAAAAAAAGAAAAAAAGGCCCATTAACGTGAAATTATTATTAGAAAAATACACTTAAAATATTTTTACGAGAATAAAATAATGTCTAGTCATATTTGAAACTAAATAATAATTTTCAAATTCGAATCGCTGTGTAATGGTTAATAAGTTAGTCTCGCAGATCCAGTCCTCCTGAATAGTGAATTTGATCCTGGCTTCATGCTCCATATTTGTGACCTTGTGTCACATCTTATCCGCGGCGAACAGATTGTGTAAATAAATACCTACACACTGAAGTGAACGTCATTTTTTTTTATCCTTCAAATTCTTGATATACCAGAGAGAACAATACGTTTTTTTTTTCATCATAATTATTATTAAATCATATCTTCTTGGTTTAAAAATAATAAAACTTTAAAATTAAGGTTTAATTTCGTAGATCTACGTTAAGAAACAAAACCATTTTATAAAAAAAAACAAAAAAAAAACAAGAAAACAAGAAAAAAACGAAATTGAGCCTTAGTAAATTAGGGCTTAATTTAATACGTTTTCTTTTTTCTTTCATAATTACTATTAATTTATATTTTCTTAATTAAAAAAAAAACAAACATTAAAATTAAGGTTTAATTTCGTAGCTCTACGTAAAGAAACTAAACCCTTTTATTTTACAATCTGTTGAATTCAACAAGAAACTACAATAAATGGATGAATTTGAAAGGAGACGAGGAAGAAAAAGGTTTGTTTTTTTCGTAGAGAAAGGATTACACCAGAAATAAATAAAAATAATTAAATTGATCAATATAATTAAATCGTTATTTAAAACTATAAATTCAAGTTTTATTTATTTATTTTTCACGTTTTTTTTTTCTTAGGACCCCCCGACCCCCAGTTTTAACAACTGGACAAAGAAAATACTAGGGAGCTTAGTCGCGGTTCAAAACAGGTGATATCACTGATATCAACGATTAATCTTTAATTACTAAGTGAAGTAGATCAGCACCGTGTTCACAACACTGACTTATGCTAAAATGAAGTTAAACAACGATGAGCCTGTTCAATACTTAATTGGGTAACTACTTAAGCAACAACAGGTATTGTAAGCAACCTGAATCCTTTGTTATCAAAATGACTTGATTCGGCATTAAATAACCCGAAAGAGGTTGATATACCGTAAAAAAACAACTTATGCTAAAATTAAGCTATAGCAAATACCTAAGATATTTTTCTTGACCCTTTCACAAAAATCAATGCCACAGTTTTTATCCCTATAGTAGTTGTAGTAATTTTAATTTATTTACTACTATAACAAATTTACTCCATTATAAGAGAAAATAACGAAGTAAAATAGTAAGCTCTAATAATAATCTAACACTGAAAGTAATTGTGTTGAGCTAATAATAATAATAATAACCAGAAATCTACAAGACAAGAGATTTGTACTGATATTATTTTTATTTTTATTTTTATTATTATTATTAACAACCTTTATTACCGTTTTAGCTTCCTCTTTTGTAGCCGCTATCACGACTCGAGACTGGACTACTACCACAAAACCGGTTTGCAACTATCACTCCTCTAACCCCTTCAACCACCATCAAGAGATTTGCCCAGACAATCCGTGTTTGTATTCACGTAAAACTAGACGACTTAAAACGCACGATAGTGGGATCTATAAAATATTTAATCACTATTAAAAGAGAATTTATTTCAAAATTTATTGTCCCAGTTCGGTAATAAACAAGTCCAAGTTCCACCTGATTTTGTGTAAATAAAAACAAAAAACACACATAAAAAAGAAAGAAAGATATGTGGCACAAAAAGCCGGCCATATAAAAATTCCAGTGTCCATGTAATAAAAAGCTTTTCTATGTGCGTGTGTGTGTGTAAGCTCAGATAGAGAGGGATGATCAGCACGAAAGCCCAGGCCCGGGTTTATAAGCACCCGGATCGCAGGCTAAGACAGGGAGATATTTCCAGACCATAGCGACCTAGACTAACACACGTACAAAATTATATATTTTATATATATGGGACTTTTTTCCTACTATCTTGATCCCGATATATGGAAAATAAGAATCGAGTGTCTACACATGAAAATTATAAAAAAAATACTCCGGGGTCTTTAACAAAACCTGCATGTGTGTGTGTGTGTGTGTTTTATTTACCAATCCATCTGCACGAGCAGGATGTGACACATGGTCAATTTCTTAAGTGGAGTTTAACAGGTTTGAATTAAGAGTTTTCCTTCTCCTAGACTGGTTGCCTAACCAAGCTTAAAGGGCCCAGTATGGCCAACTATTTAACCATGTCTGGATGGAGAATTCTTTGAGTCATACGTTTTCCAAGAGCTACGTACCCTTTTCAAGAGCTCTTCGAAATACAAACAACCTCTTCCAGAATTCGTCGTGTCTATTACACCCACGCGCCTATATATATATATATATATATATATATATATATATATATATATATATATATATATATATATATATATATTCCTCCAACAGAATGAACCTGAGCCATGCAGGACATATAGTTATTCAAATTTATGATATCCCTTTGGGATATCAGTCATATTTATCTTGGTTGGACCGATAACTTTTCAGTGTGTGTGTGTGTGTGTGTGTGTGTGTGTGTGTGCGCGCGCGCACATGAAAAGTAGCAGGAAATATCTTTTTACAAAATTATTATCGTTGGCACTTTAAATTTATTTTATAGAAAATTATGGGGCGATTTCAAAGTGACGGGTTGCATAGCCCCACCCCACCCAGAGAAAAAAAACCCTAAACAAGGGACCATTCTAAGGGTTTGTGTGATAGAATGACCAGTATTTACAAACAAATATTTTAGATTTCGACAACTTTCTAAAAAGAAAGAATTGGCGGGCGGTCAGAAATTGAATTAGGACAGATTTGCCGAAAATAAAACAAAGTGAGAAAGAAAGGGGAAAAAAAGAAGAAAGATCATAGAATAGAATAATGAGTTATGAACTTGGGGATTAAGGGGAGAAAAAATAAGGTGACATTTCCCTGGGTTCTATAGAGGGATTTTATATTTAGGAGGTAATTCTATTTACCAAGGAAGAAAGAGAAAAAAAAAGGAGCAAAAAGAAAAAAAGAGCAAAGAAAGAAAAAAAAGAGCAAAAAAGAAAAAAAAGAGCAAAGAAAGAAAAAAAAGAGCAAAGAAGAGAAAAAGAGAAAGAAAGAGAAAAAAGAGAAGAAAGAGAGAGAGAGAGAGAGAGAGAGAGAGAAGAAAGAAAGAGAGAAAGAAGAAGAAGAGAAAGAGAAAGAAAAGAAAGAGAGAAAGAAAGAGAAAGAGAGAAAGAAAGAAAGAAAGAAAGAAAGAGAAGAAGAAAGAAAAGAGAAAGAAAAGAAAGAAAGAAAGAAAGAGGGAAAGAAAGAAAGAGAAAGAGAAAAAAAAGAAAAAAAGTAAAATTTCATTATTTATTCAAACAAGTCTTAAATAAAAGATACATTGCTAATTTGCATATTAGAATCTTCATTCCAATATTTATTCTGTGGAATAAAACTACTACACCAAAAACCGGCTTTTTTCCCTTTTTAGCTCAACAGCTGAAAAAGAAGAAGAAGAAGAAATGGACTTTTCGTATCGATCTGCTCACCCCCCCCCCCCCACACTCTCTTTAATCTAGGACTACAGAATTTGAAAAGAAATTGATATTTTCCAAAGAATTAAAAATAAAAATAACTTTAAGAATTAATTACGTAGCTTTTCGTATTCTACATCTTTTCTTTTTACTCGCGAGATGGAAATATTTTTAAAAACCTAAAACACTACATTTTGATGTATTGAGACAACAATGCGACTTTCTCTTCACACTAAGTTGGGCTTAAAAACAATCCCACCGCATTGGGGAGCTCAAATGTTCTGGGTTATCAAAAAAGATGCCCACAAGAAAAAGGAAAAAAAAGGAGTCAGTTATTTTCAGGCATCACAGAATTTATAGAAAAATTTTCCAAGTTGTATTTTCGGAAATTAAAAAAATAAAATGAAAATAAAAGTACAATAAGGCATAATTTTTGAAAAAAAAAAAAAAAAAAAAAAAAAAAAAAAAAATGTTGAATCTTCATTTAACTAAGATCATCACTACAGAACAGTCTGAAAATATTTAGTGCCCGGTGCTGGTTTAACGGTTTTTGAGGGTCCTAATGAGACCACAAAGCGGTAGACCCATCATTTTTGTCCACAATCATTATATATATATATATATATATATATATATATATATATATACACACAATCAAATATTAGATATTATGGATTTAATATCTAGTTACTATTAGTTTCATGCTTACAGCAATCAGACGAGACTGACAAAATGTTAAGATTTTGACATTTAAAAAAAAAATTCTATATTGCACACACACACACACACATATATATATATATATATATATATAATATATATATAGATATATATATAGATATATATATATAGATAGATAGATAGATGTGAGGTATTCAAAACTTGGTAGTAAGGGATGATTCTATATGTGATTTCTAAGACACACTGTATTATTATTGTATGATCCAGTATGTATAAATACAGTGAATCTTTAAATCACTACAGAGAGCTCAATGTATAATAATCTTTTTAGATTATATACAGAGCAATATTTATCTTTGAAAGAAAGGAAAAACTCAACACCGTTATTCCATAATAAATTTATTTCGACCAAAATTGATGGAGAAAAGTGCCAAATGTTTTGAATAAAATTTCAAAATCAAGACAAATGTAGACTAGAGCCATGTTATTGATTTAAATCCACTCTTTTGAGACAAAATCTGGCTCTCTTTTACACACACACACACACACATATATATATCATTACTACTACTACTATTATTATTACCAATACGATCATTATTATTATTGCTATCATTACCAAAATTACTATTATTTTTCTTAGGGTGTGCAAAAAAACTGGTGTATTGATTTGTTTATTTTTTAGATTTACAAATTTTAAGTAGAATTTCAATGCTATTTCTATGTAAATTTTAAGTTTCAAATACCTTAGATATATAAATCAAATCTTCATAATTTTTGTGCAAAAAATAAGAACTGGTGATATTTAATGTGTATATATATATTTGCTTTGTCGTTAATTGTTTTATTTTCGTAATTTCATCCGGTCATACATACATACAAACTACCCTGTATGTCTGTCTGTATGTCTAGATAGATAGATCATTAAACGGACATTCTTGAAGAAACTCAAGAAAAAAAAAACTTCTTATGGTAAAAAGTGTAATGGAAATATTTCAATCAATATTATTGTAAATATCTAATTCCATTAAAAAACTTTTAAAAGTTCCTCTTTTCTTATTAAAGACTAGAAGCGGCTACCCGGTATTGCCCTGGTAAAGGAGGGTTAATAAAAAGTTAGTCTCGCAGATCCATTGATTGTTTTGGTCTTACATAATTTATGTTTTAATCACAAACACAACCAATGACTTTCCCTTCTCTTACTATTCAAATCCTAATTTTTAAATATCTTCCCAGATATAAATAAAATCTTCATTATTTTTGCACAAAAAGCAAGCTCTGGTGATAGTAAATGTGTATATATGTTGGTCATTAATTGTTTTTATTTTCGTAGTTTCCTCCGGACATACATACACACCAACTGTCCTTTATATATGTATAGATAAAAAAAAGTATGTGTGTGTGTGGGGGGGGGGGTGAAAACTTCCTCAGAATCTATCGAAACTGTCATTTTAAATCATCTATTTAGGACCGGCTAATTTTCTGTCCAAGGAAAAGACATTCTCTCCCGTCTTTCACCCTGTCCCCAACCCCCCGGACAGCATAGGGATAATCAAAAGTTATTTTATCAATTTAAAAACCAGTTTATAATGAATGGGACACAAATGAAAAGAAAACAATCCAAGAGAGAAACGTGGGGGTCGGGCAACGCAAGAGACAAGATTTCACAAAAGTTACACTAAAGCCATACACAGGTGCGCGTTTTACACACAACACGGATTGAAATGGCGAGTTCGTTGTATGTGTGTGTGTGCGTGTGTTCGATCTGGTTTGAAAGTAGAAGAAATGCTCTGTCCCCCCGCCCCGTGCACACACACACACAATCGCGTGGTGGTAGTGCGGTGGTTAACGAACTAGGCCAAGTTGACCGTTGCAAGTAGAGTTCGATTCTCACGGAACACCCGCCTAATACTTCCGGCCTTGTACCACACCTGAGTTTAATCAATAACTTATCACAATGAAACCATTTCCGCATTAAAAAAAATAAAAAATTAAATAAAAACAAAAACAAACAAAAAAAAAAAAAAACAAACAAAAAAAAAAACACCCGCATTATTACGCTTTAAGCACATTATTACGCTTAGAAAAATAAATAAACAACCAACTAACTGGAAAATCACACCAAGTCGTAATCGGAGATTGACACATTTTTTCTAAGTAGTAGTAGTAGTAGTAGTGGTGCTAGAATATAGTAACAACAACTAGACGAGCCGTGAATTCGTTGGGTTCCTGTTGAAAAATTCAGTTCATGAAAAAAATTCACTCCACTGTTTAAAGCAGTGGTTCTCAACCGGGGTCCATGTGGACCGAGACCATATACATTTTTTGGAGACCCAGGCAAGTAAAATGCATTTAACTATAAATTACAATGAAATTTTTAAACAACGAATTATACCAGAGTAAAATAGGGTTAAAAGGGGTCCTGGGTAAAAAAGGTTGAGAACCATTGGTTTAAAGGAAATTTAATTAAAATTTTTCTAGTTTATTTATATCTATATTATTGAGAATGATAAACAGTGATGCTGATAGTTTTTTGATTTAGTGCGTCCTGGGACGGAGATATTTGCTTTGAATGAGTCCCCGGAAAAATTTATGGGTCCCAACTAACGCCGTCTAACTCCTACCTTGTAACCTATCCTGTGTAATTTGTTTCTAAGAAACTATTGAAATGTATTTACAGTGGGCTTGAAATGGTGAGGGAAGAAAAAAGACAAAAACGGACGCATAGATACAATTTTACTGCGTCCTTTTAGATTTTTTGTTCGTTAGGTCCGCTGTCAGTAACTCTGATAAAGAGCATGAAAAACGGTGACTGACAAAATTAGATTTTAAATGTATTGCTCTAAGTTAAGCTGCGCTATAATGTGCCTTTTTAAACAGACATACACAAACGCAATATGAATATCTATACATATCTATCTATTAGGCGGGCATATCTGTTCAAATGTAAGGCGTAAACAAATCGAGAAAAAGTCAATCTCTGTATGTACAAAAGGGGAGTTGATATGTATGTCCATATGAAACGAAGAAAATAAAACAACTAAATAAATTATATACCGATATCAGAGATGCTGACAGGGACGCGACGCGTCCTGACGTACAAAAGTCTAAAAGGACGCAGTAAAATCGTATCCATGCGACCCGATGTTTTTCTTTTTTCTTCCCTCACATTTCAAGATAATTGTAAATACATCTCAATAGTTTCTTAGAAACAAATTACACAGGATAGGTTACAAGGTTAGACGAATTTAGTTGGGACTCATAAATTTTCCCGGGGACTCATTCAAAGCAAATATGTGCGTCCCAGTACTCACTAAATCAAAAAGCTATCAGCATCACTGGTTGTTGCTTTTCGTGCAAAAATTATGAAGATTTGATTCATATTCACGACGATATCTAAAAAATTAAAATATACATAATAATGGATCTGCGAGACTATCTTATTAACCAGAAAACACCAGGGATTTTTGCCCCCCTCCTTCACCCAGTCGAGGCTGGGTAGCCGATTCTAGTCTGTAATAAAAAGATAAAGGGCCCTTTCTTTTTATTACAGATTAGAAGGTCTTATTTTTGGAAAATCTCTGGAGTTTGACGCGTGGTTCAGAAAAGATAGTTTATTTACTTAATTTGAGCCTAGGATTTCAAATTACTGATTTTTCTGACTATACAGGTCATCTTCATTTATTGTCGTGATTGGCGCAACACAATCTTACCACACTTTCATGACTATCAAGCCCCCCCCCCCCGAAAAATAGAATACAGTTAATCAATTTGGGCTGGTTGAGTTTTACGGCATATCAACCCTTGTTGGGTTATTTAAATTTTTTAAACATTTTAAACTCAGTTTTTTTCCTATTTAATCCATAGATGGGACACTTACAGATACTATCACTCCGGGTCAGAGTCGACCTGGGAGTAATTGCGATGAAGGGGCACTCCACACGCCTCAAAAGCTCCAGAATTGGAACCTCGCCATTAGACGCAGTTTAACATCATACAGAGTTCAATTTATTGAGATATGTTATGTATAAATTATAAATTTACATATTTTGAGAGGAAGCTTGATAATTAGTATTATTTTGATTATTCGGACTATTGTCCTCATCTTTATTATATTGTCTATACAACGTTTCGGACGATGTGCCCTCCGGTCTTCTTCTCCGATGTCGAGAAGGCTCCCGAGTCCGACAAGAAATACCTGACGAAGGCCGGTGGGCACATCGGTCGAAATGTTGTACAGATAACAAAGACGAGGACAATAGTCCGAATAATCCAAGTAATAATACTAATTAATGTTTGTTTATGAAATATAGTTTTTAGTATTTTTTATGTAAGAATATTTCTAGGAATCTGGATTTTTATTCAAAAAATGCTTCTAGGCTTTTGGGGATAATTCTTGCCAGATAAACCATTCCATGCTGTAAAAACGTTGTTCTTAATCCAATTGAAAAAGGTTGGATTAACCTTAAACCATATTGTTACATTCTTGGAGAGAATGTTTTAGTTTCATCTAAACAAAAAATTGATTTTCGAAATTAAAGATTTAGAAAACTGTTTCTTAAAAGAAAAAAAAAAAAGAAAAGAAATGTCTTTCGCCAAAAAGAAATTCAAATAGTAGTCGCTAGAATAAACGAATAAAGAAAGAAAGGAAAATACATTTATTCTTTTAAATTATTATTTTCAAATAAATAAAACTAAAAAAAGAAAAAAGAAAGACAAATTTAAAGAAATTAAATAAAAAATTCAGGTAAAAAAAAAAACTCCAGGTTATTTGAAAAACGTTCCGAGAAAGCACTTTTAAATTTAAGATACAGAGAGAAAAGCCAGTTGTTACGAACAATGAGCCGGTTTGAGGGTTTCAAATATTACGGAACAAACACTTTTCTTGCCATGACTCATATTCCGAAAGCTAAATAAAATAAGCAGGTACTTATCCAGAATATCTCGCTGAAGAAATACACAAAAAATGAAATAGGAATGTAATATTTACATTTATATAAGAGAAAGTTTGTCATTAATTTTTTTTTTCAACTGAAAATTTACATTAAAAAAAACACTTATATTTAACAATTCGTTATATTTCTTTAGTGCTCTTTCACTCTACCAACCACTATGAAGATGGTAACTTACGGCCGATTGCAGATATATAGTTTTGAGAGTAAAATATATTTGTTCAGTAAAAGAAATGAAGGAAATAAATAAAACTTGGTTAAACTTGCAAATCGGTCGGAAAATTAGGTGACCCAGAAAAAACAGAACCCACAAGTTTTGTAATAAAACTTAATTTTAACGAGAGGGTAGGGTTAGGGTTAGGGTTGGGGTTAAAGGTTCAACGGGAGAAATAATTCGGGTTCTGTTTTTTCTGGGTCACCATGTATACAGAGTGACCCAGAAAAACAGAACCCACACATTTTGTAATAAACTTAATTTTAACTAGGGGAGTTTAGGGTTAGGGTTAGTTAGTTTAATGGGAAAATAAATAAATAATTTGGGTTCTGTTTTTTCTGGGTCACACTGTAATGTTTTAATTTTGACCGATTTGCAAATATAGCCTAAAACTTACTATTTTCTGGTGATATCTTTAGTGGGATATTCTGGACTAGAATTAGAAAGAGAAATAAATAGTCGGTGCTTTTGTGCAAGATCAACTAAGAAAATTATATATTTGTGGTAATGTAAGTAAAGTCGTCGGGGCGGCCTAAAGTCGGTATCAGCCAGCGAGGGAGCCTATGTCCTTTTCACTAGCGCTAGACCAAGGAGATTGTTTAATTTTTTTTATTTTAGCGTCAGTTCCTCACGTTACCGCACATATCCCTGTGCTACTCATCGGCTGAGTTGGTAAGGGCCGGTATCGAACCAGGAACATTGTGGTTCCTAGACGGACGCTCTACCAAGGTCTTTTCATTCAATATTTTGCTTTAATTATTACTTTTAAAAAAATTAATAAATATTTTTCAGTCCCCCAAAAATTATATATGGACAAAATGCCGTAAGTCGCCATTTTCTTAGTGACTGGGGAAGGAAAAGGTTAAAGAATATGGTGAATTGTCAAGTCAATTTTTTAAAATGTTTAATAGCAAAAAAAAAAATAAAAAAATAAAAAATAAAAAAATAGATAAAATAAAAAATTAAAAAAAAGAATAATAATAAATAAATAATTTTTAAAAAATTGAAATTAAACAAACGAGTGAACCTTATTTTTATTTTTTTATTTGGGGTCGTGAATTCAAGATTTCCATTTCTATAGAATTTATTTTAGGTATTACGAACGAAAATTTTTTATATCATTGAACTATTCTATACACAAACACCAAATATTTTTTTAAGATCCAGGAATGTCAAAATAATTCTACTTAAAAAAATTAAAAAAATTTAATGCCATGTTGAGAGAGAGAGAGAAGAGAGAGAGAGAGAGAGAGAGAAAGAGAAAGAGAGAGAAAGAGAAAGAGAGAGAAGAGAGAGAGAAAGAGAGAGAGAAAGAGAAGAAAGAGAGAGAAAGAGAAAGAGAGAAAGAGAGAGAAGAAAGAGAGAGAGAGAAAGGAGAGAGAGAGAGAAAGAGAGAGAGAGAAAGAAACTGACGAGGCAACATGTAACTAATTCATTTCTATAGTCATATGACAACGTTATCGTTAAACGTAACAGGAATATAAGAAGAAAAAATAAATAAAAAACAGATTTTGTTACATATTTTCCCCTTATAAACATTTTTTTGCATAATGTGATTGGAAAAGTGTAAATAAGAAACAGCAACTGAAATCAATATGGAATAGGGTAAAAACAATCCCAAATTTTAGCGTGTGCTGATTTAAAAAAAAATCTGAACAAAGATTTCTATACACCTTTAAACTGTAAAAAGCTGGAATAAAAGTCTTTTTGGGGTCCTGGAACACCTTTGAACTGATAGATGTGAGGAGAAAAAAAAAGACTACTGTTTAGTAGGTTCGAACCAAGAACTAAAGAGAAGAAAAGGTAGCATATGCAGCAAGGTTCATTACGATTTTATAAAGAGATAATTATTATGAAATTATTATTACTAATATAATACAAAAGATGAGAAAGAAAACTGCACATGAAAAATTGATAAATAAACTGACAAAAAAAACAACAAAAAAACAAACTCAAAACAGAAAGATATATATCGGCGAGGTTCAGTTTTAAACAATACAATTGAATCATTTCATTATAGGTATATTTTTGAGCCCAAAATTTAAACATGCTAATGATTTGGAAAAGTGAATTAAATATTAGATTTTATTTGAAAAAAAAAAAAAATAAAATAAAATAAATAAATTAATAAACAAAATTAATCATTGCTACTTTCTTTAAAAAACAAAAAAAAAACAAACGATAATTAATTACTAAGAAAAAAATCCACACATTTTTTTAACAATTAAAAATTGTAGCAATATTAACTTTCAATACCACTAGTCTTTTTAAAAAAATTGTTTTTATTATTTTTAAAATTGTTTTTATTATTTTTAAAATCGTTTTTATTATTTTTAAAATCGTTTAATTATTACTTACATCCAATATTAATAAGAAAAATACCACCACCAATTAAATACAATATTTAACAAACCTCACCTCATATCAATTAAAAAACCCACGTAACTAGAAAATTAATATTTCAAGTACTACTTCCTTGCTATGATTAGAAACCTACTTTAGGCCGCCCCGTCGACTTTAGACTTTTCTTATTACTCACATAAATCCCCAAATGGGGTAGATGGGCTCCTTCGCCGTTGGAATTCAAATCCATCTAGAACAAGGGAAATCTGTTAATAAAATCCCCTCTACCTAGGGGCTATAGGTGAGGGGAAGTAAAAACCAAAAAAAAAAAAACCAACCCGGCGCTGGAGTCCTAAGGTGATGTGATGCGAAACTTCAGTCCTATCAACAATACCTGCAACTGCTATTGTTGCCAACTACATGTTGTTTTTTTTGTGTTTCCTTTGAACACCAGAATGGCAGTGTAGAAGGGAGGACCTGCTGATTGGCCAACAGCTTATTCTCCACTATCAACCTGCTAGGCTACATGTCACGTTTTTGGATCATCCTAAACCTTTGCAACAATTTGTCCTCTAGCAGAAGATTGGATGCTCAATAAATATGGATATTAGTAAAATGCATAATTTCAGAAGTATCTATGCAGGTTCTCCAAGCCCCTAGATGACATTGCAGGAATTATCTGCAGATAGTTCCCTGACAGATCCGCATGGGTGAACCTTCAGGTAGACATTCTGACTCATTCGTCTTTAACTAACCTGCTCTACTAAGTGTATTGGCCACTTTTAATTATTTCATTCATAAAATCTGACTTATTTGGTAACTATTTTATCAACAGTCAATATTGTGATATTTTGCCTTCTTTGTTTAACACCATCCTCTCTTCATATATATAGTATATAATATTATATATATACTAATATAACGTCCAAGTGAGATTATTATTATAAACAATACACAAGGTCACTTTTAGCAGAGGTTAACAATTTGAAATTCAGTTTTCCTTCTCTAGACTGGTTACCTCCTTGGTTACAAGAGCCAATCATGCCCAAACGATTTGCCCATAGCTTGAAGGAGAGTGTGATTCATACCTTTCCCAATGGTTAATTAATGCTATAATGAAATGCAGACAGCTTTGCCTCAGAGATTTGTAACCTGGAGTTGTTCAGGCCCATTTCCCTACGACTAACCATGCACCAGTACCCCATCAAAATTCTGATATACAGAGAGGTTCTATTTGCAACTAAATAATAATTTTCAAATTCGGATTACTGTTTAATGGTTAACAAGTTAGTCTCGCAGATCCAGCCTACTGAATAGTGGGTAAATCGAACTTAATGGACCTAAATTCCACCATCGTATTCACCCTACCAAAAGAAAAAAAAAAAAAAAAAAAAAAATAACATCAGCGAATAAACGAATTTAATGAAATTTTCAGTGTTGATATATTAATGAATAAATTATATAATGCATTCAGTTATTTTATTAAAAACTTTACATTTTTTTCAGGTCAGTTAACTTTGATCCACCTATTTTTTAAGAATCTGTGTTACGCCTCAAAGATATGTGGTTCAAAGTAAAAATCAATATGGTACCCTTTATTATAATATAATATATTATATATATATTATATATTCAACAAACGCCTCCATTTGCCTATGATGGAATCTCAGCAGAAAATTAGGATTATTGTTGTGGTGGTGGTGTGAGAACAAATTTGGGAATTAATCCTAGCCCTAAATTATAGCCACATATTAAGAGCAAATAAAATCCCCACTTCCCGGCAGAGGATGGTGGATTTGAAAAAAATAATCATTCTGCTATTTGACTTTTTTTTTTCATATTGATTTTAACAACCCCTTCCACTTTCCTATGAGGAAATCTCAGTAGGAAAGTTAGGGATTTTCGTTTTATTCTTTTTTTTTTTTTTTTTTTAAAGAACAAATTTAGGAATTAACCTAAGCCAGAGATGCTGATACCCGCGTCCTGCGTCCCTGACCCAAAAAAATCTCAAAGGACGCAGTAAAATCGTATCCGTGCCGTCCAGGTTTTTCTTCCCCCCCCCCATCATTTCAAGCTAACTGTAAATACATTTCAATATTTTCTTAGAAACGAATATACACACAGGATATGTTACAAGGCTTTAGTTGGGACCATACATTCCCGGGGACTCTATTCAAAACAAATATATGCGTCCAGGGAATGCACTAAATCAATAAAGCTATCAGCATTACTGCTTAGCCCTAATCATATCCAACAATAAAAATAACCCCCCCAAAAACACCACATTCTGGCAGTGGATGGGGGATGTAAAAAATAATCAATTATGATCGTCTGGACTTTATTAGCACATAAAAGTTCATAGATAAAAAAAAAAAAAAGAACGAAACTTATTCTCATCTGAACTATGAGTAAGTAGTACACTCCTATATATAAAAAAACAAAACAAACAAAAAGAAAAACTTACCACACACATTTTTCCCTAGCGAGCTATCCTAAATATATACCTCTACTTTAAAAAAAAAAAATTCCTCTTTTTTTTTTTCAAGAGAAATAATGTTGAAATATGGAAGCCCAGTACTGATAAGAAAAGCACGTCTTCAATGTTGCAAGCTTTCTCCACGAAAATTAAAACTGGTAAGGATTTTCAATACCAGATGAAATGAAATTCTTAGGAACGTTTTTTCCCCCCTAAGAATTCTTTGAAACCTTTTTTTTTTTTTTTTTTCAAAATCCATATGGCAGGATAAAGGATTTGCTCCTCATTCCAAAGCCTTTAAGGCTAGAATGTCAAAAAATCCTTTTTTTTTTTTTAAACAAAGGGTGTTTCATCGTATAAATAGTAAAACACGGAAACAGAAGTATATAGGATAAAAATAAAAAATAGAATAAAAACCTTTGAAGAGTTGGATAAAAATCTATTTTGCAGAATGGAAAAAGAAAAAAAAAACTAATTAATCACAGTAATCTTGACATTTTTGAAAGGTTAACGTTTTAGGAGAGAAACGAATTTTGAAAATTAGTAAATAAAAAAAAATGAACCCTAGTAAATTAGGGCTAATAATTGCGCGTGTGTAGTCACCCAGAAGAAGAAAAAAAGAAAAAAAAAGAAAAAAAGCCATTAACGTGAAATTATTATTAGAAAAATACACTTAAAATATTTTTCGAGAATAAATAATGTCTAGTCATATTTGAGAAACTAAATAAATAATTTTCAAATTCGAATCGCTGTGATGGTAATAAGTTAGTCTCGCAGATCCAGCTCTCCGAATAGTGAATTTTGATCCTGGCTTTCATGCCCATATTTGTGACCTGTGTCACATCTTATCCGCGGAACGAAGATTGGTAAATAAATACCTACCCACTGAAGTGAACGTCATTTTTTTTATCCTTCAAATTCTTGATATACCAGAGAGAGAACAATACGTTTTTTTTTTCATCAAATTATATTAAATCATATCTTCTTGGTTTAAAAATAATAAAACTTTAAAATTAAGGTTTTAATTTCGTAGATCTACGTTAGAAACAAAACCATTTATAAAAAAAACAAAAAAAAACAAGAAAACAAGAAAAAAAACGAAATTGAGCCTTAGTAAATAGGGCTTAATTTAATACGTTTTCTTTTTCTTCATAATTACTATTATTTATATTTTCTAATTAAAAAAAAACAAACATTAAAATTAAGGTTTAATTTCGTAGCTCTACGTAAAGAAACTAAACCCTTTTATTTTACAATCTGTGAAGTTCAACAAGAACTACAATAATGGATGAATTTGAAAGGAGACGAGGAAAAAAGGTTTTTTTTTCGTAGAGAAAGGATTACACCAGAAAAAAATAAAAATATTAAATTGATCAAATATATTAAATCGTTATTTAGAAACTATAAATTCAAGTTTATTTATTTATTTTTCACGTTTTTTTTTTCTAGGACCCCCCGACCCCCAGTTTTAACAACTGGACAAAGAAAATACTAGGGAGCTTAGTCGCGGTTCAAAACAGTGATATCACTGATATCAAGATAATCTTTAATTACTAAGTGAAGTAGATCAGCACCGTGTTCACAACACTGACTTATGCTAAAATGAAGTTAAAACAGATGAGCCTGTTCAATACTTAATTGGGTAACTACTTAAGCAACAACAGGTATTGTAAGCAACCTGAATCCTTTGTTATCAAAATGACTTGATTCGGCATTAAATAACCCGAAAGAGGTTGATATAACGTAAAAAAACAACTTATGCTAAAAATTAAGCTATAGCAAATACCTAAGATATTTTCTTGACCCTTTCACAAAAATCAATGCACAGTTTTTATCCCTATAGTAGTGTAGTAATTTTAATTTATTTACTACTATATACATTATATTACAATTACTCCATTATAAGAGAAAATAACGAAGTAAAATAGTAAGCTCTAATAATAATCTAACACTGAAAGTAATTGTGTAAGCTAATAATAAATAATAATAACCAGAAATCTACAAGACAAGAGATTTGTACTGATATATTTTTATTTTTATTTATTATTATTAGTTATAACAACCTTTATTACCGTTTTAGCTTCCTCTTTGTAGTAGCCGCTATCACGACTCGAGACTGGACTACTACCACAAAACCGGTTTGCAACTATCACTCCTCTACCTCACCACTCAAGAGATTGCCCAGACAATCCGTGTTTGTATTCACGTAAACTAGACGACTTAAAACGCACGATAGGGGATCTATAAAATATTTAATCACTATTAAAAGAGAATTAATTTCAAAATTTTGTCCCAGTTCGGAACAAGTCCAAGTTCACCTGATTTTGTGTAAATAAAAACAAAAACACAACACAAAAAAAAAAGAAAGAAAGATATGTGGCACAAAAACCGGCATTACAATAAAATTCCCAGTGTCCATGTAATAAGCTTTCTATGTGCGTGTGTGTTGTAGTTCTCAGATGAGAGGGATGATCAGCACGAAAGCCCAGGCCCGGTTATAAGCACCCGGATCGCAGCTAAAAGACAGGGAGATATTTCCAGACCGATACGCGACCTAAGACTAACACACGAAACAAATTATATATTTTATATATATGGGACTTTTTCCTACTATCTTGATCCCGATATTATGGAAATAAGATTGAGTGTTCACACATGAAATTATAAAAAAATACACCGGGTCTTTAACAAAACCTGCATTGTGTGTGTTGTGTGTTGTTTTTATTTACCAATCCACTCTGCACGAGCAAGGATGTGACACATGTCAATTTCTTAAGTGGAAGTTTAACAGGTTTGAATTAAGAGTTTTCCTTCTCTAGACTGGTTTGCCTAACCAAGCTAAAGGGCCCAGTATTGGCCAACTATTTAACCAGTCTGGATGAGAATTCTTTGAGTCATACGTTTCCACCAAGAGCTACGTACCCTTTTCACAGAGCTTCTTCGAATACAAACAACCTCTTCCTTGAATTCGTCGTTGTCTATTACACCACGCGCCTATATATTATTATATATAATTATATATGATTAATATATATAATAAATAATATATATATATATATATATTATATTATACTATATTTCCTCCAACAGAATGAACCTGAGCCGATGCAGGACATATTAGTTATCAATTTTATGATATCCCTTTGGATATCAGTCATATTTATCTTGGTTGGACCGATAACTTTCAGTGTGTGTGTGTGTGTTGTGTGTGTGTGTGGTGTGCGCGCGCGCCACATTGAAAAGTAGCAGGAAATATCTTTTTACAAAATTATTATCGTTGCGCATTTAATTTATTTATAGAAAATTATGGGGCGATTTCAAGGACGGGTTGCATAGCCCCACCCACCCAGAGAAAAAAACAACCCTAAACAAGGGACCATTCTAAGGGTTTGTGTGATAGAATGACAGTAATTAACAAACAAATATTTTAGATTTCGACAACTTTTCTAAAAAGAAAGAAATTGGCGGCGGGTCAGAAATTGAATTAGGACAGATTTGCCGAAAATAAAAACAAAGTGAGAAAGAAAAGGGGAAAAAAAGAGGAGAAAGATCATAGAATAGAATAATGAGTTATGAACTTGGGGATTAAGGGGAAAAAAATAAGTTGACATTCCCTGGGTTCTATAGAGGGATTTTATATTTAGGGAGGTAATTCTATTTACCAAGGAAAGAGAAAAAAAAAAAGGAGCAAGAAAGAAAAAAAGAGCAAAGAAGAAAAAAAAAAGCAAGAGAAAGGAAAAAAAAGAGCAAAGAAAGAAAAAAAAGAGCAAAGAAGAAGAAAAAAAGAGCAAGAAAGAGAAAAAGAGCAAAGAAAGAGAGAGAGAGAGAGAGAGAGAGAGAGAGAAAGAAGAAAGAGAGAAGAAAGAAAGAGAAGAAAGAGGAGAAGAAGAAAGAGAGAAAGAAAGAGAGAAAGAAAAGAAAGAAGAAAAGAAAGAAAGAAGAAGAGAAAGAAAGAGAGGAAAAGAAAGAAAGAGGGAAAGAAAGAAAGAGGGAAAGAAAGAAAGAGGGAAAGAAAGAAGGGAGGAAAAAAAAAAGAAAAAAAAAAGTAAAATTTCATTATTTTATTCAAACAAGTCTTAAATAAAAGATACATTCTAATTGTGCATATTGAATCTTCATTCCAATTTTATTCTGTGGAATAAAACTACTACACCAAAAACCGGCTTTTTCCCTTTTTAGCTCAACAGCTAAAAAGAAGAAGAAAAGAAGAAATGGACTTTTCGATCATGATCTGCTCACCCCCCCCCCCCCACACTCTCTTTAATCTAGGACTACAGAATTTGAAAAGAAATTGATATTTTCCAAAGAATTAAAAATAAAAATAATTTAAGAATTAATTACGTAGCTTTTCGTATTCTAAACTTTTCTTTTACTCGCGAGATGGAAATATTTTAAAAACCTAAAACACTACATTTTGATGTATTGAGACAACAATGCGACTTTCTCTTCACACTAAGTTGGGCTTAAAAACAATCCCACCGCATTGGGGAGCTCAAATTGTCTGGGTAATTAAAAAGATGCCCACAAGAAAAAGGAAAAAAAAGAGTCAGTAGTTATTTTCAGGCATCACAGAATTTATAGAAAAATTCCAAGTTGTATTTCGGAAATTAAAAAAATAAAATGAAAATAAAAAGTACAATAAGGCATAATTTTGAAAAATACAAAAAAAAAAAAAAAAAAAAAAAAAAAAAATGTTGAATCTTCATTTAACTAAGATCATCACTACAGAAAAGTCTGAAATCAATTTAGTGCCCGGGTGCTGGTTTAACGGTTTTTGAGGGTCCTAATGAGACCACAAAGCGGTAGACCCATCATTTTTGTCCACAATCATTATAAAATATTATATATTTAAAATATATATATACATAAAATAATATATATATACACACAATCAAATAAATATAGATATTATGGATTTAATATCTAGTTACTATTAGTTTCATGCTTACAGCAATCAGACGAGACTGACAAAATGTTAAGATTTTGACATTTAAAAAAAAAATCTTATATTTGCACACATAAACACACACACACTATATATATATATATATAGAGTATATTATAGATATAATATATATGATATATATAGATATATATAAAGATAGATAGATAGATGTGAGGTATTCAAAACTTGGTAGTAAGGGATGATTCTATATTGTGATTTCAAGACACACTGTATTAATTATTGTATGATCCAGTATGTATAAATACAGGTGAATCTTTAAATCTCACTACAGAGAGCTCAATGTATATATAATCTTTTTAGATTATATACAGAGCAATATTTATCTTAAGAAAGAAAAAACTCACACGTTATTAAAAATAAATTTATTTCGCACCAAAATTGATGGAGAAAAGTGCCAAATGTTTGAATAAAATTTCAAAATCAAAACCAAATGTAGACTAGAGCCATGTTAATTGATTTAAATCCACTCTTTGAGACAAAATCTGGCTCTTTACATCACACACACACACACACAATTATATATATCATTACTACTATACTATTATTATTACCAATACGATCATTATTATTATTGCTATCATTACAAAATATACTATTATTTTCTTAGGTGTGCAAAAAACGTGTATTGATTGTTTATTTTTGATTTACAATTTATAGAATTCAATGTATTATCTAATGTTAAAATTTTAAGTTTCAAATACCTTAGATATATAAATCAAATCTTCATAATTTTTGTGCAAAAAATACAAGAACTGGTGATATTTAATGTGTATATAATATTAGTTTGCTTTGTCGTTAATTGTTTTATTTCGTAATTTCATTCCGGTCATACATACATACAAACTACCCTGTTGTCTGTCTGTCTGTCTAGATAGATAGGGGATCATTAAACGGACATTCTAGAGAAACTCAAGAAAAAAAAACTTCTTATGGTAAAGAAGTGTAATGGAAATATTTCAATCAATATTATTGTAAAATATCTAATTCCATTAAAAACTTTTAAAGTTCCTCTCTTTCTATAATAAAGACTAGAAGCGGCTCCGGTATTGCCCTGGTAAAGGAGGGTAATAAAAAGTATAGTTCGAAGATCCATTGATTTGTTTTGGTCTTACAATAATTATTTGTTTAATCACAAACACAACATGCAACTTCTTTCCCTTCTCTACTATTCAAATCCTAATTTTTAAATATCTTCCCAGATATAAAAAAATCTTCATTATTTTTGCACAAAAAGCAAGCTCTGGTGATAAGTAAATGTGTATATATTGTTGGTCATATTTTTTTTATTTTTATTCGTAGTTTCCTCCGGACATACATACACACCAACTGTCCTTTATATATGTAAAGATAAAAAAAAGTATGTGTGTGTTGTGGGGGGGGGGGTGAAAACTTCCTCAGAATCTATCGAAACTGTCATTTTAAATCATCTATTTAGGACAGGCTAATTTTCTGTCCAGAAAAGACATTCTCTCCCCTGTCTTTCACCCGTCCCCAACCCCGGACAGCAATAGGGATAATCAAAAGTTATTTTATCAATTTAAAAACCAGTTTATAAGAATGGGACACAACAAATGAAAAGAAAACAATCCAAGAGAGAAACGTGGGGGTCGGGCAACGCAAGAGACAAGATTCACAAAAGTTACACTAAAGCCAATACACAGGTGCGCGTTTACACACAACACGGATTGAAATGGCGAGTTCGTTGTATGTGTGTGTGTGCGTGTGTTCGATCTGGTTTGAAAGTAGAAGAAATGCTCTGTCCCCCCGCCCCGTGCACGACACACACACAATCGCGTGGTGGTAGTGCGGTGTTAACGAACTAGGCCAAGTTGACCGTATGCAAGTAGAGTTCGATTCTCACGGAACACCCGCCTAATACTTCCGGCCTTGTACCACACCTGAGTTTAATCAATAACTTATCACAATGAACCATTTCCGCATTAAAAAAATAAAAAAAAATTAAAAAAAAACAAAAAAACAAAAAAACAAAAAAACATACAAAAAAAAACACCCGCATTATTACGCTTTAAGCACATTATTACGCTTAGAAAAATAAATAAAACAACCAACTAACTGGAAAATCACACCAAGTCGTAATCGAGATTGACACATTTTTCTAAGTAGTAGTAAGTAGTGAGATGGCTAGAAATATGTAACAACAACTAGACAGCCGTGAATTCGTTGGTTCCTGTGAAAAATTCAGTTCATTGAAAAAAAATCACTCCTACTGTTTAAAGCAGTGGTTCTCAAGCCGGGGTCCATGTGGACCCCTCGAGACCATATACATTTTTTGGAGACCCAGGCAAGATAAAATGTATTTAACTAAAATGACAATGAATTTTTTAAACAACGAATGGCTATGGGGGGGCCACCAGAGTAAAATAGGGTTAAAAGGGGTCCTGGGTAAAAAAAGGTTGAGAACCATGGGTTTAAAGGAAATTTTAATTAGAATTTTTCTAGTTTATTTAATATCTATATTTGTGAGAATGATAAACAGTGATGTGATAGTTTTTTGATTTAATGCGTCCTGGGACGGAGATATTTGCTTTGAATGAGTCCCGGAAAAATTTTATGGGTCCCAACTAACGCCGTCTAACCTACCTTGTAACCTATCCTGTGTAATTTCGTTTCTAAGAAACTATTGAAATGTATTTACAGTGGCTTGAAATGGTGAGGGAAGAAAAAGACAAAAACTGGACGCATAGATACAATTTTACTTGCGTCCTTTTAGATTTTTGTTCGTTAGGTCCGCTGTCAGTAAGCCTCTGATAAAGAGCATGAAAACGGTGACTGACAAAATTAGATTTTAAATGTATTGCTCTAAGTAAGCTGCGCTATAATGTGCTCTTTTAAACAGACATAACACAACGCAAATGAATATCTTATACATATCTATCTATCAAGGCGGGCATATCTGTTCAAATGTAAGGCGTAAAAATCGAGAAAAAGTCAATCTCTGTATGTACCAAAGGCGGGTTGATATGTATGTCCATATGAACAAGAAAATAAAACACAAATAATTATATACGGATATCAGAGATGCTGACAGGGACGCGATCGCGTCCTGTACGAACAAAATCTAAAAGGACGCAGTAAATCGTATCCATGCGACCGATGTTTTTCTTTTTTCTTCCCTCACCATTTCAAATAATTGTAAATACATCTCAATAGTTTCTTAGAAACAAATTACACAGGATAGGTTACAAGGTTGACGAATTTAGTTGGGACCAAAATTTTCCCGGGGCTCATTCAAAGCAAATATGTGCGTCCCAGTACTCACTAATCAAAAAGCTATCAGCATCACTGCGTTGTTGCTTTTCGTGCAAAAATATGAAGATTTGATTCATATTCACGACGATATCTAAAAATTAAAATATACATAATAATGGATCTGCGAGACTATCTTTTAACCAGAAAACACCAGGGATTTTTGCCCCCCTCCTTCACCCAGTCGAGGCTGGGTAGCCGATTCTAGTCTGTAATAAAAAGATAAAGGGCCCTTTCTTTTTATTACAGATTAGAAGGTCTTATTTTTGGAAAATCCCTGGAGTTTGACGCGTGGTTCGAAAAGATAGTTTATTTACTTAATTTGAGCCTAGGATTTCAAATTACTGATTTTTTCTGACTTATACAGGTCATCTTCATTTATTGTCGTGATTGGCGCAACACAATCTTACACACTTTCATGACTATCAAGCCCCCCCCCCCCGAAAAATAGATAACAGTTAATCAATTTGGGCTGGTTGAGTTTACGGATATCAACCCTTGTTGGTTTATTTAAAATTTTTTAAAACATTTTAAACTAAGTTTTTTTCCTATTTAATCCATAGATGGGACACTTACAGATACTATCACTCCGGGTCAGAGTCGACCTGGGAGTATTTGCGATGAAGGGCACTCCACACGCCTCAAAAGCTCCAGAATTGGAACCTCGCCATTAGACGCAGTTTAACATCATACAGAGTTCAATTTATTGAGATATGTTATGTATAAATTATAAATTTACAATATTTTGAGAGGAAGCTTGATAATTAGTATTATTTTGATTATTCGGACTATTGTCCTCATCTTTATTTATTGTCTATACAACGTTTCGGACGATGTGCCCTCCGGCTCTCTTCTCCGATGTCGAGAAGGCTCCCGAGTCCGACAAGAATACCTGACGAAGGCCGGTGGCACATCGGTCGAAATGTTGTACAGATAAAAGACGAGGACAATAGTCCGAATAATCCAAGTAATAATACTAATTAATGTTTGTTTATGAAATATAGTTTTTAGTATTTTTTATGTAAGAATATTTCTAGGAATCTGGATTTTTATTCAAAAAATGCTTCTAGCTTTGGGGATAATTCTTGCCAGATAAACCATTCCATGCTGTAAAAACGTTGTTCTTAATCCAATTGAAAAAGGTTGGATTAACCTTAAACCATATTGTTACATTCTGTGAGAGAATGTTTTAGTTTCATCTAAACAAAAAATTGATTTTCGAAATTAAAGATTTAGAAAACTGTTTCTTAAAAGAAAAAAAAAAAAGAAAAGAATGTCTTTGCCAAAAAGAAATTCAAATAGTAGTCCGCTAGAATAAACGAATAAAGAAAGAAAGGAAAATACATTTTTTCTTTAAATTATTATTTTCAAATAAATAAAACTAAAAAGAAAAAAAAGACAAATTTAAAGAAATTAAATAAAAATTCAGGTAAAAAAAAAAACTCCAGGTTATTTGAAAAACGTTCCGAGAAAGCACTTTTAAATTCAAGATACAGAGAGAAAAGCCAGTTGTTACGAACAATGAGCCGGTTGAGGGTTTCAAATATTACGGAACAAACACTTTTCTTGCCATGACTCATATTCCGAAAGCTAAATAAAATAAGCAGGTACTTATCCAGAATATCTCCTGAAGAATACAACAATAAATGAAAAAGGAATGTAATATTTACATTTATATAAGAGAAAGTTTGTCATTAATTTTTTTTTTCAACTGAAAATTTACATTAAAAAAACACTTATATTTAACAATTCGTTATATTTCTTTAGTGCCTTTCACTCTACCAACCACTATGAAGATGGTAATTTTACGGCCGATTGCAGATATATAGTTTTGGAGAGTAAAATATCATGGTTAGCTCAGTCGATAGAGCGTTGGCTAGAAACCACAAGGTTCCTAGTTCGATACCGGCCCTCGCAAACTCAGCGCATGAGTAGCACAGGGATCTGTGCGGTAAAGTAAGGAGCTGATGGTAGGTATGGCGCTCTACCTCAGACGTAAAAACAATCTCCTTGGTCTAGCGCTTGTGAAAACGGGATAGACTCCCTCGCTGATTGGCTGGTACCGACATTAGGCAGCCCCGACGACTTTACTTTGCTTTATATATATATATATAAT
>CM042170.1:50983951-51013951 GCA_023376005.1 Doryteuthis pealeii
AGAAGAATTCATATTATATTCATATTATATTTGATAGAAGAGAAGAAGAAGAAGAAGAAGAAGAAGAAGAAGAAGAAGAAGAAGAAGAGAAGAAGAAGAGAATTATATTATATTATACTATATAATAGAGAAGAAGAAGAATTGATAGAAGAATAAGAATAAGAATAAGAAGAATCAAAAAAGAAAGAATTTATGGGCGAAGAAGAAGAAGAAGAAGAAGAGAAGAAGAAGAAGAAGAAGAAGAAGAAGAAGAAGGAAGAAGAAGAAGAAGAAGAAGAAGAAGAAGAAGAAGAAGAAGAAGAAGAAGAAGAAGAAGAATTGATGGGCGAAGAAGAAGAATTGATAGTCGAAGAAAAAAAAAGAAGAAGAAGGAAAGGTAGGATGATAGAAGCCTCAAAATCAAGAACAAGAACTAACACCCCCCCCAAAAAAAAATCAAAATGGCGGTTGGATCCATATTTTTTTGCTTCGTCATGAAAGTAACAATCTGACTGAAGATGCAACTAAAGAATTCGAAGAATAAGGAAATGAAGAGAATGAAGAGAAGAATAAAGAAGCGAAAAATGGTTTTGAATGACGTCGAAATAATTGTTTCTCGTTTGTTGGGACTAATTTCCTTGTCCTCCACGCCCCCCCATACACTGCCCCACCCACACCCACAAAGTTTCGGTCATGTATCCCTACACCCCCCCCCCACCACTCTCTTAGTCTTCTCCGTGTATCTGTAGTGTTTCGTAACCATCATACAATGACTAAAACACCTCGCCTGAAACATTCAGACGAACAGGCATGGAGAATTTGAAAAGACATTTTTAATATGGGTGGGGGTGGGGGTGGGGGAGTTAACGGACAAGAAAAAGGCGGTAAAAAAAACTGTCAAAAACAAAAACAAAAAACAAGATACAAAAACACAAAAAACAAACAAAATACAAAATCAACAAAAAAAAAAAACAAACAATAAAAGGAAAAAAAAAAGACAAAAATCAAAAAATACTAAAAACAAAAGCAGACAAAAAACAAAAAAACAACAAACGACCCCCCAATAAACCCCCCCCCAAAAAAAAAAACAACAAAAAAAAAACGAAGATGAAAATGAATAGACAATTAGACTAAAGCCACAGCCCCAGAGCAGATGGGTGAATTTTTATTTTTGTCTATTTATTTTTTTCAAAATTTTATTCACTCTTTTATAATTTAACTTTTTATTTTTATTTATTTTTATTTTTGTAGTCTTCTTCAGATGTTTAAAATCCAAATTATTTATTTATTCATTTATTTATTTTGTTATCTTCCAGAAAGATGAAAGGTGAGAGTGAATCACACCCGGCGGCGGCGGCGGAAAACCAATGGACGCCATTACCACCACCACCACCAATGTTTTCATTTCGGGATGGTGTTGTTTAAAAAAGAATAAAATTGGCGCCAACTTCAATCCCCCCTCCCCCATTTTCATCAAGGCCTACAAGTTCCTCCTTTTCCACCGTCTATGCCTAACGAACCTTTAAACGAAAAACTGACCACTTTATGAAGACGGAGGTCTTCAGACATTATCATTGGCGCTAATAGAATTTACAGAACGTTCAGAGAACAAAGAATTTCCCTAAGAACAAAAAACAAAAAATAAATAAAAGAAAGAGACGATGTTTCCTTTATTTCGGACAAGACGGGTTTGTACGATAAAGCCCCAAAAATCAAACAATGTTGACTTTTTTTTTGTTGTTCTATCTCCTGAAGAAGAACTTTTAGTTTATTGTGTAAAGAGTGTTCAGCAAAGGAAGCAAAGCAACTGATTTGTTTTTCTTTCAACACTTTTCTCTTTCTACTCTTCGAATTCTACACAACTTGAGTGTCTGGACTTTAACCCAAGCAGATATTGATCGCAAAACGTCTTAGAAATAATAACCAACAGTAAAAAAGAAAAAAAAAGAAAAAGAGAAACCGTATAAAGACTGTAATGAAAACATAATTAACTAGAATTCTTTTTAAATCTATTTTTGTTTAATTATATGAGGGTTGATTGATCAATAAGATCCCAATCCTATAAAATAAGTTTTAGACCAGATAGAATAATGAAACTAGTATCAAAATGAATTATGGGGTTGATTGATAAATAAGGTCTCCAATCCTATAAAACAAGTTTTAGACCAGATAGAATAATGAAACTGGTATCAAAATGAATTATGGGAGTTGATTGATAAATAAGGTCTCCAATCCTATAAAAACAAGTTTTAGACCAGATAGAGCAGGATGCGACACCAGAGTTGTTTTTCTCATGTACAGGTTGCGTTTCCAAAGCTAAAGAACCCAGTCTGACAATGGTGCCTGGACGTGATAGAAATCTCATGCAATCAAATATGATGCAATATTCTTCAAGGCCAAACAAATTTTCCCATACACTCTGAAAATAGATTCATATAAGTGCACACCACTGTAAATGACATAATCTGTGGAAAAAATAGAAATCGATTACATCCTGTCACCCCAGTAGGTTTAAAACTGACCGTATTGGTTGTTTCAGTTAATTTAAGGGTAGGTATGAGTGCTGTTACTCGCGTAAGCATATATATGTTTGTCTGCGGACATACTGGAATGTAATGGTTTGGTTTGGTTTGTTTTACGGCATATCAACCTCGGTGGGTCATTTAATGCCGCCAAATTTGTGAAATAAATTCATCCTTAATGCATAATACAATTTTGTTTATAAACCCATGTTTTTCTATTCAACCCATAGATGGGACCCTAGCAGGTACTACCACTCCGGGTCAGAGTGGCCAGGGAGCAATGGTGATAAAAGAGTGCTCCACATTTCCCAAACCTCCACAACTGGAACCTCACCATCAGATAGAGTTTAACGTCATTCCCAGGAGATGTAGACCCTCAGTCACCCCCTTCTAGCACCCATATGATAAAAATTGGGGCAATCGGGTTGGGAAAATCATATAGATGCTAGGGCTTGACGTGACCAGCCAATTGATTGGAGGAGGCCTCTCCGACCGCCCGTCTAGCCCAAGATAGGGCCAGAGTGAAGTATTGCAAGTCATGAACTGCTCATCCACCTGGGTTCTATCCTTTGGCATCACGGGTCGCCACTCACGGCCAACAGGTGGCCCCATTGGGGGAGTCTTACCCCTCTGCAGAGGTGCAGTCGGTGCACTCTAACGCCCCACCAACAGGGCGGCTGGAAAGTATCTTCATATACATATTGAAGATTCAGTGGTCAAAGAGTAGGTATTTATCGCACCGGTTCGCTCAGGTTATGGTAGGGGTATCAAAGTTTAGACACGGGACATGTATGCCGAACAGGTCTTGGGTCTCTTTACGTAAAATTGTGATATTATAAAAAAAACCTCGTACATATTACTTAATCAAACATCTATTATCTAGACTAGCAACAGAAAACACCCTCCGGGCATCGTAAAAATTAATTTTTGAAAGACATTGCCTGATGTTACATAATCATTTGGAACCTAAGGATTATGACAATAGTGTAGAAATCATATTAGTGCAGCTGATGGCCTTGAGAGTGAGTGACAGCGTTTGACCTCACTCTGACCTTGCGTTCTGGGGATGATCGTGAGAATCGGAAGCCGATAGAAGCTCCCTTCCGGTTTAGGGTGTAAGCAACTCAGTTAGTTACAGTTAGGACTTAGAAGCGAAGCTAGCAAGATGTGAGTTCACTGCGCAGTTGTCTGGTCTGGGGGTCTACGAATAAAGTAACATCATCGTAAATCGAAGTCTTGTGTTAATTACTAAAAGCTAACAATGACACAGGCTTCTGATAAGCAGTGATCCCCGACAGAGACCAGACCCGGAATCCCAAGAAGACCAGACCTTAGAAGATATACCAGACCAAGATAGATGATAGAAGAACCAAGCCGTCCAGAAGAGAAGGTATATAACACTGAGAGGGTGGGAGTTAAAAATTCAATGTCAGAGGGTTTGTATCATAAGTAAGCAAAATCATCAAATTTATTAAAGGAGTAAAAAAAATAATAAAAAATAAAACAATTTGAAATGAAAACTGAGTCCCGTTCCTCTCAAATAAAATGTTGCGTGCATGCAATAATCAAACAATTATTTTGAATATTTTCCACATCAATTTTACACAAAATCGTAGGTATTTATTTTTTGTAAACTTTTCAGTTACTGTAAAAAAAGAAAAAAAAAAAAAAGGAAGAGAGTAAAAAACAATTTTTAAAATTGCTTACTCAAATTTTGGGTGTATATAGCATAAGAATATTGTGACGTTAGCTGTGACGTAGAGCTATGACGTAGTTTTTGTTACAGACAGAAATACAGACAATCTCCATTACTAATAGATGTAGATTTATATATCTAGATAATAAATTGTTGGAATATTTTGGTTATATATATATATATAATATATATATATATATATATATATATATATATATATATATTTACCAACTCCTCCGCACGAGCAGGATGCGACACAAGGTCAATTTCTTAAGCGGGGTTTAGCAGGTTTTGAATTCAGAGTTTTCCTTCTCCTAGACTGGTTACCTAGTCAAGGTTATAGAACCCAGTCTGCCCTGCTATTTATCCATAGCTGGAGGGAGAATTGGATTCATACCATTCCAAAGGGTATTAGCGCTATGTGAAATTCAAACAGCTTCGTCCAGGATTTGAACTCGGATCGACGAGTACCATTTCCTATGACTCTAACCATTAGACCACGCGCCTCCAATATTTTGGTATATAAGGTGTGCTACAATACACCTAGGGCCGGTTTAGCTTAGTCGGTATAGCGTTCGGCTAGGAATCACAAGTTTCCTGGTTCAACACCGGCCCTCGCCAACTCAGCGTATGAGTAGCACAGGGATCTGTGCGATAAAGTAAGGAACTGATGGTAGGTGTGGCGCTCCGCCTCAGATGCTAAAATAATCTCCTTGGTCTAGCGCTAGTGAAAAGGGGATAGACTCCCTCGCTGTCTGGCTGATACCGACATTAGGCCGCCCCGACCACTTTACTTTACTTAAATTTATAGACTAGGCGAGGTCATGGGGTTTGGACCATATGACCTTTGGGCACCCCTTTTGCTTTGCTGATTCATAAGTACATTTTTTTCATTTAAGCGGTCAACATCCGGTTGTTTGTTAGGGGTTAGTGTTAGGGGTTAGTTTTATAATTAAAAAAAAACCCTCTAAAAATCGTCTGTTAACAAAGACCCGGATGTTGACGGTGTAAATAAAAAAATGTACTTATGAATCAGCAAAGCAAAAGGGGTGCCTAAAGGTCATATGGTCCCGTGGTTTAAACCTCAACCAATCAACAGCCCTAATGCGTGTCTGGTTGACTATTTAATCACTGATACCGAGAGACGTCCATTTGCAATCATTGACGAAGGACTTGCAATACTGAGGAGCACCAAGGGACAACCAAAGGATTCTTTACCAATGATTTCCGCTGGCCAAGCGCTCTTGCTTGGAGCCTAAAGGATGGTCCATAAAATCGTAACAAAGATTATTCATAATAGATTATTTCGATTTTTCTATTAACTTTAACTTTTAATTTAACTAATTAAGTCTTTTTATAATTTAATAATACAGCTCATTCAACCGAGAGGTTAACAATGGTTAAATTACAAAATTACTAATAGTACCATATACTATTTTAAGAATAAATTTCCGATTTTTAGTGGTAGCTGATACTTTTTACAATAACACATTTTTTCATTAAGGAGTCTTATCCCTTTTTCTTTCTACTCATTAAAAAAAAACGAAAAAAACAAACTGTTAACAATCGAATGCTGAACACTGAGATTGAACCGGTAACCTTTTGTCTAACGCGTCAACTGCTGATAACATAGCCTGGTTGTATCGCTTAAAATTTAAGAAGAATCGCAACACTGTAAGTTAATATACACCTTGACCGCAAAATTTACCAGAAAAAAAAATGTGCTAACCGCCGGATGCCGAAACCCGGGATTGAACCAGGGACCTTTAGATCTTCAGTCTAACGCTCTCCCAACTGAGCTATTTCGGCTAGCTGATGATGTGTGACAATCGCTGTTTATATATCCTAACTTTACCGCTCATCGTTTTAATATTGTTTAAATGAAAAAAAACAACAACAAAAAACAAAAATCAAAAAAGCAACAACAAAAAAAATCTCTGAATAGGTACTTCTTAAAAATGCACCACGTGTCACATCACGGTCATAGGAAGGGGTGGGAGGAGGTAAGTTAATTTAGGCATTCCCCGTCCAGATAAGTATAAACTTCAGTCACACACAGACACACACACACCACGTGCTCACACACACACACACACACACACACACACACACACACACACACACTCTCTCTCTCTCTCTCTCTCTCTCTCTCTCTCTCTCTCTCACACACACACACGCACATAATCACACATATTCACAACCCCACAGGCACCCCCACACACACTCAAACGCACACGTACTCACACACACATACTCTCTCTCTCACACACACACACTCACTCTCTCTCTCTCTCACACACACACTCACTCACACACTTACACGTGCACTCACATACACATACTCTCTTACACACACACACACACACGAACTTATACACAAACACACTTACACTCAAACTCTCACACGCACTCACTCACACATAAGTACACACACATACACTCACCCGATTGAATTTCGTCCACTGTCTCTTCAAAGACCATTTTCTCTCTAGAAGGCCAAATGAAGTCTTCTACTTTCTGCATTATTCTGTAAAAGTGTATCGTATTAATATATAATTTATTCTAAGACTAATAACAACAAGTAAATGAATTAAAATTTTGTTCAATTCTAAAGGTTTATTAAACAACAAAACAATGAATAATAATATAAACGTCCTTTCTATATATAGAGTCGAATGTGACGGACATGGAAATTAAAGATATCTGGCATCTTCTATTTAGTCAATAATTTCCTGAGATAATTTCTGCTCAACTGCTCAGGGAACTGGTCCGAATGTATCTATTGAATATGTATATATTTACCAACTCCCCCGCAAGAAGAGGATGTGACACAAGGTCCATTTTTTAAAGCGGAGTTCAACAGGTTTGAATTCAGAGTTTTCCTTCTCCTAGACCGGTTGCCTAACCAAGGTTAAAGAGCCCAGTTATGCCTTACTGTTTATTCATAGCTGGAGGGAGAGTAGGATTCATACCTTTCCCAAGGGTATTAGCGCTAAGTGAAATGCAATTATCACATCCAGGATTTAAACTCGGGGCTACGGGTCCATTTCCCATGACTTTAACCATTACACCACGCGCTTCCTACTATCCATTGAATATGGGCGCCAAAAACTTCTGGGGGCGCCACATGATTGCTATTTCACAGAAAGGCTTTTCCTCACTTAACTCATAGAAATAAACGTATTTCACTGACCCAACAAGTGACACAACACAATGAAAAGATTCCTTTTTTTTCTTTTCCTTTTTACGAGGGGCGTAGCCGGCGGGCCAACATTGTTATTCAGTCATTCAGGAAAAATCATTGTTTGTCGATAAGGTTGTTGTCGCCAACGAGTATATTGCTTACATTCCATTGTGGGGTGAGGACAGTGGCTCATCCCGTGGAAATGGACGTGACTTTTCTTCTGAAGTCACTGATCTTTCGCGGCGGCAAGGGAAATTATCAAATTTAGCTTCTAAAGGATCCCCACACCCTCCACCGGGCGGCACCTACATGATATCCCTAAGAGGTAGTAGGGTCAAGGCTATTCCCCAATCGCTGAGGTGCTCTATAAAGGGAAATGCTGTGCGTGGGAGTGTAGTCGCTTTGAAAAAGGGATCTTGTGTCGAATCTGTCTTTAGTCACCAGACAAAAATAAATCAGATAAAGAGCATAGCTTAATGATTATAGGACTGGATTAGAGGTCGGTATTACATCAAATACGTTGGTTGGTTGGTAGGTTGGTAGGTTGGTTAGTTGTTTGGTAAGTTGGTTGGTTGGTTGGTTGGTTGAATAGTAAGTAGGTAAGTACGTAGGTAGATTAGATGGTTGGTTAGTTGGTAGGTTGGATGGTTGGTTGATAGGTGGGTTGGTTGGTTGGTTGGTTGGTTGGTAGGTTGGTTGGTTGGTAGGTTGGATGGTTGGTTGGTTGGTTGGTTGGTTGGAGGGTTGATAGGTGGGTTGGTTATTTGGTTGGTTGGTGGGTTGGTTGTTTGGTTGATAAGTAGGTAGGTAGATTGGATGGTTGGCTGGTTGGTAGGTTGGATGGTTGGTTGGTTGGTTGTTTGGGTTGGTAAGTAGGTAGGTAGATTGGATGGTTTGGCTGGTTGGTAAGTAGGTAGGTAGATTGGCTGGTTGGCTGGTGGCTGGTTGGTAGGTTGGATGGTTGGTTGGTTGTTTGGTTGATAAGTAGGTAGGTAGATTGGACGGTTGGCTGGTTGGCTGGTTGGTAGATTGGATGGTTGATTGATAAGTAGGTAGGTAGATTGGATGGTTGGCTGGTTGGCTGGTTGGTAGGTTGGATGGTTGATTGGTTGTTTGGTTGGTAAGTAGGTAGGTAGATTGGACGGTTGATTGGTTGGTAGGTTGGATGGTTGGTTGGTTGTTTGGTAAGTAGGTTGGTACGTTGGATGGTTGGTTGATTGGTGGGTTGGTTGGTCTTGTATTTTACGGCATGTCAACCCTTGGGTTATTTTATGCCAAAGATGTTTTATTCATTCTTGTTGGATATTACATTTTTTAAACTCATTTTTTTAATTTTAAAAGATGGGATCATAACAGGTACTACAACTCCGGGTTAGAGTGGAACTGGCAGTAATGGCAATAAAGTGGTATTTCACAATCCCTAGAGTTTCAGGACTGGATCCTCACAACCAGATACAGTTTAGTATCATACCCAGGACATTTCGTTTTGGAGGGGTCTTATCCCTTTACAGAAGATACAATAAGCATATTCTAAGTCTCGCCAACAGTGCGGATGAAAGTTTTAGATTAAAAAAGTTAGTCAAGTTGATGGCTGGTTGATTGGATTTTACGGCATGTCAACTCTTGGGTTATTTTATGCCAAATACGTTTTTGTTTTATTCATTTTAGACACATTTTTTAGAACTCATTTTTTTCAACCCATAGATGTCACCCTAACATATACTACCAGCCCGGCTCAAAGTAGACCTGGGTGTACCTCGGCGTGGATTCCATCGTCATAGTTTATTACATGTGTGGCTTTTGGTTGGTTGGTTTGATTTTACGGCATCTCAACCCTTGTTGGGTTATTTTATATCGAAGACGTTTTTGGTTTATTCATTCTAGTTGGAAATTCATTTTTTAAAAACACATTTTTAGAAATCATTTTTTTTCTGTTTACCCCATACATGGAACCCTGCCAGATACTACCAGTCCGGCTTAGAGTAGACTTGGAAGTGCCTCGACGTGGGTTCCATCATCATAGTTTGTGGCTTTTGGTTGACTGGTTGATTTGGTTGGATTTTATGGCATGTCAACATTTGTTGGGTTATTTTATGCCGAAGACGTTTTTTTTATTCATTCTAGTTGGGTATTCGATTCTTTTAAAACTCATTTTTTAGAACTCATTTTGTTCCATTTAACCCATAAATAGCATCCTAACAGGCGCTACCACTCCGGATCAGGGTGGACCTGGGAGTAATGGCGATGAAAGGGTACTCAACACTCCCCAAATCTTCAAATTGGAACTTCATCATAGATGCGGTTTAACGGGTTGCCCAGAGGTAGAGTTTCTGACTCTGCGTGCTTGGTTCCCGGTTTCGATCTTTGTCGGAGGGAGATCGTAGGTATATACCGCTGATGAGACTTAATAAAGTTAAAACAGCTGTTCGGTGTTCCACACGTTGCACGCGTTATTCGCCGAGTTTGCTTGTCATGATTATTTAAATAATTATCGAATTTTATACGATATACGCATTGTAATTGCATTAAAAAATATAAATAATAATATACTTTACATAACAATGCTTCAAAAGCAAATTATCAATTTCCAATATATATATATATTAAATGGTTTGTGATTCTTGCATCACCAAACAAAACAAAAACAAATCGGGCTAAAAATGGCTACCTAGGTGATAAATGACAGATATATAAATACATTTAAACACACACACATACGCTTAAAAAGCCTTTAGGAAACAAAAATTGATTCACTCAGCTTTAGCAAAATAAATATATATATATATATATATATATATATATATATATATATATATATATATATATATTGTGACGTAGTAATGGTGGCTGTGAGTTATGTGCAGGTGTGTTTTATTTGCTATCAAAAGAGAGCTGAACAACTAGTGCATTCCATAACAATGTCCTCTTCTTCAAAACAAAACCTCTTAACGTTTCGTGTCAAGTCTTCACTGATAAAAAAAAAAGACTTTCAAGTGTAAATCATCTTTCGGTAAACATTACACTATCGACATTTCTTTGGACTGACACGTTGTTTGCTATGATTATATAAGAAACTCCTTCACTAATTATATAAGCACTAGAAGCGGCTACCCAGCATCGCCTGAGTAGAGGGGGGATTTAGAAAAAAATTAGTCTCATAGATCCATTATTACTGAATCGTGAGTTCTTGTGCTGATCCAGCCACTCTGAAAAGAAAAATTAATGTCTATTATTTACAATATTAAATACAAAACAAATCCATGCTGTTATCATTTGAATTTTATTTTTTAATTAACTTCATGAATATAAATCAAATATTCATTATATAGATATGATGATAGTGAATGTTTATATATATTTACTTTGTCATTAATTGCTTTATCTTCATAGTTTCTTCCGGACATACATACACACCAACTGCCCTTTATATATAGACTAGAAGTTGCTACCCGGGTATCGCCGGGTAGAAAAAAAAAAAAAGAATAGAATAAACGTCGTGTAATGGTTAGCAAGTTAGTCTGACAGATCCATTACTAGTGAATTAGCAAGTTCGATCCTCGCAGGATGCACCATAAAAATCCCCACGTAAAAAAACAAACTTTTGTTAATCCGGCCTGGGAGAGAGGGTGATTTTTTGTCTTCATCAAGGTAGAAGAAATGACATCACATATAACGATATAGTAAGACATTTTAATTCAATAATTAACTATATTTAAAATAAAATAAAAAATATATATAAATGAGGCAATTTGGTCAACTGATTAAAAAAAAAAAAAAAGAAACATACAAAAAAATTAAATAGATACAATATTTAAATTTAAAATAATTCTTTAATTTTAATTTATTTATTCTTTTTTTGTAATATGTAAAATTCAATAGATAATTTGATTCAAAGCGTTGTCGATCGAATATGAAATTATTATGGTAAAAAAAATTGAAACATACTTTTTAAGAAAGAATGTTGAACGTACTGATTTTGGTACAAACGCAGAATAGCGCGCAAGAGATAATAACAGTAAAATCACATTTTATGTGTAAAATAGCATTAGATTACGGAAAGTCCCGAAGTAACCCTTACCGGAGCTGACTCAAAGATTTGAGGTCTATCGGTGAAATGTATTGAAATGTAATGCCTTTTATACGTGATCTAATGATATAATCTCTTGCGTGCTATTTTGCATTAGTATTTATCGTAGTATTTAATATTAAAATAAATAACAATCATTTTATAAACAGTGGCTAACATTAACTGTTTTGCATTTGTTTACAAATTTCGAGGGACAGATGCCAAATATTTCGAAGTAGAATTTATTCAATTAATATCACATTTCAAAATGAAAAAACATTCAATATATATATATATATATAAGATTTTTGGATGTTTGTTTATTTTAGAAACGTTGCTGAATAAAGTATATATTAAATTTTTACTTGAAGGCACTTACAACGCATGTATCGCATAAAATTCGATACTTTTTCTTATAGAAAATGAAATTGACAAGTGTAATCCCGGCAAAGGATCGCTCGGTGTGTAGAATGTCGTACAGACTGTTTCGACTTTATTAAGTCTCATCAGCGACATATACTAACGATTTCCCTCCGACAGAAATCGAAACCGGTACCTCAGCGAGCATAGTGAACCACTATATCGCCTCGACCACAGTACACAGCCAACAATCCTTAGCGAAATTAAGCTTGTCAAATGATACTACACGCCTCTACCATAATAGGTAAGGGGGCGTTTTTTGAGAGAATAATAATAACAAACAGACCGTATGCCCTTCGGCGAAAAAAATCTTATTCACTTCGCCGAATATTAAAATAAATAAAGGAAATGTATTTAGTATTGTAACATAACGGGTGCAAGAAAAATAAAACATTTAATACAAAAACACGGACATAAAATGGGGGTTCAGTTTATTTTATGGCAGGAATTTACGAGCAAATAGTCCTTCATTACCGAATTAATTTATTTCAAAACTTTATCGGCATTAAATGACCCACTGAGGTTGATATGCCGTAAAACAAAACTAACAAACAAACAAGCGATTTAACAGGTTTATCCTTTTACTTCAACTTACTAAAGCGAACGAATTTTTTGGCCGTTCATACATTAGGATTGGCTGTAGTTGTATTCACTGAGAATATTTTTAGGTTTATGAGAAAATATTAATATTACGCTAAGTAACAATTTAGTATCGGATGTTTCTATGATTCATTCGGGGTGGGGTTTGGGGTGGCAACAATGAGATCCTATTGGATTTTGCCTCGTCATCGGAACAGTCATCTTTATGAAACGAATAAACGTGTGACCTAACGGTTATGGTCTTCGGAAATGGACACGGCGACCCGAGTTCAAATCCTGGACGATGATGTTTGTGTTTCAATTTCGCGCCAATACCCTTGGGTAAGGCATTAATCTACTTGTTCTTGTTCTTGTTTTTGTTCTTCCTCTTCCTCTTTCCCGAAACTATGTGTAAATAATAGGGAAGACTAGTTAATTTAGTCTTGGTGAGGAAACCGGTCTAGGAGAAGGAACTATTCCAAACAGCGCTTAACCTAACGGCTATTGTATTAGCAAGTGGACACGGCGGCCCGGGTTCAAATTTTAGACAACGCTGATGGTGAGGTTTCAGTTCTGGAGGTCTGGGGAATGTGGAGCACCCCTTCATCACCATTGCTCCCTGATCCACTCTGACCCGGAGTGGTATTACCTGTTAGGATCCTATCTATGGGTTAAATAGAAAAATGTGTTTATAAAAAAATTGAGAATCTATTTAAGAATGAATTCCTTTCAAAACATTGTTGGCATTAAATAACCCACTGAGGTTGATATGCCGTAAAACAAAACAAACCAAAAACCAAATCTATTGCAAAAAGAGTAAGTACCAGTCGTAGGTTTGGTTTACATACAGAACAAAATATGACAGGGGTGTTCACTTTGTGATTTTTCAGTGTAACCCGGTGACACGTGTGAGAGCCTCTGCCAGTGGGTTACGGTAGGATCGTAGTGGCGAGAGAGAGAGAGAGAGAGAGAGAGAGAGAGAGAGAGAGAGAGAGAGAGAGAGAATATTCTGAGATAGATAGATACGAACAGACTAAGATAGATAGATAGATAGATAGATAGATATGTCTGTTTAGTTTGATTGTTTTATTTTACGGAATATCAAACATTTTGGTGTCATCTGACACAAAATGAAGTCATTTTGATAAACAAAGGACTCAGGTTGTTTACGGTAACTGCTGTTGCTTAAGTGGTCAGAAAATTAAGTACTGAACAGGCTCATCGCTGCTCAACTTCAGCAATCTAGTGGGAGATTAAATGAGGAAGACAGGACTAGGTTAAAGTAGGCAAAGAGTTAAGTCATGTAATCGATTCCATATGATCGATAATCTGTCTATACACGCCTTTCCTATGTGTACATTGACATCGTTTTCCGTAGATGTGATATTACTATCTAGGTATGTGAACTAGTTTTCTAATTTCAGGATCTTGCCATCCAGTATGGCGATGTCCCCATCTTGCTTAATACACATGCACTCCGTTTTATATGAGTTCACATAGGGGCCAATGACTCTTGTCACCTTCTCTAGGTGTTACAATTTATAGTGTTATAAATTGTTGACAGACCCTGAAGCTGAATATGGGGGCCGTTGGCTTTGAGATCAGAGAGTGGAAAATTTTTCCAGTAACGGTTATAGCTCTCTGACTCCCAGAGGTGCGAATCTCGCGCGTCACGTGATAGTTAATTTTTAGATTTTAGATTAAACTTGACGTTGGAGCAGAGAAGATGTGCTTCTCTCTGCTGGGGTTGATATCTCATCCGCGCGAAAAAAAAACGGTCCATATGACCTTTAGGCACCCCTTTTATTATCTCGATTCATAAGGACATGTTTTTCATTTACACCGTTAAAATCCGGTAGTTTGTTAGGGGTTAGGGTTAGGGGTTAGCGTTAGGGGTTAGGGTTAGGGGTTAGTTTTATAATCTAAAAAAAGACTCTAAAAATCGTCTGTTAACAAACAACCGGATTTTGATGGTGTAAATGAAAAACATGTCCTTATGAATCGAGATAGAAAAATGGGTGCCTAAAAGTCATATGTATATTTACCAACCCCTCCGCACGAGCAGGATGTGACACAAGGTAAATTTCTTAAGCGGAGTTCAACGGGTTTGAATTCAGAGTTTTCCTTCTCCTAGACCGGTTGCCTAACCAAGGTTAAAGAGCCCAGTCTGCCCTACTATTTATCCATAGCTGGAGTTAGAGTAGAATTCATACCTTTCACAAGGGTATTAGCGATAAGTGAAATGCAATTACCACGTCAAGGATTTGAACTCGGGGTGACGAGTCCATTTCCCATGACATTAACCATTACACCACGCGCTTCCTAAAGGTCATATGGTCCGAAAAAAACATTGGCTAGACTAAATAAAGAAGCTTGATCAAGAACAAAAATGTCTTATAGTTCATTTAATGAATTGCAATGACTAAAATAAGCCCAATATAAGCCCTTAGTTAGAAGACAGCAACTAGACAACAAGATGACGGCCAGAGACGATGAAGAGGAAACAACCAGACAAGATAGCAAGAAGCAAGTAAGATCTCCTAACCAAGTAAGTCTCTCTCTCTCACCGAGAACTCTCTCTCTCTCTCTCTCTCTCTCTCTCTCTCTCTCTCTCTCTCATCGAGAACTCTCTGAAGTTACTCTCATGTATATACCCGATGGGGTATATAACATAGTCTATGCAGCAGTTATTCGTTTTGCGTAGCTATATTTGCGAGAAGTGCTAGATCATTTGCATAGTCCACGTCTGCGATACTGTTGTGATGTTAGTCCCAACAGTAAAAAGAAGTCGAGATGGGGTAAAATAAGACAAGTGTATTTACAATTAATGGTACATGTACGACTAGCTTGTCGTTAACGGGAACAGTTCTCCCTTTCCACTTGGTGTCTCACTATTTATAGTGAGAACCGGTGCATGCTTCTTCACTGTAGGAACGGCCGGTACAACAGATACATACCTCTTACCATCTTCCCTAGGCTATGCAGCAGTAATTCGGTTTGTGCTGCTGTATTTGCGAGAAGCGTTAGATCATCTGAGTACTCTATACATGTAATCATCTCTACAGTATATTCCTCTACCGCCTTCCATAGGCTATGGAACAGTGATTCGGTTTGTGCAGCTGAATTTTTAAGAAGCGCTAGATCATCTGCGTCGTCCACATCTGTGTTTATCTCTGCGGTATATACCTCTTAACGCCTTCCCCCAGGCTAAGCAGCAGTGATTCGGTTTATACTGCTGTATTTGTGTGAAGTGCTAGATAATCTGCGTAGTCCGCATATGCGATAATCTCTGCTAGATATTCATCTTTCCTAGGCCATGCAGCAGTGTGGGTTTAAATACATCGTCCAGAAATATATATATATATATATATACCAACCCCTCCACACGAGCATGATATGACACAAGGTCAATTTCTTAAGCGGAGTTTAACTGGTTTAAATTCAGAGTTTTCCTTCTCCTATACTGGTTGCCTTGTAAAGTTTTTAAATGCCATCCTTGGCCAGTTGAAAAGGGCTTAAAGAAAGTCCTGTCTTATGGAATCCTTTGGTGAGCGTATAAATCCTATCCTGCGTATTGGTAAAGGTCCAGTGATTTAATACTATGTCCGTCGTCCGCGAAGGTCAAAAGTAATTATGTCCAGTAGGGTTGGTTTAAGTATTGTATCAACCTCAGAGTACTGCCAGTGATTGGCCAAGAGATAGGTCACATGGTTATGGCCTAGTCTATAAGTAAGAGCAGGGATCCATGACACACCTTATATGCTGAAAATTCTCAACATGCATAATTATGGTTAAAGGGCTAAGTCTGTCCTACTATTTACCCAGAGATAGGGGGAGAATACTTGGATTCATACCTTTCCCAAAGGGTTATAGTGCTATGTGAAATGTAAACGGCCTCGTCCAGGATTTGAACTCGGGTCGACGAGTCCATTTCCTATGACTCTAACCATTACTCTACACACCTCCATCATTTAGAAATATAACTGTCATTTATTTTCTCTCTTAAACGGCCTCGTCCAGGATTTGAACTCGGGTCGACGAGCCCACTTCCTATGACTCTAACCATTACACTAAGCACCTCCACCGTTTAGAAATATAACCGTCGTTTATTTTCTCTCTTTTCAATCAGCAGAAGTTGCTGTGTCATTAAATGAGGTAATTATAACAGTGAATGAAAATCGTGACATAATTTTTCAGCAAGTATTTTCTAATTATACTATTGCTTTCATAAATGGCAAATTTTCTTAAACATGTATTCAGTGTTAGGTTATCTGCGCAAATGACTTCCTAACCGGGACAAAAGGTTTTTTATTTTTTTATTTATGTCTTGAATATGAGTTATGAACGTAAACTACTTCGAGTAATTTAAAAAAAACGTTTGTTGTTTTGGATGCGAGTTTAATACGATCGTCTATGGGCAATGAAAGCTGGACAAACCACAGATAAACTCAATGGCTAATGGGTTAGGTTTAATTAAAAAGCAAAAGAGGAAAAAAAATGGTGGGTGTGGGTGGAGATATTGGCGGGGAAAATCTGGGCAAGGGCGGGAGACGCCATGGTATCGAGCATTGAAATTTTGTCACGCGTGACAATATTTTCCGGAAAGGTAATATACATCAAATAAAAATCTAATATCGAATATAAAGAGTGGCAATAATTCTTTCTGTTCTTATTTAAAAAGGGTCGCTTAGTATGGCACACAGGAATATTGTTGCTTATTGTACCAACTGCTACTTAATAAGCCTTGCTTAGTCTGGCACACAGGCAACTTGTTGCTTACTGTACCAACTGCAATTTACTAAGCTTTGCTTAGTATGGTATACAGGAATATTGTTGCTTATTGTACCAACTGCTATTTAATAAGGTTTGCTTAGTATGGTACACAGGAATATTGTTGCTTATTGTACCAACTGCTATTTAATAAGCTTGCTTAGTATGGCACACAGGAAACTTGTTGCTTATTGTACCAACTGCTATTTAATAAGCTTTGCTTAGTATGGCACACAGGAAACTTGTTGCTTATTGTACCAACTGCAATTTACTAAGCTTTGCTCAGTCTGGCTCACAGGAAACTTGTTGCTTATTGTACCAACTGCTACTTAATAAGCTTTGCTTAGTCTGGCACACAGGAAACTTGTTGCTTATTGTACCAACTGCTATTTAATAAGCTTTGCTTAGTCTGGCACACAGGAAACTTGTTGCTTATTGTACCAACTGCAATTTACTAAGCTTTGCTTAGTCTGGCACACAGGAAACTTGTTGCTTACTGTACCAGCATAGAGCGATATACAGACCCCCGGTTACTTATGCTACTGTTATATTCCTGAGGTGGAAAAAGATACACAGAGAACACAAGGTGCGTGAATATGTATTTTATTCAGCACTTTTAACATAGAACAACAAATAGTATAATCACAAGACAAAATGTACAAAATGAGGAGGGTCAAATGATTGGAGTTGACGCAGTAATTTCGTCCGAATATTTTTCTCGACCTTTGTCACTGCTGCGTCGACTCTTATATGGCTCTGGGTCTGTATGGATGCGCGTGGTGTAATGGTTAAAGTCATGGGACTTTATAAAGTGGACTCGTCGCCCCGAGTTCAAATCCTGGATGTGGTAATTGCATTTCACTTTGCGCTAATACCCTTGGGAAAGGAATGAATCCTACTCTCCCTCCAGCTCTGGGTAAATAGTAGGGCAGACTGGGCTCTTTAATCTTGATTAGGCAACTGGTCTAGGAGAAGGAAATCTCTGAATTCAAACCTGCTGAACTCCGCTTAAGAAATTGACCTTGTGTCACATCCTGCTCGTGCGGAGGGGTTGGTAAATATATATATGGCTCTGGGTCAGTCCATCTTGTAGGGGTGTCAACTCCTCTACAACAGTTACTTAATAAATGAGAGTAGCCTATTCATTTTGTAATGTAGTGTAAGATATTTGAAATTTAACAGCATAAAAACCCATGGAAAATCACTAGTTTTTTTTTATTGACAGCTTTTGATCCCCGATTGACCTGGATTGGATATTCTAATCGGTTGAGAACGTCACGTGATGCCAAAATCTATGAAAGTCTAGCAGTTTAGTGAGTTGAGTCAAAGCGCTCTTCTAAGCTAGAGGGGTAAATGACACCGCCAAAAAGATTAGATTTACTTCCTTTTAGAAGTCAGTCACAGTCGACGATGACGTCACCCAATGTCGTTCAACAGTTGTTGACCCTCTGGTGGCTAGTTAGTACAATTCTGGACCTACAGATATCGATCACACACATTGCAAGGGAAATTCCCATCTGCATTTGGTAGTTCATGACGACGAAGACGTTGCCGACCTTCAGCCGTATTAATCTCGATATTGAACCGCTCAGCTTCTGTGCGGCATGCACCTCGCCAACCCTGTTTGTTGGAGGACAGATCTTCCAGGCTTGAAGGTGTGATGGTGCACTTCTTAAGCGTTGTCTTAATATGGTCTTTGAGACCTCCTGTCTTCCGCGTGCCATCTGCGAGTTCACCATAAAGTACCTTACGGGGAAGTCTGTCTGCATGCGGATGGTATGACCCAACCATCGCAGTTGGCGTTACGATAGGATAGTCTCAATTGGGTCATTTGTATTAGATAGAAATACTTCATACTACAAAAGAGTTAGGAAATTGAGATGAGGCTTGATGATTAGTATTATCTGCGTTTATTCGGACTATTGTCCCCATCTTTATTGTTATTTGTACAACGTTTCAGCCGATATGCCCTCCGGCCTTCTTCAGGTAAAAAACAAAAAACAGAATATGAGTCTAGGTAAAAATCATACATAAAAATGAATAGGTAGATATTCTAGCCAAAACAAGACATTAGGTTTATAAGTTCCCAAAATTCACACTGAATTGTCCAATTGGACACATGGTCATTAAGGTAGTTAGGTTAAGACAGTTCTAAGTGACAGTTATCACTGGATTCCAGGTTCAATCCTAAGTAGAGGCAGTAACATAGAAAAATAATTAACACAACTCCTACCCCAGCTATGGTTAGCGGAATGAAAACAGGATACCCCCGAGGACTGAATAATGGGTTAGGTTCGAAAGTTCCGTGATGGCTCCCGATTACGACAAGAAGGTTCCCAACTACGAGGTTCCGGTCCGAAAGGAAGGTTCCGATCCGAGAAGGTTCCCGAGTCCGACAAGAAATACCTGAAGTTAGGAAATTATTTGTATTAAGAATACATGAAGTTATAATTGTTTTGTAAGAATTATTATCATTAGTTATCCAGTCGCCATATCACATTCCTTTCGGACTATTTCAAATGTATGATACTTTTTCTATTGTTTTTATCTGTGGTTGGTTTTAGGTCTGTGGGTGTGTAAATTTGTTAGTAAGTGTGAGGTGTGAATGTGTGTGTGTGTGTGTGGTGTGTGCAAGTAATTCTCTGTGTGTTGTGTATGTGTATTAGTGGTGTTTGTTGTGTGTTGTGTGTGTTTGTTGAATTGCGATTCGATGTTGATTTATAGTATGATGTACTCCGTATGGAGTCCGTTCAGTTTGTGATATAATTTACATATTATATCATCTCTTTAATTCTCAGGATGCCGACATTCCTGTCCCTGGCTTCAAATGTTTTTTGCATTTTACTAGGTGCTTACAGATGGAAGTTGCCTGGGAATGTAAGTGTCCATTGATAATAATGTGTTGCTAATAATGATGAACCCCCTTATCGCCCCAGCTTTGGATTAAACAGTACCACTTCTGTTCGTATACAAGTATGACTTTGGTATAAAATAAACCATGTTAAATAACAGCTGGTACAATAAGTATTAAATAACCCACGAAGATTGGCATGTCATTAAAAAGAAACCAAACCAAACAATTATCTCAATTGTCAAACAATTTAAACTTTACTTGGAGTTTGTTTAGAATGACATTTTTTCTGTGAGAAACTTTAGGAGAAAAACAGAAAAACAGAAAAACGCAAACCCCTAAAATAAAAGAACAGACTAATAAACAAATAAATAATGAAATAAAAAAGGCAAAAAACCCGAAACAAAACAAAAAACAATAAATAAATAAATAAATGAATAAACGAATATCAAGGAGAAAAAAAAGCATAAACACATACAAACACAAAAAAACCAAAAAAAAAAAACAAAGATAAAAAAAAATACAAAAAATATTGCAAATAAACAAAACAAAATAAAAATCAAATAATGAAATGAAAAAGAAACAAAGCAAAACAAAAAAGACAAAACAAAAAGAACCCAAAATAAATCCTCAACTCTTAAAAGAATTAAAAGAAAAAGAAAGAAACAAAAAAAACAAAAAAAAGCAGCAAAAACAAAAACAACAAAAACATAAAAAAACAGACAAATAAACAAATAAATAGTCAAATAATAAAAAAAACACACACGAAAAACAAAAAAAAAAAAAACAAAATCAAAGACCCCCCCCAAAAAAAAAAAAACCCAAAAAGAACCCAAAGTAAACCGTCAAGACTTCAAAGAAAATAAAAAGAAGAAAATATAAAGACAGAAAAAAAAAATCAATTCAATATTTATTCCGGCAGATGTAACACTCACAGCATCGATTAGCGTCATTAATTCTGCAATTAATTATATAATAAAATAATCGATAGTTGATATAATTCGATTAGGGTCCTTATTTTGTGTTTGTGTGTGTGTGTGTCGGGGGGGTGGGTGGGTGAGTAGCCAACTGGTAAAATATCCATTTGCTTACTCATGATTATTCCGGCGGGAAAAAAGAAAGAAAGAAAAAAAGATGTTTTGACGTCAAACCTTTTCCGTTATTTTTTTCCAATTTTCCCGCGTTTTTTCCTGAAAACGATTTCAGTTGATGTCGTGTTCCTTCCGTCTTCAATCAATATATTCTTGTAACACTTTGAGGCAAGGGGGGTGGCATATGACGCAGAAATGCACAATCAACCCCTCCCCCCCAATCTGTGCCCCCAAGTCCCCGCAAAAAAAAAGAAAAAAATGGGTCAGGCAGATTTTATTAGATTTTTAACGATTTTCTGGTTTATAGTGTTGATGGTTGTTGGTTGGTTATATTTTACGGCATGTCAACACTTGTTGGGTTATTTTATGCTGAAGATGTTTTGTTTTATTCATTCTTGATGGGTAATCATTTTTTAAAATTTATTCAATTCTAATTTTTAAGATTATACTAAATTTTATAAACACAATATTTTAAACTCATTTTTTCTATTTAACACATAGATGTGACACTAACAGATACTACAACTCCTTATAATGTTGAAATAAACTAGCTGTTAATGAATTTGACATATTAAGTTCGTTGGTTGGTTGAGTTTTACGTCGTGTCAACCCTTGTTGGTTTATTTTATACCAAAGACGTTTTGTTTTTTTCTTTCTTAATGGGTATTCAATATTTTTGTAACTCAATTTTTTAAAACACATTTTCTCAACAGTTTTAAAAAAAACTATTTGAAATCTAAGAACTATTCTAAAAATACAATCTATGAAGATACTCGGGTTGAGTCAAAAGTTTTGCACGATTTGGCTGCATGCTAGACCGTGGCGCGTATATTATGTGACCGAAGCAGTTTAAGCTGTGATAAGTACTACACTATGGTCGCTAGTGTGGCGTTATTTTCGGATTTGCCTGGGTAGTTGTCTTTCTGTTTAGTTTCGCTGGTTCCCGCTAGGGGCCTTTGATATTTAAGCGGCTGGTTTGAACGTCTCTCTCTCTCTCTCTCTTTGACTGCCGACCTACGAGACACCACTATGGGTTAGACTCTGTCTACCCCTTTCTCGTTGGGGCTTCGGCCCTTAACACTGGCCACTCACTGCTAGTAAGTCTAGTATACGATATATGACTATCCTTTAGTCATGTACCCGTAACTATGTTTTTATGTACATTTAGGTATCTCTTTGATACCTAAATATCTTGTATTTTACCATTCATGAATGTGTCATTATCTCTACTTTTGTATGTATGTTTATGTACACCTCTATGTATTATGTACCCTGTTAATTCTTGTGCTGTATATAAAATGTTTTGTCTATCAACCGTTGTCGGAGTTTTATCTTCAAGTATTATCACTTTGAACCTTACACTAGTATCGGGGTAAATGGCTCGTTGAAATGTTGTACATTATTTACTTATTTATATATGATATATGGTATCATAAAAATATTTTTTCTCTCCAATCTACAAACAAATCCAAGTACTTTGTACGCTTTCGATTCCTTATTCCAGCTGATAAGATTAAAACCGGACAAGAGTGTATGTATGTATGTCCGGATGAAACTAAGAAAATACAAGAAGTAAAAACAAAGTAAATGTATATACACATTAAATATCACCAATTCTTGCTTTTTGTGCAAAAAGTACGTATTCACGAAGATATCTAGAAATTAAAATATACACAATAATAATGGATCTGTAAGACTAACTTGCTAGCTACTACACCAATTTTTTTCAATTTACCCCCTCTACCTAGGTGATGCTGGGTAGCCGCTTTTAGTCTAATATACAAGGAGATACAAACGTTTTTTAAACTATTTGAAATCTAAGAACTATTCTAAAAATACAATCTATGAAGATACTCGGGTGAGTCAAAAGTTTTGCACGATTTGCTGCATGCTAGACCGTGGCGCGTATATTATGTGACCGAAGCAGTTTAAGTTGTGATAAGTACGTATGGTCGCTAGTATCGGAGTAAATGGCTCGTTGACATGTTGTACATTATTTACTCCACGTGTGATTTGAAATCCACAATTTGATCGTGCAACGTAGTCTACTTAGGTTAGTTAGATTTTACAGCATGTCAACCCTTGTTGGGCTATTTCATGCCAAAGACGTTTTGTTTTATTCTTTCTTGATGGATATTCAATATTTTTTAACTCAATTTTTAAAACATTTTCTAAACGAGCTCGGGAACCTTCTTTTCGAACTCGAGAACCTCCTTGTCGTAATCGGGAACCTTTTTGTCGTAATCGGGAGCATATCACGGAACTTTGAACCAAACCCTTTATTCAGTCCACAGGGGTATCCTGTTCTTATTCCGCTGACCACGGCCTATTGGACAAAGGTGTTAGGTTAAGACAGTTATCTCTGGACTGCGTGTTCTATTCTGGTCAAGGGCAGCAGTAACATAGAATAATAATTAACACAGCTTAACGCCTCTACCCCAGCTATGGTTAGCGGAATGAGAACAGGATACCCCCGTGGATTGAATAAAGGGTTAGGTTCCAAGTTCCGTGATGGCTCCCGATTACCACAAAGAGGTTACCGAGCCCGAAAAGAAGGTACCCGAGTCCGACAAGAAATACTCGAAGAAGACCGGGGGGCATATCGGCCGAAACGTTGTACAGATAACAATAAAGATGAGGACAATAGTCCGAACAACGCAGATAATACTAATCATCAAGCCTCATCTCAAACATTCAGAGAAATAACATTTGCTAAACTTCAATTTTTTTAACTCAAGTTTTAACACATTTAAAAAACTAAATTTTTGGTCTATTCAACCCACAGATTTGACCCAAATGGCAATGAAGGGGTACTCCACACTCCCCAGAGCTCAAGAATTGGAATTTCACCATTTGATGCAGTTTATCATCATACCCAGGGCACTCAGATCCTCAGCTATCACCTTCTAGCACATATATGATAAAAAGAGTTGGGGCAATTATATAGTTGGTAGGACTTAACATGAGTAGCCGCTCAGACACCAGGATTCCGTTCTTAAGGATCCCGGGTCGCCATCCACGATCAACAGGTGGCCTCAGTGGGGGGGATTTGAGCCTTCTGCAGTAGTGCAGTCGGTGTACTGTACAACCCCAGCCGACACATCTAAAGGTAAAGTATAATGAATGTTATGCTAAATAATCCCGTTTTCCCCATATCTTATTATAATGGAGATTGTGTGTTTTTCTGTCTGTAACCGAAACTATATTCCTACTCAAGTCACAATTCTCTTAGTTATTGACATCGCATTCTCCATGATTTTATTTTTATCTAAACCTCAATTATTAATAAAATTGTTTTACATTATTAATACTGTTAACTATATCTACATACTGACAACATGCAATTATATTTATATATACAACAAAATAGCGGTTTACAGTGTGAACGGGAAGGATAATTTGCATATTAATATTAAAAAATCGAATTTAATAAATATGTGCTTAGTATTATTGATTTCTAACTGTTTGGTTTTATTTTAATGAATATAAGCAAAAATCTCTTCAATGAATCTTAAATGAAATCCATTAACAAGATGAAATAACTGTCATTTTATTCTTTACTTCCTCTTATAACTAAATACTTAAATTAGAAAAAATAACAATGAAAGACGAGAGTGATGGAAGAGTAAGTTTCAGTTGTTCCATTTTTTATTATACTCCCTCTGTTTCAAATCTTTTTATCTGTATTCTTATTTAGTTTCATTAGCCTTTCTAATTTAATACAATATTTTATTACATTAAAACTTAAATACTTGCACCCGGAGGGTGCATATATTTGCTAGTTAAAGTCACAAACAGACACAGAGATTTAACATATACTAGTGTAAAAAATGATTCAAAGTTATATTTACTTGAAGATACAAACTCCGACAAAGGTTTGATAAACAAAACATTTAATACGTATACAGCACATGGATATAACAAGATACATAATACATAGGTAAAACAAAGTTACATGTAGAAAGATAAATACACATTCATGAATGGTACAAGAAAAACATAAAAGCCACAGACATGAAACTAGGGATAGTCCATGCTGTGTGAATAACTTACAGTAATGTAAGGGGGGGGCGAAACCCCAACGAGAAGGGGTAGACCTTAACTAACCCATGTGTCTCGTGGTTAGAGGAACAGGAAAAAGAGAGCGAAGCGTTTGAACCAGCCGCTTAAATATAAAACGGCACCCTAGCGGGAACCAGCGAACTAAACGGGCAGACAACTCCCCCAAGCAAATACGAAACTAACGCTACACTAGTATTAAAATATACTGAACACAAGTATTTAAGTTTTAATCTTATTATAATGGAGATTGTGTGTTTTTTCTGTCTGTAACCGAAACTATATTACTACTCAAGTCACAATTCCTTTAGTTATTGACATCACATTCTCAATGATTTTATTTTAATTTTAACCTCAATTATTAATAAAATTGTTTTACATTATTAATACTGTTAACCATATCTACATACTAACAATAAGCGGCCGTGTAAGCTCAGTCGATAGAGTGTTCGGCTAGAAACCGCAAGGTTCTTAGTTCGATACCAGCCCTCGCCAACTCAGCGTATGAGTAGCACAGGGATCTGTGCGGTTAAGTAAGGAGCTGATGGTAGGTGTGGCGCTCCACTTCAGACGCAAAAACAATCTCCTTGGTCTATCGCTAATGAAAAGGGGATAGACTCCCTCGCTGATTGGCTGATACCGACTTTAGGCCACCCCGATGACTTTTTATATATACAACAAAATAGCGGTTTACAGTGGGAACGGGAAGGCTAATTTGCATATTGATATTAAAAATGTGATTTTAATAAATATGTGCTTAATTTTATTGATTTCTGTTTGGTTTTATTTTAATGAACATAAGCAAAAATCTCTTCAATGAATCTTAAATGAAATCCATTAACAAGAAAAGATAAGTGTCGTTTTATTCTTTACTTCCTCTTATAACTAAATACTTAAATTAGAAAAAATAACATCGAAAGACGAGAGTGATGGAAGAGTAAGTTTCAGTTGTTCTATTTTTTTTATTATACCCCCCTTTGTTTCAAATCTTTTTATCTGCATTCTTATTTAGTTTCATTAGCCTTTCTAATTTAATACGATATTTTATTACATTAAAACTTAAATACTTGCACCCAGCGAAGGGTGCATATATTTGCTAGTATAATTAGATATTATATTGAACCAGAAAGACAAATGAAATTAAATAAGAAAGCAAAAACGATTACACTTATTTTTACTAAAATTACACATGATTATTTTTAATACGTTTGAAATAAAACAATAATATTAGAAATCAATAACACCAAGTAATTATTTATTAAACACGGTTTTGGTAAAACCGGTATGCAAATTATTCACACCATATACGATGTAAACGTTTATTTTTTTAAGGATATATAACACACATTGCAGGATTTTAAACTCATCTATAATATATTATCAATTTTATATATCATTATATAAAGGGCAGTTGTGTATATCTGTACGTCCGGGGGAAACTTCGAAAATTAAACAATTAACGACAAAGTAAATATATATACACATTAAATATCACCAGGGCTTTGTTTTTTAAGCAAAAATAATGAAGATTTCATTTATATTTGGGAAGATATTTAAAAATTCAAATTTGAAAAGTAACAGAATGGAAAGTCATTTGCATGTTATTTTGTTTATTTATTTATTTTTTGTATGTTTTTTTTCGCTTTGAAATATAATATTGATTGATTGAATTAATTGCATCATTTACATCTTTTTTTCTTTTTCTTTTTCAAATTGAATGGAAATTTCTTACTATATTGTTACATATTTCCGTGAGTATATTTATGGGGCAACCAGCAAGGATCCCACTCGCGATAAGTAATAATGGATCTGTGAGACTACCTTTTAAAAAATCCTCCCTCTACCCAGGCGACGCCGTGTAGCCCCTTCTAGTTTATAATATGGACTATATTGAGGCAAATCTATCTCAGCATGATCTTTATAGAGAAATTGTTAATAAATGGGATACTAATTAAGACTAGATAATGAATAATGATTATTTAATAACCATTGAGAATATAACGTAAATAGCTAAGGGAATTGTGACGTGGGCGGTGACGGAGTTTCTGTTACAGACATATACATAATCTCTATTATAATAACTAGTACAAAATAAAAAAAACGCCCTCCGGGTGATGTAAAAATAGATTTTTGAAACATATTGCCTAAGGGGTGGGAGTAAAAAATTCAATGTCAGCGAGTTTGTACCCTAAGTAAGTAAAATCATCAAATTCATTAAAGGATTAACAAATAAAACAATTTCAAATGTAAACTTTAAATATGTATTAAAATAAAACAAACTATATATAGATATATAATACCAGTCATGTATTTATTAAAACTTGTTTTAAAAAACAATGAGGACTGTCTAATGTTGCATGTTCAAATTCTGAGTGTATTTATTCTATATTATGACAAATTTTGGGTAATGAGTCGTAAGTAGTGACGTAGTTTTTGTTACAGATAAAAACCGGATGCGAATCTTCATTATTAATAGAGATAAGAAGATATATGCAAGGTGTGTCCAAAAAGTATCGAGATTGAAGCTGTATTTACCAAGATAGGAATGAACAATAAATGTAACGTTAATTTTATTTTCAGTGTACAAGGTGGGTCAAAAAGTACAGATCTTAAAACTATTTACAAAGATAGAAATGAAGAATGAATGGAACATTAATTTTTCAGAATACAAGGTGTCTCAAAAGGTACCGAAAGTACTCGATACTTTCGATACGGGTTAGCTCAGTCGGTAGAGCGTTCGGCTAGAAACCACAAGGTTCCTAGTTCGATACTGGCCTTCTCCAACTCAGCGCATGAGTAGCACATGGATGTGTGCGGTAAAGAAGCTGATGGTAGATGTATATATATATAGTCTTCCTAACTTATATATATATATATATATATATAAGTATTTCGGAATGATATATTTTTATTGCCCCTCCTTCATATTTCCGCACCTGCGCCATGCCGTAATTAGTTTTAGTGTATTAAGTCAGGAATCTTTGGTATTTATAATTAATTTTATTTTCCATTTATACCAAAGAATGGTTCATCTGATGATTATGTCTTTTATGGAATTAGAAGACATATGAAAAAATAGTAAGAAAGTAAGATCTTAATTGCTTTAAACACACACACACACACACACACACACACACACACACACACACACACACAAACAAAGAAACACACACACACACACACACTCCCAGAAACACGCGCGCGCGCGCACACACACACACACACACACACACCTCTCTCTCTCTTTTCTCTCTCTCTCTCTCACACACACAAACAAACACACACTCCCACTCATCGAAACAGACAGACACACACACACACACACACTTACTCACACACACACACACACACACACACACACAAACACTCACACTCCTAGAAACAGACATACACACATACATACACACACACACACACACACACACACGTATGTATATATAATAGTAGTAATAGTAATAGTGGAAAAGAGTCAATTGTCTACCATGTTTTCGATCTAAATGATCTCATCAGGACCCTACCTTATATTTGACTAAACAGTAATTGGATACTATATATATATATATATATATATATATATATATATATATATATATATTTAATATACTAAACTTGTTGGTAAACCCTTGCGGTAAGAAAAAACCCGGCAAATAGTTTGATTGTAAAAATATACTACCAAACATCACCTGGGAAAAAAATTGAAATATGTATATATATATATAAATATGTTAAGATAGCGTTGCCATGGAGTGAACGACACTCAGTTATTGACAGTTTTATTGTCTATGCGATCTTCAGACCAAATAGCCTTTCTAATTTAAATATATTTTATTACATTAACTCTTAACATCCCGTTGAGAATTTTCTAATTCCAGAGCATTCCTATAAGGATATGTATATAAAATGACTGAAAATAACCTTTGCATCTAAAGTTACTTGCTATTTCCCTTAAATCAAAGACTTCTAAATATGTTTAATATTAGATTTAAACAAAGTCCAGGGCCCCATTCCTATAAGGATATATAAAAAAAATGGCCTTTTCATTTAAAGTTACCTGTTATTTCTCTTTAATCAAAGACTTCTAATTATGTTTGATATTGCATATAAAACAAAGGCTATCATTTGGGGTGGATTAGGAAAACGAATGAGACTTCCGGCCGGGTGGAATGAGGTGGTATAGGACTTTAAGAATTAAAGTGCTGAATATTTGTTTTTCTTTTAACTACTTAATTAGACGTGAAACCCATTTTTGTCCGAGGAAGTGCCACTCACAAAAACTCGTCACCCTCAAAGTTTGGCAAACTGAGGAAGCATAATTCAAATTATTCTTTTATTTTTCTTGTTGGATTTTCAAAGTCCTCTTCAAACCCGCTTTTATCGCTGAACATCGCGCGGGAAAATGCAGTCTTTATATGAATGGACAAAATGGCAGTGTGCTTCTCAATTCTGATATCTCAATGAATTAAACAACTGGAAACTGTCAAAAACACTCATGTGTCATGTGCTACAGTAGGTGGTGGTGAGAGGTTTCTCCAATCAAGGTTATCCACCCTGGACCTAACAAAAAAAAAAAAGCAACAAAAAAAAAAAAAACGAAACAAAAAACAAAAATCATAACAAAACAAAAACCAACAAGACAAAAGGCAAAAATTATTGAGACACCAAAATGTCGGTCTAAGTTAAGTGGTACAACTCATGAATACCCATATATATATATATATATATATATATATATATATATATATATATATATATATATGTCGGTAATATTTGCTGTTGAATTTGA
>CM042170.1:51018951-51033951 GCA_023376005.1 Doryteuthis pealeii
TGACAAGTTCTTATTTTTTTGTTTATCAACACTAGGTCTGGTCTTCTTGCTGGGATAAGGTGATCCGTTTTTATTTCAAAATCCCAGAGAATTTTATGCGTTTCGTTCTCAAGAACAGATTCTGGTTTATGCATATACCATTTTGTTGTGTGGTCAAAATTTAATTTTTTGCATAATTCCCAGTGGATCACCTTCCCAACCCAGTCATGCCTAGTTTTGTATTTACGTTGTACTAGTTTGCTACATTCACTTAATACATGATTTACAGTCTCATCTCTGTCACCGCACAGTCTACATTTACTATTTTGTTGCGTCTTATTAAATTTTGCTTTGATATAATTTGTTCTTATGACATCATTTTGTGCAGCAATTATTAGTGATTCAGTTTCTCTCTTGAGGTTTCCTCTTCTTAACCATGTCCAGGTCTTTTTATGTGCAACCTCTCCAATTTGTCGTTTGAAGTGTCCATATAATTGTTTTTCTTCCCATCTTTGTTTTCTAGTTTCTTCTTCTTCTTCTTCTTCTTCTTCTTCTTCTTCTTCTCTTCTTCTTCTTCTTATTCTTCTTCTTCTTCTTCTTCTTCTTCTTCTTCTTATTATTATTATTATTATTCCTTGTGAGTTTTCACACCATCATAAGATGATGATCTTTCACTAGAGGCTAAGTGACAACAAGTCCCTCAATTCTCCACGACTCAACAATGTTATGATGATCTCAATTCCTCCTCAAATTTCCCATCCTCAAGTCATCCTCTGTTTTCTAATCTTTTGGGGACCGTTCCAAGTGAACCAATTACAATTGGTATAACTTTCGACCTCATATTCCACAGATTTTTCAATTCTCTAGCAAGGTCCTGGTATTTATCTATATTATATTTCACTCCTTGCAAGTTTTTTTTTACACCAGCGTAAGCTGATGGTCTTTCACTGGAGTGTGAGTGACAGCAAGTATCCTCAGGTATCCAGGATTCTTTGAGCATTCTAGCTGATCTTAACAATACTGTTAACTGGATGGTTTTGATTCTTCCTCTGATTTTCGATTCCACTAGTCTGTTTTCTAAACTCTTTGGAGCCGTTCCAAGGGCACCAATTACAATTGGTATCACTTTCACCTTCATATTCCACTGTATTTTTTTTTCAATTCTCTGGCGAGGTTCAGGTATTTGTGTATCTTTTCGTTTTCTTTCATCTTCACACTCTGATCTGCTGAGACTACAAAGTCTACCTGTCGGCAAGTTCTCTTTTTATTGTTAATGAATACAAGGTCCGGTCTGCTGGATGGAATAAGGCGATCCGTCTGTATCTCAAAATCCTAGAGAATTCTATGCATTTCATTCTCAAAAGTGGATTCTGGTTTGTACATGTACCATTTTGTTGTATGGTCAAAATTTAGTTTCTTGCCTAATTTACAATGGATCATATTTCTGAGTGTTATGACCTGTTTAAGGGTCAATACATCATCACTCCACACGGAGATAAAATGTAGAGAACAGATGTATTCAGCAATATATCAATGTACATGTGAGTAGGGTTTCCTTGTTACAGCGTACACGAAGAACATGTATCTGCTACTTCTCACTTGAGTAGCTTTGCTCTGTTAAAGATACCCTTTGGGTAAGTCCAATGTTAGTGTCATAGGTGAGTCACCTACAACAAAAAGTATAATAATCTTGACTAGCAGGACCTGTAGATATACCATAGTGTGATAATTTAATTATTACAACATTTGATATGTTTACTTAAGAGCTATTGCTAGATAGTTCAATATGTTAAAAGTATAATAATCTTGACTAGCAGGACCTGTGAATATACCACATGCGATAATTTAATTATAACAGCATTTGATATGTTTACTTAAAAGCTATTGTTAAATGGTTCAAATTGTCAAAAGTATAATAATCTTGACTGGCAGGACCTGTGGATATACCACAGTGTTAATTTAATTATTACGACATCTGATATGCTTACTTAAGAGCTATTGTTAAATGGTTCAATATATCAAAAGTATTGATGACGCCGGAAGAGGGGGCGGGGAGTCACAGAACTTGACCTTAAAATTTCGCTTATTCATGGTCGTAGCCGGCATAGCGAAGAAGAGGAAGGCACACGAAACGATCGCCTGATACTACCTCGTTGCTTTGCCTATGTCGGCAAAACGTACTGATACAGGTGACGTCACGGTTTAGAGGAAGGGCAAGCGATTCCCTGTTGTCAGTCTTGGGCAGTGTATACCAGAAGACGATGAATGAACATCTCGTGGGAGAGGGAAGACGAAGAATGTCTCCCAAACCAAAAATCATCAACAAGGAAAATGCCGGATAAAGAAATTAATACCGGAAAAATTAACACGGAAAATGAATCACCCATATAAAAAAAAGATGTAAAAACTCCTTTCGTATGAACCTTATATATATTGATTTTGAATAAGAAATTAACAAAAGGACATTGAAAAAACTCTAGCCTGTCGGCGGTCGTATTTAGATTCCAAAAGATTTTAAAACCTCGAATTAAATGTTATGTTCTAAAATAATATCATGTTTTGTCGTTGTTTATTGCCAAATTTTCGTATGCATGTCTTTTAACTCTCTTTGGTATCTCTGATGGAAGCGCTGTATAGCGTTGAGCGATAGGCGTATGTAACAATGTACAAATAAGGAGTGTTTCCTTGTTACAGCGTACACGAAGACATGTATCTGCTACTTCTCATTTGGGTAGCTTTGCTCTGTTAAATATATCTTTTGGGTAAGTCCAATGTTCGTGTCATAGGTGAGTCACCTACAACACAAAGCTAGTCGTGTCTCGCTATCGTTGTGCTAGTTGGACCAAGTTACCTTTAAGCACCCCAGGGGTGACCTGAATTCAGAAGGACATGTTTCGCTTTGCACCGTCAACATCCGGTTGTTTCTTAGGGTTAGGGGTTAGGGTTAGGGTTAGCAGTTAGTTTTACAATTAAAAAAATGCGTCAAAAATCGTCTGGAAACAAACAACCGGATGTTGACGGTGCAAAGGGAAACATGTCCCCTGAATCAAGGTCGATCCTGGGGTGCTTAAAGTTAACTTGTTCCTGCTAGTTTGTTGTATTCGCTTATTAAACGGTTGATCGTCTCATCTCTGTCTCCACACACCATATATTTGCTGTTCTGTTGCGTCTTATGTATTTTTGCTTTGGTATAATTTGTTCTTATGGCATTGTTTTGTCCTGCAATGTTGAGCGACTCAATTTCTCCCTTAAGGTTATTATTATATGTGGGGATTTTTGTCCCCGGAAAAGCACTGTTTAAACCCAACGTTTTGTAAGACAATAAACCGTACTTCTAACGCAGTGAGGAGATGGGTGCTGCTTTTGAAGAAAGGAGACAAACGACTTTTTATAGAACAAAATGTTTACTTTACATGTAAAACATAAAATAAATATCAACAGGGGTATCATTATTCATAAAATGAAACAACCAAACGAGTTTTAAAGAATGTTCATAGAGTTCAAAGGGAATACAAAGAGTTCAATGTGTTTGGTTGGTAAAAGATAGTTTAAGGAGAATTCAATGTAGTTAAAGGGTTGGTTGCAGATTTTAAAAAAGCCTGCGGAACTTAGCTGAAATCCTCGAGTTCTGTTCCTCGTAACCTGTTGAGCCCGTCAGAATGGGTTTTAGGTGTTCGTTTGTCGCTTCAGCTTCTAACGAGGTGAGGGTTCCGATTTGTCGCCGTCTGGGGGCTTTTAATGATACGGAACAAGCAACTCTTTCGAAGTATAGATGGAAACTTTTATGATCAGACCGTTAACTCTGAACGCCAGAGTCCAGACGCTCAGAACTTTTAATTTATTTATCTAATTTTAATTTAATTTAATTTAATTTAAATCCTCACATGCTGCTGCTGGTGTCCGGTGAAAGAGGATCACCATTCCCTTAATAAATTTTCACATATCATATTCACATCTTGTGGATTTTTCACACTAGTATTGGTGTTCTTTAACTTGAGTCCCGTCAGGTTTCTGGGACTCTTCTGTGGTCTGTAGGAAAGGCAAGATCCACGAATTGATTTAGTTTAGTTTAGTTTTTTTTTTTACGGCATATCAACCTCGGTGGGTCATTTAATGCCGACAAAGTTGTGAAATAAATTAATTCTTAATGCATAATAATTTTGTTTATCAATTCATGTTTTTCTATTTAACCCATAGATGGGACCCTAACAGGTACTACCACTCCGGGTCAGAGTGGACCAGGGAGCAATCGTGATGAAGGGGTGCTCCACATTCCCCAAATCTCCAGAACTGGAACCTCATCATCAGATAGAATTTAACGTCATTCCCAGGACATGTAGACCCTCAGCCACCACCTTCTTGTACCGATATGATAAGAAGGGTTCGGGATTGCCATGAGGACAATAGGGTTTGGGGCAATCATATAGGTGCTAGGGCTTGACGTGTCCGGCCGATTAGTCGGAGGGAGCCTCTCCGACCGCCTGTCTAGCCCAAGAAAAGCCTAAAGTGGTCCACGAATTGACAAGCTCTTTTTTTTCTTGTTAATTATGTTGTAACCTAACAATGGATACTAAATGAGAAATAACCTAACAGAGCTTGGATAAAATGAAATCTTTACAACATTAACAAAATACAATACTCGCCAGCGGCGTGAAGAAGTTAAACCACTACTAGTGGTATGAGATTACTCAGTCAGCACAATACTCCTGTATTTACGAAGATTGGGACATACCCATTAATGTTCATTGGTAGGGTATATAACAAATCCATCTTTTTAGATTTACTCTGCACAGAGTCAATATCTCATCCACGTCGCCAAAATGTTGTAACCCAACAAAGGTTACTAAATGAGAAATAACAAAACGGAGGTTGGAAATGAAATGGAATCTTTATAACATTAATAAAAATACAATACTCGCCAGCGGCGTGAAAGAGGTAAATCACTACCCTATGTCTCTCTGTATAAACTCGCACGCACGCACGCATACTGACGCAGAATCACTAGGAAAAAAATTCACTGCAAATAACTGATTCCTAAATTGTCCCCTTTAAAAATCAAATTGCCCCCTTTCTTTCCCCATGGGGCGTAAGTTTCACGTCGGGAAGCACGGTATTAGAATTTGTTCCGTCGAAAAGAGTCACAATCTGTAAAAATAATATCGGTCTTATTTCCTTATTTAATTTCTCGACTTTTAGGCCTCCAGCTGATTACTTTCCTGAATTCACATATTGAAATCCTGAATAGTAGTGTGAATTAAAAATAAAAATAAAATAAATAAATAAATAAATAAATAAAATAAAAATAAATAAAATAAACACACTAAACTAGAATTCGAACCCGGTTCCCCGATTTTATTATGTGATCTTGAACTTAGATGATAAACACATCTTTAATAACATTATCATGACTTAGTGACACGAATTGGCGCAGATGGTTGCGCCTCTGATTAAAAAAAAAAGTCCGGGGCAGCTGAAGCCCGTTAAGTCTATAAAGACAGTCCTACTAAAATTAGGTTACTTTAAATACTACTAATAAAAAAAATAGGATCAGATGGTCTTTGACTAAATTGGGTTCCATATTCGACTTGGGGGGTGAATAAAAGTGGGAGACAAAAAATATGACAGATCAATGAGGGGATGACCTAAAAGGGTTAATGGCAAGCTAATTAGGGGTGATGCCTTGACATCCCCGTCCCCACCCACCTAAAAAAATCTACCTGGAAGGCAAGAGGAAACCATTCAACTATCATAGAATATTATTTAGTCATCAAAATATTTTCTTGACTTTTCGGTTACCATTCAGTTGAATTGTGTATTCCATTATAAAAGAACGATAACATTTTCTATTTGATCAGTTAATATTTGTTTTTCGATATCTTGGAATTTCTAACCAGAAAAGGAATTTTCCATGGACAGTTCTATTGGAATGGAGAGACCCGGAGACAGGGACAGATCTGGAGACATGGATAGTTCCGGTGAAACGGACAGATCTGGAGATATGGATAGATCCGGAGACATGGACAGATCTGGAGACATGGACAGATGTGGAAACAGATAGATCTGGAGACATGGGCTGATCTGGAGACATGGACAGATCTGGAAATATGGACAGATCTGGAGACATGAACATATCTGGTGACACGGACAGATCTGGAAACATGGACAGATCTGGTGACACAGACAGATCTGGTGACATGAATAGGTTTCGAGACATGGAATAGATCTGATGGAGCCGTCCATGACTTACGATATTTTGTATCAGTTAATTGGAAATAAATAAATAAAGGAAAATAAAATAAAATCGAAATGTCACAGGGACAAAGGAATGGGGCACTTCCGTCGATCGAATAAAAGGTTCGGTTCGGAATTTTACCGACTACAACAGAATATACCTGAAGAAGGTCGGAAGATAGAGCGACCGAAAGGTTGCTAATATAACAGCCAAGATGAGAATAATAGCTGTATAAATGACAGCAACTCATTACAGGAATTTATTAAGTCGTTGTCAGATAATTGAAGAGACTGTGGAAAACGAAGGTGACTGACATGTCCATCATTGTCGGAAATCTTGGGAAAAAATCAATGAATTCGAAAAAAAAAAGACTGGAAGAATTGGATATCCGTGGAAGAATTGAGATCTTCCAGACTACAGCACTATTGAGACCGGTAAGTGAATTGAGTAAAATCCTGGAAAGCTGAGGAAAATTTGCTGTCACTCAAACTCCAGTGAAAGCCACCAGTTAATACTGGTGTGAAAATTTGCATAGAGTAAATAAATAAATAAATAATAATAATAATAATAATAATAGAGATGAGACTGTTAACCATATACTCTGCGAATGTAGCAAACTAGCACAACGACAGAGATGAGACTTTAAATCATGTATTAAGTGAATGTAGCAAACTAGTACAACGTAAATACAAAACTAGGCATGACTGGGTTGGGAAGGTGATCCACTGGGAATTATGCAAAAAATTAAATTTTGACCACACAACAAAATGGTATATGCATAAACCAGAATCTGTTCTTGAGAACGAAACGAACAAAATTCTCTGGGACTTTGAAATAAAAACGGATCACCTTATCCCAGCAAGAAGGCCAGACCTAGTGTTGATAAACAAAAAAGAAAGGACTTGTCAACTGGTGGATTTTGCAGTGCCAGCAGATCACAGGGTGAAGTTAAAGGAAAATGAAAAAATGGACAAATATTTGGACCTTGCCAGAGAACTGAAAAAGTTATGGAATATGAAAGTGAAAGTGATACCAATTGTAGTTGGTGCACTTGGAACAGTCACAAAAGGATTAGAAAAGGTTTGGAAAGTTTGGAAATCAAAGGAAGAATTGAAACCATTCAGAACACTGCACTGCTGCAATCTGCCAGAATACTCAGAAGAGTCCTGGAGACCTGAGGAGACTTACTGTCACTCAGACTCCAGTGAAAGACCATCAGCTAACACTGATGTGAAAACTCAAAAGGAGTAAATAATAATAATAATAATAATAATAATAATAAGAAGGAAGAAGAAGAAGAAGAAAAATTGATAGAAGAAGAAGAAGAAGAAGAAGAAGAAGAAGAAGAAGAAGAAGAAGAAGAAGAAGAACTAGATGATCAGAGGAATCAGAAGAAAGAAATGAGAACCATCCAGAAATCAGATAGAATACTCAGAAGAGTCCTGGAGAAGAAATAGGATCAAGATGAGGATGAAGAGGAAAAGATAGAAGAGACAGAAAGAGATTGAAGAAGAAGAAGAAGAAGAAGAAGAAGAAGAAGAAGAGAAGAAATAAAGAAAAGAAGAAAGAAGAAGAAAGAAGAAGAAGAAGAGAAGAAGAAGAGGAAGAAGAAGGAAAAGAAATAAAGTAGAAAAGCAGAAGAGAAAAATTGATAGATAATATAATAATAATAATAATAATAAAGAAAAGAAGAAGAAGAAGAAGAAGAAGAAGAAGAGAGAAGAAGAAGAAGAAGAAGAAGAAGAAGACTATGAAGATGACTGCAAAGAAGACTGTAAAGAAGAAAAAGAAGAAGAAGAAAAAGAAGAAAGGCAAATGATTGCATGTTTCATTAAAGTGAATTATTTTTGTGTTATTTCCCCTTCGATAAACTTGTGCCCAGTGAAGTAAATCTATTATTTTTTATGTTTAGCACTTTAAAAATAATTATTATTTGTGGCGGGAGATCTAAAGTCGTTATTCTTAATTATCTTTGGTTGCTAGAGTTTATTAGATCTCTAAAGGTTTCGTTTGGTTTATTTGTTTCATAGCACATCGACACTTTGTGGGTCATTTCACTCTTTGCCTACCAAATTTCCCCTACGGGTGTACTAAATTTTCTTGCTATTTTTTACCTGTATGATAGGATATTTTAAAGTTCACTATTCACCACGGAACTCATTCTATTCAAATAAAGTCCTATTTCTTTTGTAATCTTCTGAGTCCTTCTGCTCAATTATAATGAACTATCCACCAGTTTTTGTACTTTGCTTGGATGTGGTATGCGTAGGATCAAAGTGGTGGGAGAGCCTCTGTGAGCGGTTCAAAGTAGGCAAAGAGTTAAAAAAAGTATTTTAATTAACTCTTTGACAAGTGAAATGTGCGTCTTATATATATATTTACCAACCCTTCCGCACGAGCAGGATGTGACACAAGGTCAATTTCTTAAGCGGAGTTTGAATTCAGAGTTTTTTCTTCTCCTAGACTGGTTACTTTGCCAAGGTTAAAGAGCCTAGTCTAGCCAACTATTTACCCATAGTTGAAGGGAGCGTAGTTGGATGCATACCTTTCCCAAGAGTATTAGCGCTATGTAAATGTAAACAGCCTCCTCCAGGATTTGAACTCGGGTTGACGAGTCCATTTTCTACGACTCTAACCATTACACCACGCACCTCCTGTGCGTCTTATATGTGTGAAATACGGTTATTAATCTACATGTATTTTGATATATATATATTTACCAACCCCTCCGCACGAGCAGGATGCGACACAAGATCAATTTCTTAAGCGGAGTTCAGCAGGTTTGAATTCAGAGTTTTCCTTCTCCTAGACCGGTTGCCTAACCAAGGTTAAAGAGCCCAGTCTGCCCTACTATTTACCCATAGCTGGAGGGATAGTAGGATTCATACCTTTCCCAAGGATATTAGCGCTAAATGAAATGCAATTACCACGTCCAGGATTTGAACTCGGGGCGACGAGTCCATTTCCCATGACTTTAACCATTACACCACGTGCTTCCTGTATTTTGATATATAAGGTAGGGTCCTGATGTGATCATTGAGATTGGAACCATTGTAGACCCATAACTATTTTCCATTATTACTAATATCATATACATATTTGTTTGTTTGTTATGATGTACTATACAATTAAAAGGGGTTTATTACCATTAGTTTCAAAGCAATATATTAGCCACTTATCCTCAAGACAAAGCACTTTGGAAAAGATGACAGCCAAGGCACTTTGTCTTGAGGATAAGCAACTAATATGCTGCTTTGAAACCAATCGTAACAAACGCCTTTTAATTGTATAGCATACCATAACACAGATATAGCTCTTACAACTGTAATCAAGCACATCATTATATATATATATATATATATATATATTATATATATATATATATATATATATATATTTTGCCTACCAAATTTCCCCTATGGCTGTAATCATCATTAGGTTATGCTAAGAGCACGGATTTCAGCATCATCATCATCATCATCATCATCATCATCAAAAGTCTATTGCTTAAGTGGTCACCCATTTAAGCATTGAACAGATTCATCGTTGCTTAACTTCGGTAATCTAGCACGAACCAGTGCTTTCAGCGTGTCTTGACCGTAATATTAAAATGAGAAACATAATCTCTTAGTGTACAAGAGTGAAAATAAGAGAAAGCGAAAAGCTGGACAAATACCTGGATCTTACCAGAGAGCTGAAAAAAAGACAAAACAAAAAACAACAACAAAAATGTAGAATATGAACGTGATGGTGATGCCAGTTGAAGTGGGAGGCCTTGGAACGTTCCCCAAAAGTCTAGAAAAGACACTGGGGGACACTGGGTATCAGAGAACACCAAGACCACAGCACTGTTAAAAACACCTTGAATGCTTAGAAGACCTGAGTAGACTTGTTGTCATTCAGTCTCCAGTGAAAAAAAAAAAAACAAGACATAAAACACCAGTTAAGAAAAACTTGCGGGGAGTAAAATACTACTACTACTACTACTACTATAATAATAATAATAAAAATATCATCATCATCATCATATCGCACTAGTTGCACGGATATCCATGACAATCTTTCGCCAATCGTCCCTATCATTCATTGTTCTCGAGAGGTCCTCTTCGCTGCATCTAGTATCCGCGAAGAGCTTGTTGAAGTGAGTTAGTGTACTAACTAGCTAAGCACAACTGTACCAGTGCCAAGACAGTTGGTACTTATTGAAATCAAGAATAGTCCATTCTTGCATTTGGATGATTCCATTCCCAGAGTCCTGATTGGCTGCTTGGTTTCTATGATGTTATGACGCTTCATAAATAACCTGGCATTTTACAGTGGTGGTATTGCAGCAAGATAGATTCGTATTCAGTTACGACTACTTGCTGCCTTGTCTTACCAATTCGACGGTAATTGGAACTAGTATGTATGATTATTCTAGAGAGTTGGTCAATGTACGTTTTTGCTGGACGGCCCACACTGGCATGTCCATGTGCTGGATTCCACAGGAGGACGTCACTTATGAATTCGTCCTTGCTTCTCCAGCAGTGTCCAGTATGTCTTGTTCGTGTTACTTGGATGGTTTGGCTTATATGGGGCAGGTGAGCGTACAGCTGTTTTGTCGTGGGATGTTGTTTCCACGTTTTTTTTTTTAGGATCGCAACCACGGATTAAACGTATCAAAAGTTGTAATAATTAAATTATCATAAAGTAAAGTTGTCGGGGTGGTCTAATTCGGTATCAGCCAGACAGCGAGGGAGTCTATTCTCTTTTCACTAGCGCTAGACCAAGGAGATTGATTTGACGTCTGAAGCAGAGTATCACACATACCATCAGCTCCTAACTTTACCGCACATATCCCTGTACTACTCATACGCTGAGTTGGCGAGGACCGGTTGTTGAGATTTTTCTGGATATAAGGTGTGTGTTAATTGCCCGCTCCTACTTATAGACTAGGCCAGAATCATGTGACCTATCTCTTGGCCAATCACTGGCAGTACTCTGAGGTTGATACAATACTTAAACCGACCTTAATGGTCATAATTACTGCAATTACGACGGACATAGGATTAAATCACTGGACCTTTACCAATACGCAGGATAGGACTTATACGTTTACCAAAGGGTTCCATAACATAGGTCTTTCTTTAAGCCCTTTTCAATTGGCCAAGGATGGCATTTAAAAACTTTACACCGGTATCGAGCCCGGAATCTTGTGGTTCCTAGTTGGACGCTCTACCGACTGAGCTAAACCGGCCAAAATTATCATACTGTGGTATATCCACAGGTCCTGCTAGTACAATATAATTCTGTCATTTTGCATTGATAGGATTCGTCTTAGTTGGTCCGCGGACTTTTCGTTACTCTCTCGTCTTATCTTAATTACATTTATCTGTCAGCACTGCCTTATCCCCGTGACCATTACAATCATCATCATATTTAACGTCATCACCATTTAAATAATCATCTTTGCCGTTTTAAAAATCCCTCCCCCATACACAATAGTTACCCCCCCCCAAAAAAAAAGAAAAAAGAAGAAATGTAATTATGTCATGATTTGTGGTTAAAGTCGGCCATGGCAGTTCACTTCAGCTGACAATGGTGGCCATTTATAATTATTATGCTTATTCATTTGTCTCTATTATATTTCGGGGGTGGGGGCGAAGGGGGGAGAAAACGAGGGGGAGATGGAAGGAGAAAAAATGAGGGGGGGGAAGGAGAAAGTAAGAAAGAAAAAAACATGGGCTCACAAAATCATTTGTTTTTTTTTTGTTTTTTGCTTTGTTCGACCAGAGTCATTTTGCTGACATTTAGAGAGAGAGAGAGAGAGAGAGAGAGAGAGAGAGAGAGAGAGAGAGAGAGAGAGAGAGAGAGAGAACCTTCAAGAGTCACTTGAAAAAACAAAACAAAGAGAGAGAGAGAGAGAGAGAGAGAGAGAGAGAGAGAGAGAGAGAGAGAGAGAGAATATGTGTGTCTTTGTGTGTATATGCGAGAGAGAGTGTGTATATTTATGAGAGAGTGAAAGAGAGAGAGAGTGAGTGTGTGATATATATATATATATATATAATATATATATATATATATATATAGAGAGAGAGAGAGAGAGAGAGAGGATGGTGTGTGAGAGAGAGAATATATGTGTGTTTGTGTGTGTATACGAGAAGAGTGTGTGTATTTGTATGAGAGAGTGAGAGAGAGCGTGAGTGTTTGTGTGTGTGTATCTGATATATATATATCTTTATATATATATATATATATATATATATAGATAGATAGATAGATAGAGAGAGAGAGAGAGAGAGAGAGAGAGAGAGAGAGAGAGAGAGAGGAGGGGGGAGAGAGAAGGAGAGAGCAGCTTCACCCGTCACTTGAACCCCCCTCCCCCCAAAGAAAAAAATCACGCAAAAAAAAAAAATTAATGTCTAGGTTCAACGAAGAAGTCAGTTAAATTGTGACAAGAAAATGAACCGCTTTCTGCACACGTTTCTTTATTTACCAAAAAAGAAAAGAAAAAATGGTTGCCCTCTTTTTTCCCGCTCTCCTTCGTCCATTGCATCTTTTTTTAACGACTACAATGTTTCACTCGCCTTGGAGACTCGATACAATTTAGACATTTTATTTCATTCTTCTTTCTTCATTTGTTTTTGTTTTGTTTCTTTCTTTGAAACACCTTTTTTCATTTGATAATTATATTTCTTTCTTTTACCAACTCTTTCTTTCTTTCTTTCTTTTTTCTTTCTTTCTTTCTTTTTATAAGTTTCTTTCTTTCTTTTGATAACTCTTTCTTTCTTTTGATAACTCTTTCTTTCTATTGCCAACTTTATCTTTCTTTCTTTCTTTCTTTCTTTCTTTCTTTCTTTCTTTCTTTTAAATAACTCTGTTTTTTCCTTTTCCAACTTTATCTCTTTTCTTTACTTTCATTTCTTTCTTTCTTTCTTTTGATAACTCTCTCATTCTTTTCCCAATTTTATCTTTCTTTCTTTCTTTCTATATTCATTTATTTATTCATTAACTCTTTCTTTTTTTCTTGTATCAACTCTTTCTTTCTTTCTTTCTTCTTTCTTTCTTTTCTTTTGATAACTTTCTTTCTTTCTTTGATAACTCTTTCTTTCTTTTGCCAACTTTATCTTTCTGTCTGTCTTCTCTTTCTTTTCTTTTGATAACTCCTTTCTTTCTTTCTTTTGAAAATTCACTTTCTTTCTTTGATTGATAACTCTTTCCTTCTTTCTTTTTGATAACCCTTCTCCTTCCTTTTCCAATTTCTTTCTTTCTTTCTTTCATTCTATATTCATTTATTATCATTTATTTATAAACTCATATCACACTTTGGTTACCTCTTTCTTTTTCCTTCTTTTAAACAACTCTTTTTTCTTTCTTACTTTCATTTTTTCTTTCTTTCTTCTTTAACAAATTCATTTACTCTTTAGTTACCTCTTTCTTTTTTTCTTGTACCAAGTCTTTCTTTCTTTCTTTCTTTCTTTTGATAACACTTTCTTTCTTTTTTTTTCTCTTTCTTTCTTTTAATAACTATTTCTTTCTTCTTTTCTTCCTTTCCAGCTGCTTTTATACCCAGGAAGCGAAGCGACACCATTTGAGCGAATAACAGAAAACCTAAGAGGAAACAAGAGTAGAGAGAGAGAGAGAGAGAGAGAGAGAGAGAGGGAGAGAGAGAGAGAGAGAGAGAGAGAGAGAGAGAGAGAGAGAGAGAGAGAGAGAGAGAGAGAGAGAGATAACACCTTCCCCTCCACCTACTTCTCGTTTTAGCATTCGCAAAACACTACGCACTTGGCCGCACAGGTCATTCGGGTGTTTTTGCTCAAAGATGATCGACGAAAGAGGAAAACTGAGGCAAAAAGGTACAACCCCCAAAAAACAAAACAAAAACAACAACAACAACAAAAAAGAAAAAAAAAGAGAAAACAACAACAAAAGAAAAGAATACCCCCCCCCAAAAAAAAAGCAAACAAAAACAAAACAAAAAACAATAGTAATCAATGAAGGAAATCGTGCACGGAAGAAAAGAACTTACCAAAAATGAACACGATAAATAATAATAATAATAATAATAATAATAATAATAATAATAATAAACAGAATCACTTATAATTGCTGCACAAAATAATGCCATAAGGACAAACTACATCAAAGCGAAAATTGATAAGACCCAACAAATAGTAAATGTAGACTTTGCGGTAATAGAGATGAGACTGTTAACCATATACTCTGCGAATGTAGCAAACTAGCACAAACGAGAATACAAAACTAGACACGACTGGGTTGGGAAGGTGATCCACTGGGAATTATGCAAGAAATTAAATTTTGACCACACAACAAAATGGTATATGCATAAACCAGAATCTGTTCTTGAGAACGACACGCACAAAATTCTCTGGGACTTTGAAATTAAAACGGATCACCTTATCCGCAGCAGAAGACCAGACCTAGTGTTGATTAACAAAAAAGAAAGAACTTGTCAACTGGTGGATTTTGCAGTGGCCAGCGGATCACAGGGTGAAGTTAAAGGAAAATGAAAAAATTGACAAATATCTGGACCTTGCAGAGAACTGAAAAAGTTATGGAATATGAAAGTGAAAGTTATACCAATTGTAGTTGGTGCACTTGGAACAGTCCCAAAAGCATTAGAAAAGGGTTTGGAAAGTTTGGATATCAGAGGAAGGATTGAAACCATTCAGAACACTGCACTGCTGCAATCTGCCAGAATACTCAGAAGAGTCCTGGAGACCTGAGGAGACTTGCTGTCACTCAGACTCCAGTGAAAGACCATCAGCTAACACTGATGTGAAAACTCA
>CM042170.1:51041451-51046451 GCA_023376005.1 Doryteuthis pealeii
AAGAAAAAAGAAATAAAGGAAGGAAGAAAGAAAGAAAAGGAGAAAAGAAAGAAAGAGAAGAAAGAAAAAGAAAAGAAAAGAAAGAAAGAATGAAAGAAAGAAAAGAACGAAAGAACGAAAGAAAGAAAGAAAAGAAAGAAAGAAAGAAAAGAAAGAAAAAAAAGAAAGAAAAGAAAGAAAGAAAGAAAGAGAAGAAGGAAGGAAGAAAGGAAGGAAGAAAGAAAGAAAGAAAGAAAGAAAAGGAAAGTAGAAAAGAAAGAAAGAAAGAAGAAAGAAAGAAGAAAAAAAGAAAGAAAGGAAGGAAAGAACGAAAAGAAAAAAAGAAAGAAAAGAAGAAAGGACGGAAGGAAGGAAGAAAAAAAAGAAGAAACAAATAAGGAAAGAAAGAACGAATAAAAAAAGAAGTTAGTTGCGAGTTTGTGAAAAAAGAAATGGAAAAGAAAGAAAGAAAGAAAGAAAGAACTTTACGAACTTATAACAAGAATATGAAGAGAAAAGTAAAAAAGAAAAGAAAATGAAGTTGGGGGAAAATGCCCCTCCCCCATCTTCCAAAACAATAATAATAAATAAAATTAAAAAAAAAAGCCAAAATAACCACCAGATAAAAAAGTGAAGAAACCAAAAAAGGACGCAAAGTATTTTACAGCCCCGGGGGGATCCGAAAACTCACCACAGTTCATTTTCTCCTCCCTTTTTAGGGGAACCTTCTCCCGCGCAAAAATAGCTCTTCCAACATGACAGAGAATTTACTATCGCAGTGGATAATATGCCTTAAAGACAAGACAAATAATAAGGGAATTTGGGTGGGGGTGGGTGGTTGTTGGGACATGTATTTGGGAATTACGTCAATCATCCTAGGGGGACAGTCTTGTGGGTGGGTCACATGTCGCTTACGATACTTAGACAAAATCGTAAACGTTGAGGACTGAATCGCCAGGCAATCAAAAATACTTGAGTGACATTTTTACAGCCCACAATTCTCCCACAATTCTCTTATTTGGTTTTTGGTTTATTATGTACTAGCAGAGCTACCCAGCGTTGCCTGGGATTTAAAAATTTAAAAATAAATCTCTTATAGCCCTGTCGGCTGGGGCTTTAGAATACACCGACTGCACCTCTGCAGAAGGGTAAGACGACGAGGCTACCTGTTGGGCGTGTAGCGACCCGTGATGCTTAAGGACGGAAATCCTGGTGGCTGAGTAGTCCGTGATGAAACTCTGCACTTAGTCCCTTACTCAGGCTAGACGGGTGGTCGGAAAGTCCCCTCCAATCAATCGGTTGTTCACGTCAAGCCCTAGCACCTATATGATTGTCCCGACCCTATTACCCTTATGACAAGCCCCAACCCTTTTTATCATATGGGTGCTAGAAGGCGGTGACTGAGAGTCTTCATGTCCTGGGAATGACGTTAAACTCTATCTGATGATGAGGTTCCAATTTTGGGGGTTTGGGGAATGTGGAGCACCCCTTCATCACCATTGCACCCTGGTCTACTCTGACCTGGAGTGGTAATACCTGTTAGGGTCCCATCTATGGGGTAAATAGAAAAACATGAGTTTATAAAAAAATTGAGTATCCATTAAGAATGAATTTATTTCAAAACTTTTTCGGCATTAAATGACCCACTGAGGTTGATATGCCGTAAAACAAAACAAACCAAACCAAACCTGAATCTCATATATATCTATTACTATACTAAAACTGAGCGAATCATTGATTGTTTACAAAAGGCTTTTTTCCTATTTAGTTTAAGGACAGAAAATATATAATAAAATATTCCTTATTTATGGGATTGAGTTATGATTGAAAAAAAATCAGTTTAATTGGCTGGGGCGTTAGAATGGACCGACTGCATCTCTGCAGAGGGGTAAGACTCCTCCAAATGGGGCCCCTGTTGGCCGTGGGTGGCGACCCGTGATGCTTAAGGACAGAGTCTTGGTGGATGAGCAGTTCATGACATGCAACACTCCACTTAGACCGTTACTTGGGCTAGACGGGCGGCCGAATAGGACCCCTCCGATCAATCGGCGGATCACGTCAAGCCCTAGCATCTATATGATTGCCCCAACCCTATTGCCCTTATGGCAAGCCCCAACTCTTTTTATCATATAGGTGCTAGAAGGCGGTGGCCGAGGGTCTACATGTCCTGGGAATGACGTTAAACTCTATCTGATGGTGAGGTTCAATTTAATATTCCTTAACTTTAATAAAAGTTACTCAACATCTTTTCTTCTTTTAAAGTAATGACCATCGCGTATGTAAAATGGATGAATAATGTTGGTCATCTAATAATTCATTCAACCAAGATTATTTGATATTTTTACCATCACCAAATAAAACGATTTCTTATGGCAATGAAACATCAAAAGGAATTCGGCCAAGACTGGAATGTGACGTCTGGATTTTTGTTGTTGTTGTTTCCTTTCTCTTGCTCTCATTCTCTCTTTCTTCTTCTTCTTCTTCTTCTTCTTCTTCTTCTTCTTCTTCTTCTTCTTCTTCTTTCTCCTTCTTAATTTTCACTTCTTTTTCTTTTTCTTCTTCTTCTTCACCCCTCCTTCCTTCTTAATTTTCACCTATTCTTCTTCTTCTTCTTCTTCTTCTTCTTCTTCTTCTTCTTCTTCTTCTTCTTTCTTTCTTTTCTTTCTTTTTCTTCTTATCTTTTTTCAACTTCTTTTCCTTTTCTGTCTTTTTCACTCTTTTTTCGCCGTCTCTTTTTCTTCTCCCTTCTTACTTTTCACTTCTTCTTCTTCTTCTTCTTCTTCTTCTTCTTCTTCTTCTTCTTCTTCTTCCCTCCTCCTCCTCCTTCTCCCTTCTTCTTACTTTTCACCTTCTTCTTCTTCTTCGTCTTTTCACCCCTCCTCCCCTCTTTCTCCCCTTCTTCTCACTTTTTCACCTATTTCTTCTTCTTCTTCTTCTTCTTCTTCTTCTTCTTCTTCTTCTTCTTCTTCTTAATTTTCACTTCTTCTTCTTCTTCTTCTTCTTACTTTTCACCTTTCTTCTTCTTCTTCTTCTTCTTCTTCTTCTTCTTCTTCTTCTTCTTCTTTACTCAATTATTCATAATCATCACACCTATAAATATGGTACAATTCAGTCGGGGATCAAGTACCAACAAGTCTATCCCATTCCTCCAGCAATTTCCTCTCCCCCCCCAATTTCCTTTGCCGTGTATCGTTTTGTACTCATTGAATTCCAATCACTCCCCACACCCCACACTCCACCCTTCCTCATTTTTTCTTCTTCTTTTATTTCCTTCTTCGTTTTGTACCGAGTGACATTATTTCCCACTCAATTGTGCATTTTTTTTTTTATATATTTGCGTGGGCAGATGTTTGCTGCAGAACTAACATGAGTCACATGACAACCGCCGCCACCACCCCCAACTCCACCCGCATCCACCGACATCACTTATCTCACGTACGTATATATGAATAACCGGATCCCCCCACCCCGACTAAGACAGACACACATTCACACCTACGAGGTCAGATCAAAAAGTCCGTAGCCAAACAAATGCAAAAAGCTTTTCATTTTACTCAAAATAATCAACTGTCATGTCAGTGCACTTGGTTATTTCCTATAAGTCTAACATAAACAAAGGGGAACCACTCTTGACTGATAAATTATTTACTAAGGGGTGGCTTATATACAACATACAAATAGGGCACTTCACGCGGTGTAATGGTTAGTAAGCTAAATTAACAAGCCATTGTTAGTGAGTTCGATTCTTGTGCCACATCTAATGTAAGCTTAGTAGATTATTTCCAAGAAGTCTAACATAAACAAAGGGGAACCAATCTTGACTGATAATTTATTTATTTATTTATTGATCTACTAGGAAAAAAAAAGGTTAGGGGTTAGTGTTATGGTTAGGGTTAGGGTTTAGGGTTAGTTTAATGGGAAAATAAATAAATAATTTATCAGTCAAGAGTGGTTCCCTTTGTTTATGTAGACTTATATGAAATAACCGTTTACTTAATTAATATATTATTGGCAAAGAATACACCAACAGTACCGTTTCCGAGGTGTAAGACCCCCCCCCCACCTCTGAAAGGAATGTCCCTTAATTGCACCCGGTTGTAAGGTTCCATTTCTGAAGCACTTGGTGTGTAGAGCACTCCTTTGGTGCCATTAAGGTTAAGTCACCCTGAAAGCACCGGTTCCCGCTACATCACCTAAGTTAAGCGGCGATAAGCCTGTTCAATATTCAATTGGGTGACTACTTAAGCAACAACGAGTACTGTAAACAACCTGAGTTCTTTTTTTTATCAAAACGACTTGATTCTGCCCTTAAATAATCCGAAAAGAGTTGATATGCTTTAAAATAAAACAACCAACCAATGACCATTCATAGTGGTGTTTAAGTCACGCTGAAAGTACCTGTTCCAGCTAGATCTCCGAATTAAAACAGCGATGAGCCTCTTCTGTATTTAATTGGGTAACCACTTAAACAATAGCAGGTACTGTAAACAATCTGGGTCCTCTGTTTATCAAAATGACTTGTCAGCATTAAATAACCCGAAAAAAGTTGATATACCATAAAACAAAACAAACCCAACCATGATTTCTTTACTGTTTGTATAAGTGTTCTCCAAGTGACATTTCTAAAGTCTTAGAAAAGTATTTTCATTCTAAAGTCTTATCAAAACAAACGAATCTGTAACTGCAACACAAAGAACGTTCCGTTTGCACTTCAATCTTGGTAGACATGATCCCGTACCAGCTCGAAACACGATCTTGTTATGGGTTACCAACTTCAGAGCTACTGGATCTGCATTGAAACGAAAATCAACCGGCCGACCTCGCACCGCCAGAACTCTAGAAAATGTGGCAGCGGTAAGAGCTTCAGTTCAACAGTTTCCACTCCGTTCCACATTTAAACGCACCCAGGCTCTTAGACTTTCCGAAAGAAGTTTGCGAAGAATTCTTCACAATGATTTTCAAATGCATCCATACAAAATGATGTTGATAAACGTTTCCACAATGAAAGCGCGATGCTCACC
>CM042170.1:51051451-51088951 GCA_023376005.1 Doryteuthis pealeii
AATCCTCAATAATGCTAACACATTGTTAAAACCAATTACTAAAAAGTATAAATATAAATACACGATATGTATCACTTCCTAACCTTTAGGCATGACATAACCCCAGACGGGTTGATATGCAATTAAAATCAATAAACCAACCAACCTAAACCCTAACCCTAACCCTAAACCCTAATCCTAACCTAACCCCGTCTTCTTTTTTCCTAGGAGATCACGTTAGAATCTTTTGGGCCATCGTGGAGCCCTCAAGCAAGAGCGCTTGTCCAGTGCAATTGGATCCCTGGTAAAGAGTCCTTCGATAATAAATCCCTTGGTTCCTCTGGTAAAGAGTCCTTCGATAATGAATCCCTTGGTTCCTCTGGTAAAGAGTCCTTCGATAATGAATCCCTTGGTTCCTCTGGTAAAGAGTCCTTCGATAATTAATCCCTTGGTTCCTCTGGGTAAAGAGTCCTTAGTTCTTGGTAAAGAGTCCTTCAATAATGAATCCTTCGGTTCCTCTGTTAAAGAGTCCTCGGTTCCTTCGCCAATGGTCGCAAGTATACGGTGAAAGAATAAGTGCTTAAGTAATGTATCAGCCACGCAGTATGGTCAGTGATTGGCTAAGGAATAGACCACATGGCCTCGCCTAGTCTATAAATCCTGGTGGGGAATTAGAGCACACCTTATATATAAAAAATTCCAACAGATCAATAGATAAATAAATGAATAAATAATTTATCAGTCAAGAGCGGTTCTCCTTTGTTTATGTTGGAGTTATAGGAAATAACTCGGTATCTTATTATATAATTAACCCTTTGATAACTCATATTAATTGAAGTGAAAATTTTGACATTTGAAAATTCAGCAACAGAATTCTGTGGTATATCACAAGGAATTTTATTTACAAAGCTACAGAGCATTAAGTAAAAATTAGTTCTTTAAAAATACTATGTTGGTGAACCGTAGAATAGACCAACGGCAACCTTGTAAGAGCCACACACACACACACACACACACATACTAAACAAATCGAGAATCGATTTTTCTCGATTTGTTTAGCCTTACATTTGAATAATACCTATACCGCCTAATTAATTAATCATTAATTAATTAATCTTCAAAATTAGGTACCACTTCAATTAAGCACATATTCTCCCAAAAAATTGTCGCCTAAAAAAAGCCATATCAAAACACATCGTTTGTTTATTTACTTCTCATATATATATATATATATATATATATATATATATATGTGTGTGTGTGTGTGTGTGTGTGTGTGTATTGCATTTCACTTAGTGCTAATACCCTTGGGAAAGGTGTGAAATCTACTCCACTTCCAGCTATGGATAATTAGTAGGGCAGACTGGGCTCTTTAACCTTCGTTAGGCAACCGGTCTAGGAGAAGGAAAACTGAATTCAAACCTGTTGAACTCAGCTTAAGAAATTGACCTTTTGTCACATCCCTGGTTGGTATATATATATATATATATATATATATATATATCAAATGTTGTAATGGTTGAAATTATCATACCATGGTTTACCACGGGTCTCATCGGTTATTATAATATTTTAACAGTTTCTAACAACACACTGTAAAAATTATAACTTAATTACTCGTTTCTTTATAACCAACTTACACTTTGGCCCTTAGGCTAGACGGGTAGTTAAAATGCTCTTTTCAATCACTAGTCATATCAAGCCCTAGTACCTATATACGATTGCTCTTACAGCAACTCCCCCTTTTTATCAGACGCAAAAATAATCTCCTTGGTCTAGCGCTAGTGAAAAGGGGATATACTCCCTCGCTGATTGTCTGATACCGACTTTAGGTCACCCCGACGACTTTTACACACACACACACACACACACACATACATATATATATATACTGAAGAAACATGATGTAACGAAATTACATGACGTTAGCGAAAAAGCGAAACACGCAGCAAATGAACGAATACGAAGCGATCGTATGGCTTTTTGGGAAAAACAATGTTTCCGGTTTGATTTAAATTATTTTCCGGTTCTCTCTCGATGAATCCGGATTAAAAACGTTTACATCTAAAAATGGACCTAATTATCATAATGGTCTGATGATGATTTTTTATAAATCGAAACATTGTCAATATTAGCAATGAAAATGATATAAAAATATATTCATTTTAACAACATTGTGTGTTTTCACATCCTTTTTATCTTTACATATACCGTCGGATTCATTTCCTTACTCTTAACTCATATCCTATCTTTGAAAACACACACACAATTGAAAGATGACATTCACCATCATCACAACAACCGTAAACCATGACGGACTACAGAAACATGAGAAAATACAAAAACTTACTCATTTTTGCATACTCCTTACAAAATAGAAGAATGTTTCTTAAGAACTGCATCTTCGCAAAAGTCACACTAAGGAGCATATCATGTCTTTGAATCTATCTATCTCTCTCTCTCTCTCTCTCTCTTCTCTCTCTCTATCTATATATATATATATATATATATATATATATATATATATTTGTATATGTATAAGTATTAACTTACCGGTGGGTATAAGAACGATCGTTGGAAGCGCACAATATCCAAGGTTAAGGTTGAGAAAAAACAAATACAAAGTGCTCAATACAATGTAGAGCATAAATTTATTTAAGAATGGAAATGAGTAACCTACTCGAGTTTCATCGATAGATTCTTCAGGGTTACTTTTAAATTAATCGAGTTTACGATTAATCTTTGGTGTTATAAACATGCCCGTTGGAATGGGACTTATATATATATATATATATATATATATATATATATATATATATATATCAAATGTTGTAATGGTTTATTCACGGGTCTCGATAGTTATCATGATTCTTTTTACCGATTCTAATAACTCAGCGCCCTGTCGGTGGGGTGTTAGAATGCACCGACTGCACCTCTGCAGAAGGGTAAGACTCCCCCAATGGGGCCACCTGTTGGCCGTGGGTGGCGACCCGTGATGCTTAAGGATAGAGCCCAGGTGGATGAGCAGTTCATGACATGCAATACTCCACTTTGGCCCTATCTTGGGCTAGACGGCCGGTCGGAGAGGCCCCCTCCGATCAATCGGCTGGTCACGTCAAGCCCTAGCACCTATATGATTTCCCAACCCTATTGCCCTTATGGCAAACCCCAACCCTTTTTATCATATGGGTGCTAGAAGGCGGTGGCTGCAGGTCTACATGTCCTGGGAATGACGTTAAACTCTATCTGATGGTGAGGTTCCAGTTTTGGAGGTTTGGGGAATGTGGAGCACCCCATTCATTACCATTGCTCCCTGGTCCACTCTGACCCGGAGTGGTAGCACCTGTTAGGGCCCCATCTATAGGTTAAATAGAAAAATGTATCTATAAAAAAATTGTATTATCCATTAAGAATTGATTTATCTCAAGACTTTATCGGCATTAAATGACCCACTGAGGTTGATATGCCGTAAAACAAAACAAACAAACAAACAAATCAAATGTTGTAATGGTTTATTCACGGGTCTCGATAGTTATCCTGATTCTTTTTACCGATTCTAATAACTCACGTGTAAAAATTATATCTTAATAACTCGTTTCTTTTTCTTTTTTTTTCTACCATTTTAAAGAAATCTTACTATAACGAACTTACTCTGAATTCATCGGTTAAGCACAAAGTCTACTAAAAATGGAGTTTAGTCATCTTTTATTTTTATTCTTAAACGGAAACGAAGGTCCGACTGTTGGCAGGCCACTATTTGCTTTGCAATCTTTTCTTCTTGGTTAAACTGATGTTTGGCAGCGCTAGGGCAGCCCGGGTCCTCACCAAATAGAGAAAGAGAAATAAAGACTGCAAGGATGGAGAAAATAGCGGCTAATTATATATCTTTTTAGCGGGCTCAATCCTGTGTATTCAGTTAGCCTAATGAAAGATATCCCTGCTGGGCAATTTGATTGAGCACCAGAGTCGATCTGCACGCGATAGCGAAACGACACTGTCAGGTTCTAAGTGATTCTTTCTCGCAGACGTCTTTCTTGATAACTGACCTCTTCCTTGCAATCCAAACAACCCCGCTCCGTCCTTTCTTCTCCCTTCTTTTTTCTCTTTCTCTTTTTGACTTTTTCAAAACCTATAGTCTTTTATTTACTAACGCCTGATAAAAAGAAGCTCCCCCCCCTTCCAAAACCCTCAGCTCTTCTATTCCGATGACGAATGTTGTTCTAGGCTCGATTACTGTATTTACTAAGAGCGTCCATATTGACGGTGTTGGCAGATGTAGACAAGGTTCTACGTTCGGCACCGTCGGCACCCTCAGCACCCCCTCCTCCTCCTCCTCCTCCTCCTCCACCTCCGCCGAGCCACGAGCCTGTATGTTTATCATACAAACATAGACACACCCACACATATATACTTACCAACAGGGAGCGTATGTTTTTGTTCATCGGTGTAAGTTTGTATACGAATCTCATTTCGCGAAGATAATGGCTTTCGTATATACTGGCAGCGGCTACCCGGCGTCGCCTCGGTAGAGTTTTAAAAAAATTTAGTCCCGCAGATCCATTATTACTGAATCGTGAGTTGAGTCCTCATGGGATGCCCCCATTTAAATCTCTATGTAAAAAATAGACCTTGCATTGATCCAGACATTGAGAAAAGAAAAATTAATGTCTCCTATTCAAAAAAAAAAAAAAAAAAAAAAATGCACCCCCCCAAAAAAAAAAAAAAAAAATTCCATGCTGTTATTTAAATTCTATTTTCTAATTATCTTCACGAATATAAATCAAATCTCTATTATGTTTGCTCAAAAGCCAAGTCCTGACGATATTTAATGTGTATATAAATTTACTTTGTCGTTAATTGTTTTATTTTCGAAGTTTCCTCCGGACATACATATACACCAACTACCCTTTATATACGTACTAGCAGCAGCTACCTGGCGTCGCTTGGGTAGAGGGGATTTTTAAAAGTTAGTCCCGCAAATCCATTATTACTAAATCATGAGTCGAATCCTCGTGGGATGCCCCATTTAAATCCCTATGTAAAAAAATAGACCTTGCATTGATCCAGTTACTCTGGAAAGAAATGTTAAGGTCTAATATTACTAAATACACAAAAAATCCATATTGTTATCATTTAAATTCTATTTTCTAATTATCTTCATGAATATAAATCAAATCTCTATTATTTTGATAAAAAACAATGCCTTGATTATATTTAATGTGTTTATATATATTTACTTTGTCATTAATTGTTTTATTTTCGAAGTTTCCTCCGGACATACAGATACACACAAACTGCCTATATATATATATATATATATATATATATATATATATATATATATATATATAGATAGATAGATAGATAGAGATAGATAGATAGAGAGAGAGAGAGAGAGAGAGAGAGAGAGGGAGGTAGAGATTTGTATCATTGCTCGGCCATGTGTATCTTACACACATCGGTTTTGCAGTGCTTGAAAAAACTAATCAACTGCAGATATGACGTCATCATATAATCTTTTCATCCAACGAACTTTTCAGCCACTCCCATGGACATCTATCTATCTATCTATCAATCTATCTATCTATTTCCCTCCCTCCCTCTCTTTCTCTCTTTCTCTTTCTCCCCCCTCTCTCTCTCTCTCTCTCTCTCTATATATATATATATATATATATATATATCACAGTCAGTCCATATCTATCTATCTATCTATCTATCCACCTACCTATCTGTTCATATCGCATCTGTTCATATCTATCTGTCTATATATCTATCTTTGTTCACACACACACACACACACACACACACACACACACACACGCACACACACACACACACACACACACATACGCACCCCCACACACAGACACACACAGACACACACACACAAATATATATATATGAACAAAGATATATATATATATATATATATATACATGTATATGTAAAAAAAATATATATGTGTGTATGTAAAAACTCACACACACACACACACACACACACACACACACACACACATATATATATATATAAAGATATATATATATATATATAATATATATATATATATATTATACATATATATATATACACATGTATATGTAAAAAAAATATATATGTGTGTGTATGTAAAAACACGTGATTTTATATGCTTTTTTTTCAGTGTAGTCTCACTGCTAGGAGTTGTATTTCCTCATACCCTGGGTTTGTGTTTTGGTTGTTTGGGGGTTGTGGCATCAAATTGTTTGGGGGTAGTGGCATTAAGTTCTTTCGGGTAGTGGTATCAAGTGTTGTTTCCTGGGTACAGTGTATGTTTTTTTTTTACCTTGTCTTGTTACCATAATTGAAAAGATGAACACATTTATATTGTAGGTGTTTGTTCTTCCGTTTAGTAGACTTTCCCAAAAGGTGGATACCTTATATCCAGGTGTGCTCAGGTGTGCTCAGGTTGAAAATCAGATTCTGCAACCTCTTCGTGTCAGAACAATTAGAAATAATGACTCTTCAAATTATGAATGATACAATACACCGGATACACACACACACACACACACACACACACACACACACACACACACACTATATATATATATATATATTCGCTGCCTTAGACGTGTACTGGGCATCACCTGGAGGGACAGGATCACTAACACAGCAGTCCTAGAGAGAGCTCAACTCCCCAGCCTGTACTCTCTACTGAGACAACGTCGTCTCCGATGGTTGGGTCATGTATGTCGGATGGATGATGGACGAATCCCGAAAGACATCCTGTATGGAGAGCTAACATCTGGTAAAAGACAGATTGGTCGCCCCCTACTGCGATTCAAGGATGTCTGCAAAAATGATCTCAGGTGCTTTGGCATTGTCCCTTCCAGCTGGCAAAATTTGGCTCAAGACCGCTCTCGGTGGCGGCAGAATCTCCATAGAGGACTGTACATGTCAGAAGTCACCCTGATACAACATCATGAAGCTAAGAGGTCTATAAGAAAGCAACGGCAACAGAGCATCGGAACATCATCATCTACAGGGACAACCTACAAATGCAAAATCTGTGGTCGAGAATGTTTCTCAAACATAGGACTTCATAGTCACAGGAGGCGCTGCAACCTCAGGGGCACACAAAAACTTTTATCATAGTCTTTCGAGACTGAATTGCCAATGAATATATATATATACATATATACATATATATATATATATATATATAGTGTGTGTGTGTGTATGTATGTATGTATATATGCGTGTGTATGTATGTCAAGAGAGAGAGAGAGAGAGAGAGAGAGAGAGAGAGAGAGAGAGAGAGAGAGAGAGAGAGAGATGACACCATATTGTTCGGCATTATATACTTAGATAGATGTGAACAGACTGACACAACACACACACACACACACACACACACACACACACACACACACACACACATATATATATATATATATATATATATATATATATATAAAGATAATCTACTGAGTCAGACGAACCTACTATTAGTTTCGCATAAAGCTCTTCAGGGCTAAAATCTGACTCAGATTTTAGCCCTGAAGAGCTTTATGCGAAACTAATAGTAGGTTCGTCTGACTCAGTAGATTATCTTTATTACTTGGCTCTACTTAGGTATCGAGCACTTTTACAGATTAGCTTCTCCTAGCGGTTATATGAATATATATATATCTTATATACATATATATACATATAAATTGTTTTTTCTTTTGGCCAAATACTGTACCAATAGATTATTTTTTGCTGGTACGAATATCTTGGTCTTTTCTTTTTTTTCAAAAATTTTTTCTTCATGGTTGATGTTTGGTAGTATATTTTTACAATCAAACTCTCTGCTGGGTTTTCTCTCCGCAAGAATCTACCAAACACGCTTGGTATATTAAATATATATATATATATATATATATATATATATATATATATATATATAGTTAAACCTAAGATCTTAGCCCTGAAGAGCGCTAAGCGAAACTGTTAGTAATTATATCTGACTCATTAGGTTTAACTTTATTATTTGCTCTACTTAGGTATTGAGCTTTACTATTTAGCTTTAGAATATCCTGGGGGTTTATATATATATATATATATATATATATATATATATATATATAGTTTTATCTTTTGGCCAAGTATTGTAGTATCAACCAATTATTTTCGGTTGGTACGACTATCTTGGTCTTTTCCTTTTGGCAATTTTTTCCCTGGTGATGTTTGGTAGTATATTTTTACAATCAAACTATTTGCCGGGTTTTTTCTTTCCGCAAGGATCTACTAACAAGTGTGTTATATAAATTATATTATATATATATATATATATATATATATATATATATATATATATATATATATATATATAGTGATAGATAGGTAGATATGAACAGACTGTGATAGATAGATAGATAGATAGATAGATTGATAAATAAATAGATATACATGAGGGAGTTCATAGGCTGAAAAGTTTCCAATACTCTAGAGTCCTGGGTATGGTGTTAAATTGCATCCAGTGGTGAAGTTCCAATTTTGGACGTTTGGTGAGTGTGGAGTTACGGTCCCATCTATGGGTTAAATAGATAAAAAATGATTGTTAAAAATGTGTTAAAGATTAAGTCAAAAAATTAAAATACCCAACAAGAATGAATAAAACAAAAACGTCTTCGGTATAAAAAATAACCAATTCGGGTTGGCATGCCGTAAAATCTTACCAACCAACCAACCAACCATATTCTCTCTCCTTGTAATACTTATTCTGAATTTTTAATCAAAATATTTGTATATTGGAACCACTTATTTGGACAGGGACACGATTAAGCACCCCATTTGCGAACTAGATTCTTTTTTTTTTTGGTTTTCACCGTCAAAATCCGGTTGTTTGTTAACAGACGATTTTTAGACGCAGTTTTTAAAAATTATACAACTATAAACGAAAGACACGTTTTTATATTAAAGACAATTTTTTTTTACTTATTTCATGTTGTTAATTCAATAGCATTTTTTTTTTAAATTATAAAACTTTTAACGTTAGACACGTTTAACACGGGAATGATTAAAGCTATAAAAAGTATATCATAAGGTTATAATAATAACTACTAACCCTAACCCTAACCCTGGCAAAATTTTTAATATTAACTATCCGTAGAGGCACATGGAAAATAAATAAACATGTCTTTCGGTTTAAGTTTTATTTAAAAAAATAACAATATTAGTTATATCAGCCTAACTATATATACTAGCAAATATATGCACCCTCCGGGTGCAAGTATTTAAGTTTTAATATAATAAAATATCATATTAAATTAGAAAGGCTAAAGAAACTGAATAAAAATGCAGATAAAAAGATTGGGAACAGAGGGGGTATGATTGAAAAATAGAACAACTTTGAAACTAACTCTTCCATCATTTTCCATTACTCCCTTCTTTCATTGGTAAATTTTCCTAATTTAACTATCTAATTAAAATAGGAAATAAAGAATAAAATTGTAGTTATTTCTTCTTGCTAATGGATTTCTTTTAAGATTTATCCCCGAGATTTTGCTCATATTCAATAAGGTAAAACCAAACAATTAGAAATCAATAATACTAAGCATATATTTATTAAAATCAAATTTTTAATATCAATATGCAAATTAGCCTTCCCATTCACACTGTAAACCGCTATTTTGTTGTATATATAAATACAATTGCATGTTATTAGTATGTAGATCCGGCCAACGCCGAGGGTCCAGTGGCTTCGGCCCTGGATCTTTACGAGTTAATAGCGTCGATCCCAGGGGCCATCTCCCCAGGCAACACCTGCCCCCTCGATTTAAAGGGGCTGGGCTGGGTTTATTGCCCAGTGCCTGAGGCGCCCCCTTGAGGGGGAATGCCGACGGGATCGACGCAATTTTTTCACCTGCCACTCCATGAGCTTCGGCTTGTGGGTGGTCCCACGTTAATAGGGACTTTGTGCCTGACCCGTACAAGTGGGGTACGCGGTAAATATCATGTAGATATGGGCAACAGTCTTAATGACGTAAAACAATTTTATTAATAATTGAAGTTTAGATAAAAATAAAATCATGGAGAATGTGATGTAAATAACAAAGAGAATTGTGACTTGTATAATAATATAGTTTCGGTTACAGACAGACAAACCCACAATCTCCATTATAATAAGATATATATATCTTTAGTGCAAAATTATTTTTTTCACATATGTTAACGACAACAACACGAAATAACTAATTTTTTTTATTTATTAAAATCAAAAACTATTTTAGTATAAAAATGTTACTGGTTTTTATCGGCCGGCTGTTTTGTTTACTAACAACCGGTGAAAAGACAAATTTAATTTCTTTTTGGGCTGGGGTGCCTAATGATGCCAAGGTCCACTTATTTGAGTTGGAACAATCGTCTCTGCTAATATGTTACCGACTTTGTACACACTAATTGCATACTTTTCTTTTATAATTGCAACTGTTTTCTAGAAAATGTGACATTTAATCATAATCTCGAGTAAATGTTGGTGAAAAACGGCTGCGGTCTGTAATGAGATGTAACAAGGAATGCTTTACAAATCAGAAGTACACACACACACACACAATATATATATATATATATATTTTTTTTTGCTTGAAGGCAACTACAATGCGAATATCGCATAAATTCGATAATTATAGAAGATAATAATAATGACAAGTGCGGTATTCACTTGTCATTATTATTATCTTCTATAATTATCGAATTTATGCGATATTCGCATTGTAGTTGCCTTCAAGCAAAAATATAAATATTATCGACAATGCTTCTAAAAAATAAACAAACATCCAAAAAAATCTTATATATATATATATATATATATATATATCTTATTATAATGGAGATTGTGTGGTATTCTGTCTGTAACCGAAACTATATAACTACACAAATCACAATTCCCTTTGTTATTTACATCACATTTTCCATGATTTAATTTCTTTTTAAATCCCAATTATTGATAAAATTGTTTTACATCATTAATACGGTTGACCATATCTACAAACTAATAACATGCAGTTGTATTTATATATACAGTAAAATATAGGTTTACAGTGTGAACGGGAAGGCTCATTTGCATATTGATATTAAACATTTGATTTTAATAAATATTTGCTTAGTATTATTGATTTCTAATTGTTTGTTTTTTTCTTAATCAATATGAGCAAAGATCTCTTCAATAAATCTTAAAAGAAATTTTTTCACTAGAAGAATTAACTGTAATTTTATTCTTTACTTCCTATTTTAACTAAATAGTTAAAATATGAAAATTTAGCAATAAAAGGCTGGAGTAAGATTCAGTTATTCTGTTTCTCGATTATAGCCCCCTATGTTTCAAATAGTTTTATCTGCATTCTTATTTAGTTTCATTAGTCTTTCTAATTGCGTGAAAACTTAAATACGTGCACCTGGAGGGTGAATATATTAGCTAGTATATATAAGTTTTGTTGAACTGTACAGACAATTCCTGTCGGACAAGTTTTTGGTTGATCCGTTCCAATTTTCGGGCCATCTTTCTGGTGTCGGGGTGTAACTGGTATAACAGTCCACCAAAGGTTTCAAAACGAGCGCTTTCGGCAATACAGTTTGCCATCATCAGGTAGGAAACGATGGTATGGTTTCGTGTCTCGTTTTTAACAATGACCACACACGTGAAATCGACTGCCAATTAATCGGTGTCTCGATTAATTCAGTGGATTTAACCCTGAAGATCCTTATGGTGAAACTCGAGTAGGCTATCTCTTGTACCTATTTTGATATATATATATATATATATTATTGAACAATGCAGCCATTTTTTGATTGATTGATCTAATTATACCTGGCGAAAATAATTAGAAGAAAATAAAATAAACACGACCTATATAAATAGCGGAATGGAACAACCCATTGTTGTATTTGTTTATGAACAACCCCTGAAGATGGCCCACGATAGAGCAGAAAGTACTATGCCAAATATATCAGCCAATTTTCGCCAGATATAATTAGATCAATCCAGCAATTTGAAAGGACAAGGAACAAAATTTACAGATAAAAAATGGGTACATTGTTCAATAATATATGCCTTAAAGAAGAAATGCTGCCTAACTATATATATATATATATTATATATATATATATATATATATATATATATATATATATAAGTGTGTGAAAATGGAAAAGGAATTGAATCCAACAATATGAGGAAAAATGAGTAAAGAAAAGAAATGTAAATGGATAAAATGAATTTAATCGATATCACATTAATCGATATCACTTACACATGTGTTTCGGTCAGTTTATGTGTGTGATGTTCACTCTGATGAAGGCCGATTCTTCTATGTGTGCGAAATATTTTCACACACATAAACTGACCGAAACACATGTGTAAATGATATCGACTAATGTGATATCGATTAAATTCATTTTATCCATCTACAGTTCCTTTCTTTACTCATTTTTCCTCATATATATATATATATATATAATATATATATATATATATATATATATATATACCACTGTCCTGCAACAAGCCAATGTGTCTAGCATAGAAATGTATAATTCGAAGCCAAATGCGCTGGTCTGTACATCTTGTTAGGATGGATGAAGGCAAACTCATGAAGCAACTGTTTTATGAGGAACTCCAGTCAGGTAAACGCCCGCGACACAAACCCAAGAAACGTTTCAATGATGTCATAAAAAACAATCTTATGACTCTTGGCATATATTTTGAGTATTGGGAAAAGACGGCTACGAATCGTTCGGCCTGGAGGAGACTCGTTTATAGTGGATATAGAAGGTTTGAGGCATTGCAGCTCGAGCACTCCATCCTGAAGCAGGCTCTTCGAAATATATGGTGATTGCCATTTCTTCACAGAAGAAGGCCATTTTTAAAAGTAGTTCGATTGTGAGCATGCCGAACAAATCAAAGGTAAACAAACAACATCATAGTTACCTCTGTTGGGTTAAAATGTTGCATAGCCCTTCTTCGCTACACAGGATCGTCTATCATCTATCTTGGTCTGGTATATCTTCTAAGGTCTCGTCTGGTCTTCTATTGAGGATTCCGGGTCTGGTTTCTGTTGCTAGGGATTTCTTGTTATCAGAAGCCCTGTGTCATTGTTTTTTAGTAATAAACACAAGACTTCGATTTACGATGATGTTACTTTATTCGTAGATCTCCAGACCAGACAATGCGCGCGGATCCTTACATCTTGCTAGCTTGGCTTCTAAGTTCTAACTGACTAAATTACTTACTTAGTATCCTTAAACCGGAAGGGGGCCTTCTATCGGGGTTCCGTTTCTCACGTTTATCCCCAGAACGCAAGGTGAGATTGAGGTCAAGCGCCGTCACTCACCCTCAAGGCCATCAGCTGCACTAATATGATTTCTACACTATTGTCATAATCATTAGGTATCTAATGATTATGTAACACAAAGGTATAATATCAATTATAATTGTTAGTTGAACAAACAAATCGGACTAAGGGTATTAAATACAATAATGGACTTTAATACAAGTACAGCACGTTGAGAAGCATTTATAACAGAAATACAAATACAAGATACATGATAAATATATAAGTAACACATAAATGAGACATGCAAAAGATACGAAGCATTCATACGACAAAGTCACTTACTGACGTAGTCTGTGTGGGGGTAATAAACCCCACACATGAAGGGTGTCGACCAAAGTGTCTAACCCATGTGTGTTCGTTGAGTTACCGAGAAGCAAGAGAGTTCAAACTTGGCGCTTGCCTTGCTTAAATAGTCGAGACACAAATCTTAGAAACTTTTTTGAAAACAATACAACTGCATGCTTTAACACAAAAATATCATAAAATGTGTTCTTAATAACAATTAAGTCCATTTCAGATAATTCTATGCTAGAAATTTAGCCAACTGACTTTCATTTTGAAACAAGACGGTAGCCATTTTGAATGTGTCCGTGCGAAATATATAGAATCGTTTCGAAAACAATAAAACTGCATGCTTTAACACAAAAATATCATAAAATGTGTTCTTAATAACAATTAAGTTCAGTTCAGATAATGCGCACACACAATTCTATGTTAGGAATTTTGACAACTAAAGGTGAAAATTATCACCGTAAGCTGCAATGGTCACCAATCTAAGTAAGTATTGAACTGGCGCATCGCTGCTTAAATTCTAGCGGGAACCGGCGCTTTCAACGTGACGTGACCGTAAGCACTACAATGGGAAAGAAGTCGTAAATAGATTGATATAAAACCTTGTCCACAAAAAGAAAAGAAAAAGAAAAAGGGTTGGATGTTTCAGTAAACCCGACAGGCCATGGTCTCTCATTCATTCATTCACCAATTCAGTGAAGCTAACCCGAAATCTCGAAGTGTACAACACGAGATTGATGATTATCGGTACGACGTGATTGATTATAGTTCGAAGAGACAAGAAGAGTAAAGCAGGAGGAGAAGGAGGAGAGGGAAGAAGATGAGAAGGGGAGGAGGAGGAGGAGGAGGGGATCTAATTGAGGAGAAGAGAGTGATTGAGGTGAATAGTGTGTGGCAGGTTGTCGTTCTCAATTTGGTCTTGGGACGAGCATCAAGTGGATGAAAGAGATGAAAGGACCTGGTGTCGCTAGAAAGCAGTAAATCTAAGAGGGGCAACACAATACAACAACAACAACAACAACACAATGTACCACACAATGCATACATACGTACGTACCTATGTACGCACACATACGTTGGAAGTAAGATGAATGAGCTGTATTAATTTATTAGGGTAAACCCATTTGCTTGATATAAATTGGATTCTGAGCTGAGATACTTCACGGGGAGAAAGTTAGACGGAACAAAATGGACAGAAAGATTGAGAGGGGAAATCGGGTGGATGAGGCCTGGTAGATAAAGAGGGCCGGTTTAGCTCAGTCGGTAGAGTGTCCGGCTGAGAACCTCGAGGTTCCTGGTTCGATTCCGACCCTCGCCAACTCAGCGTATGAGTAGCTCATGGATATGTGCGGTAAAGTGAGGAGCTGATGGTAGGAGTGGCGCTCCACCTCTGATGCAAAAATAATCTCCTTGGTCTAGCGCTAGTGACAAGCGGATAGACTCCCTCGCTGTATGGCTGATACCGACATTAGGCCACCCGACGACTTTACTTATCTACTTATATATATATATATATATATATATATATATGTATATATATATATATATATATATATATATATATAATTATGTATGTTATGTTCTTGTGAACGTTATTTGTTTGGTCTTTTGAAGCATTGGAAAAAAGAACAAAAACAAGAAAAACAGAACAGAAATCAGAATTTTTATATATTCAACCGTTGCTCTGTTCCTGAATTAATCTATTCCGATATTTCGGGTGAACATTCACCCTTTTTCAAGGTACATATATATATATATATTATATATATATATAAGAGAAGGATGAAAAAGGACTATCAATCACCCTGTTTCGGTTTCTGATCAGATAAAGCATGATAAAGCGAGAATTCTTCTAAACAGTAGCCTTGTTATTACTACTGTAGGGTTGCACCACCTGGACTCTAACAAAGCGAATAAAACGCAGTAATAAATTTGAATACCCATCAAGAATGAATAGAACAAAACGACTTCGGCATAAAATAACCCAACAAGGGTTGACATGCCGTAAAATACACCAAACCAAATCAAACCAACAAAACGCTTTGAGAAAAAATCTGGATGGGAACTACACAAGGATGCTGTGTACCGCATTGAACAAATCTTGGATGCAAAACTCTACAAAAGGAAGCTGAACGTCCCCTGCCTGCTATCACACAAACTATCCAAATAAGATGAACAAGACGAAAAAGTACCCATCACAAAGGAATAAAACAAGATGTCCTCAGCATAAGATAACTCAGCGAGGGTTGACATGCCGTAAATTCCCACCAACCAACCAACCAACTTAATTATTATCTCAGGAAATCAAACCAACGGACCATCTCCAGATTCTGGACGAGCCTTTTTGCGTTTCAGTTCGTGCTTAGGACCTTAGGAATATGCATAAAACTAGGGATACCCAGAAATTGGTCTGCTTTTAATTTTAAAAACGAATTAAAATAAATTAAATCGATAATTTAAAGTCAAATCTTTGTCTAAATCGAAAAGTAGTAACATAATGAGCATCAGTAAAAAAATTAAAATAATATTATACATTTAAAACTATTTTTTCGGTCAATTTTTATCAAGATGGTCGTCCGTGAGTTGCCGCAAAATCCGTGTTTACAAAATAAAAAAATAACACTCGCGATTGAACAAATCTTGGAAGCAAAAAACAAATACAAAAGGAAGCTGCCTCCTATCACACAAACTATCCAAGTAAGACGAACAAGACATGCTGGACACTGCTGGAGAAGCAAGGACGAACTCATGTGACTTTTTTAGGGCACCTACATATAGAAACACCATGGGTATCTATGCTGTCAGCGCGACCTGATGATGATGATAATGATGATGTATGTATGTATGTATGTATGTATGTATGGGTATGTCAGGTCGCATATGGCGCTACTGGTACTATGTAAGCCAGTACTACCTGTCTCATAGTCGGGTTATCGGCGACTAAACCGGTTACCCCACCTAGCCTATTTGGTGAGGAGGATAGCTAGACATCCAGCAGGACGAAAAAACAAAACCTGTCAAAGGACAGATAAAGCGTTTCGCTCAACGGCCATTTAGCAAATAACATACGCGGGGACGTAGAATTACTTGGATTGGTATCCAGGCGCGTAGCAAAACCACCGGGAGAGATGCATTCATCAGCCTTGACAAGGCAAGTGTCTAGGAGAAGGAAAACTCCAAAATTTAACCTGCGGCGGCTGCTGCAGCCAATGATGTTGACTTGTTCTTCTTTTTGTTCAATGTGGCAGTCACTTGAGAGTGGGATTGGTTCTGTGCAAAGCCTTTCCCTCACTTAAAAAAAAAGCTTCAGGCACAGGCATTGCTTGATATGCAATACATGTTTGTCCTTTTGTGTACTAAGGCTGGCTGTAGCCTAAAACGGCAAAAACATGAATTTTTTTTCGTGCAAGAATAAAAAGTAGACAACCAAGGGTTTCAAATCGGTCTACTATGTGATCAGTGTGAAAGGCTATGTATGAGCAAGGCTGGCCTGATCAGTCACCAATCTGTGCATCGGCGGGATGGACTAATAAAATACCCTGTGCTCCCTGGAAATACCTGTAAATGTGGGAAGATGTGCAAGACTTTGGCAGGACTAAAGAGTCACTTTCGTGCAGCTCATTGTTGAACTTTTTGAAGCTCACCATTATATTCTTTGAACTGTTGAACATTTTTCAAATTTTTTATTTTTTATTTTTTTAAATTTATTTAAAAAATTTTTTTTTAATTCTTTTAAAAAATATATATATATCAAGCAATGGCAATACTTGAACACGAGTTTGCTGCATCACATCATGTATACATATAGATTAAGGAGGCGTATGAGAATCAAAAGAGTAGAAGGGTTTAGTTAAAAGTGACGTAACACTATGTTAATTTTGTCACTGGACATTAGGTTTTATTTCTCAAACCCAAAAAATAAGATGAAAGAAATACTAATAAAATAAAAATCTGTTACAATTTAAGACTATTACATATCTATTAATAATGGAGATTACGTGTTAGTTTGTCTGTAACCGAAACTATATCACTACTCAAGCCACTGTCCATTTACTTATTATACATCACATTCTCCATTAATCATTTTTATTTAAGCCTCAATTATTAATAAAATTGTTTTTCATTATTAATACTCTTGGCCATATCTACATACTATAACATGCAATTGTATTTATATGTACAACAATTAGCGGTTTACAGTTTTTGAACGGCAAGCCTATTTTGCATATTGATATTTAAATTTGATTTTAATAAATATGTGCTTGGTATTGTTGATTTCTAATGATTTGATTTTATCTCATGAATATGAGTAAAAATCTCGGAGATAAATCTTAAAAGAAATCATCAACCAGAAGAAATAACTGTTATTTTATTCTTTACTTCCTATTTTAACTAAAGAGTTAAATTAGGAAAATTTACCAATGAAAGACGGGAGTAATGGAAAAATGATGGAAGAGTTAGTTTCAAAGTTGTTCATTTTTCGATTATACCCCCTCTGTTCCAAATCTTATCTGCATTCGTATTCAGTTTCATTAGCCTTTCTAATTTAATAGGATATTTTATCATATTAAAACTTAAATACTTGCACCCGGAGGGTGCATGTATTTGCTAGTATTATTAATTATTGTATTACTTATTATAACTACGTATTGAATAAGCAATAGAAATTTAAAATAACACTATATAAGACAAATTTATTCCTGTATGGTATGTTATTTCTTATTGCTTATATTGTAAAAGTATAGAAAATGGCCATTATTCCCTTTAACTTTGCTTTTCTCCCTGCATAACACTATGTAAGACTATTTTTGTTCATGAATAGGTCTTATTTCTTAATTCTTTATGTAGTTAAAAGTATTGAAAATGCCTATTATTCTCTTCAAACTTTGCTTTTCTGCCCGGATAATGACATATAGAAATGAACCTATTTTCTATATAAAAACGGGTAAATTTACACATTTTTGTTGCCTTCCCTCTACGAGAGACGATGAAGTAGTGTCCAAGTTTTTTTTATAAATTTTAATTTTTGATTAAAAATTTTTTTTTCCTTCTTTCTTTGAACTACATAGCCTGGGCCGGTTCATATGGAGGTTAAGCTGTTGCCCATGCAGAAAATCCCCCCTCTCCATACTGCCGCTGTGATCCAAAGGAAAGGTAAGGGACCAATGCGTTTTGGCAACGGTAGTGTCGCAGGAATTGATGGTAGCACTGGATTTCAGCATAACACCATCTTAGGGACTCCGGCTCCTGATTTGTTTTCGGGATTTACTCCCATAGCCTTTCCTTGACTTTGATATGTTGCCGACCAAGACTAAGGAGCTCTTTAAACCTACACGGAAGAATTTCAATATTTCTTCAATAAATGAAGTTCCATTTAATAAGTCAGGAGCTGAAGAAAGCAATTACATCTTATTATAATGGAGATTGTGTGTTTTTCTGTCTGTAACCGAAACTATTTCCTACTCAAGTCACAATTCTCTTAGTTATTGACATCACATTCTCCATGATTTTTATTTTTATCTAAACCTCATTATTAATAAAATTGTCTTACATTATTAATACTGTTAACCATGTCTACATACTGACAACATGCAATTATATTTATATATACAACAAAATAGCGGTTTACAGTGTGAAATGGAAGGCTAATTTGCATATTAATATTAAAAAATCGAATTTAATAAATATGTGCTTAGTATTATTGATTTCTAACTGTTTGGTTTTATTTTAATGACTATAAGCAAAAATCTCTTCAATGAATCTTAAATGAAATCGATTATCAAGATAAAATAACTGTCATTTTATTCTTTACTTCCTCTTATAACTAAATACTTAAATTTGAAAATATAACAATGAAAGACGAGAGTGATGGAAGAGTAAGTTTCAGTTGTTCCATTTTTTTATCATACTCCCTATGTTTCAAATCTTTATTATACTCCCTCTGTTTCAAATCTTTTTATCTGTATTCTTATTTAGTTTCATTAGCCTTTCTAATTTAATACATATTTTTATTACATTAAAACTTAAATACTTGCACCCGGAGGGTGCATATATTTGCTAGTTTACATAATATATGAATAAAACAACATATGAATCAACATTTATATGTGTTTATGCTATTTCTCTGAATGTTTGAGATGAGGCTTGATGATTATTATTATCTGCGTTATTCGGACTATTGTCCCCATCTTCATTGTTATTTGTACAACGTTTCGACCATGTACCTCCGGCCTTCTTCAGATATTTCTTGTCGGACTCGGGAACCTTCTTTTCGGACTCGGGAATTTTTCTTGTCGTAATCGGGAGCCTTCTTGTCGTAATCGGGAGCCATCATGACAAGAAATACCTGAAGAAGGCGGGAGGGTATATCGCTGAAACGTTGTACAAATTACAATAAAGATGGGACAGTATTTACACTAATTTTAAACAAAAATCTACAAAAATTTTTAAATGATCTGTGACTGTACTGCAAGTCACTGTCACATATTACCCTCCCCCACAACACCTACAAATGTAGGGGAGCCAGGTTAGTTCAATCGTAGAGCGATCAGCTAGAAACCACAAGGTTCCTAGTTCGAAACCAGCCTCGCCAACTCATCGTATGAGTAGCACCGGGATCTGTGCAGTAAAGTAAGGAGCTGATGGTAGGTGTGCCGCACCACCTCAGATGCAAAAAAATCTCCTTGGTCTAGCGCTAGTGAAAAGGGGATAGACTCCCTCGTTGATTGGCTGATGCAGACTTTAAGCCACTCCGACGACTTACAAATGTAGTCTCCAATCATGTTTTTGTTATACACCTCTTAGTCACAAAAGTTAGAAGAAAAAATGTTTTTGTTTTACCCATTTACGTTAGACAGAAATAATCGGGGAGTAACACTTTATACCCAGGAAAACTTGCCAAAATATGTGCACCCAGGGCGCAAGTATTTAAGTTTTAATGTAAATAAAATATCATATTAGATTCTAATTAGAAAGACTAAGGAAACCAAATAAAAACGAATATAAAAATGTTATGTTTATTTTAATTGATTTCTTTATAAAATTATATAGAGGATTGCTTTTAATATGTTTTGAGAATAACGTGACAGTATTAAAAATGGTAACAGCAAATAATTTTTTATTAAACCCAGTTTTGTTAAATCATTGTGCATTCATCACCACCATTTACTATGTAAATCTTTATTTCTTAGAGATATATAATGCACATTTCAGGATGTTAAATGCATTAATAACATAGGCAGTTTTGAGGCAAATCTAACTCAGCTAGATTTTAATAAAGTCCTCGTTAATAAATAAGATGCTAATTAAAATTGAATAATGACAATTCAAAAATGGTTGAGAATATAACTTATAACTAAAAAATTGTGACGTCAGTGGTGACGTAGTTTCAGTTACAGACAGAAAGTTACATATCTCTATTGTATAATAAGAAATGTATAAAAATGATTAGAAGATTTTGAAAGATTTGCGACTGTACTGCAAATCCATCCCTATCATGTATCACCCCCCAAAAAAAATGTAGTCTCGATTCATGTTTTTGTTATACGCCTCTTAGTCACAAAAGTTTGAAGTGAAACTGTTTTTTGTTTCCCCATTTACGTTAGGCATAAATAATCGGGCAATAACACTTTCTAAACAGGAAAAATAAAAATAGAAATATTCTTACGTAATTGATTCATTTCTTTATTTGTCTTTATCGAAAACGTAAACATTTTTATCATTAGACCAAGAATGTGACGTTTTTATGTATGTCAAAAAGACCTTAATGGAAAAATAGCTTTTTTTGCGCTTATTTGATACTAGAAGCGGCTGCTCGGCATCGCCTGGGTAAAGGGGGGATTTTTAAAAAGTTAATCTCGCAGTTAGGTAATTTATGAGGAAGTGCGTCCCGCCTCAAAAGACCGCTACCCGGTGACTATCAAAATAACCAGCCCAGCTCGTCGTAATTCTTGTTTATTTATCGTAATTTGTCGTAATTCTTGTTTAAATATGAAGATGGATATATAGTTTTGAATAGACTGAGATAGATAGATAAACAAACAAAATAATATAGATAGATACGAACAAATAGAGATAGATAGATATTTTCGACAAGTAAATGTATTTGGGAGGGTCGCTTCTTTTTTGTTGTTGTAATTCTTGTTTATTTAAACTAAAAACAAGACATTAAACAAACAGAATATAAAAAAATCTTAGTATTTTAAAGTTAATATAGATAAATATGAACAAATTGAGATAGATAGATGGGTAGCTTTGAATAGCTTGAGCTGGGTCGTTATTTGAATAGTCACCGGACAGCAACTCTTGAGACAGGAGACCAGGACGCACTTCCTCATAAATTACCCGCAGTTAGATCCTCACTGGATGCCCATAAAATCCCCACGTAAATATATAACAATATTTTAAGAAATTTTATTTCAGTAATTTACATTTAAAAATACAATATAAATGAGGCGATTAATTCAATCAATCAACATCATATTTCAATTACCTTCTGTTAAATATACACATTTTTATTTTAAATATCTTCCCAAATATCAAAAAAAAAAATCTTCATTATTTTTGCTCAAAACCAAGCCCTGGTAATAGTGAATGTGTATATATATTTTCTTTGTCGTTAATTGTTTTATTTTCGAAGTTTCCTCCGGACATATACATATATACAACTGCCTTTTATATATGTATAGACAAGAAGCGGCTACCCGGCGTTGCTTTGGTAAAGGGTTAGGTTAGTCTCGCAGATCCATTGATTGTTTTGGTCCGCCATATTTAATTTGTTTATATCTTAAACTCAAACGCCACTAATGATTTTCCTTTCTCTCGTGATTCAAATACACATTTTTAAATAACTCTACGAAAATAAATAAAACCTTAATTATTTTTCACACAAAAAGCAAGCTCTGCTGATAGTGAATGTGTATGTATATTTACGTAGTAGTTAATTGTTTTATTTTCATGGTTTCATCCATACATACATACACACCAACTGCTCTTTATATATGTATGGATTAGAAGCAAGTACTCAGCATCACCACNGCAAAATGTGTTTGGATTGTACTTGTCAATTTACTGAAATCAAAAAAAAGATTAATTTTTTACGCTTTTAAGAGGGGCCGGTTTAAATCAGTCGTAAGTACTGCACGATCGCTATCCAAGGTTCAAAGTTTTAGATACAGAGTCCCCACCAACTCAGCGTATAGAGTTAGCAACATGATTGTATAATCTGATCTGTGAGTGGTAAAGTAGGAGCTGACTGTAGGTGTGGTGCACCACCTCAGTCAAAAATCATCCCTTGGTCTGCGGGTCTAGCTGAAAGAGGGGTAGACTCTCGTTCGTCGCTGGCCCGGCTGATACAAGGACTTTTAGGCCAATCCGCCAAAGGATTTACTTGTTTGAACTCTACTGGTGTTTAAATAGACAAGAAATGCATCAATTCCATATGAAATATTTATGATTTTTTCACTTGGAAAAAAGTAAAGCAAAAGAGAATTTACAATTTCAGATGTTGCAGTGTTTATAGATTACAGGTGACTTAAATGTAGTTATTCGAGATAATATGCTTATGATATTATATTTTTTAGAGTTTATATGGGTTATACTTTTAAAATAATGCATAATGCATTTGGTTCCTAGTGAAAATGGATTAATTGAATACTAATAGACATTTTTCGCACAACGATTTGATGGATCAATTTTGTCCTATGAAATTTTTTTGTCAATACAGGAAGAAAATAATGAGATATGTATTTAATTTAAATAAGAGATAGATTTTATATTTTTCAATATTAGAAAAGTTTGAATAACATTTGATTTTTAAGAGAAATTCAATAAAATGTATCCTTTTTAAAAAATATCTAACACTAGGATAGCTCTAGTGTGGAATTTAAAAAATAAGAATTTTTAGGAAGAATTGTTCTTAAATAAGACAAGATGAAAAAGGTACCACCTATGTCTATAGTTTTTAATGTTTTAAATCCAGAGAAATCGTAACTCCCATTACAGTTTTTATGTTTTTATTTATATTTAGCAGAACCTGCATTTAAAATGAAGGAACATAATGAGAGGGTTAACTTTTAATTGAGTAACAGATACCTTTTAAATATGGGACAGGAGGAGATTGTTTGAGTAGTAAGTGTGAAGACTGAAGGATTAAAAGAGAAAAAAACTCAGGGAGATAAATTTAAAATGGAAGTAAAGATAGAAATTAAAAAATAATGTAAAATAAATGCAAAATTGATAATTAAAATAGCACATTTAAAGATAAGGAGTAAATAATAGCAATCACGGTCATTAGTATTCGAGAGAGTAGATAATAACTTAAGAATTGAAGTTAAAGTGAACAGAAAAAGAGAAGGAAGTAGAGTAGTATGCAAAGGGAAACGTTCCAGGATAGCAAATTATATCTTAGTTAATCGAGAGGCACTTTGATATTATAATTTAAGAGTTATCGATATATTATTGTATATTGTTAGTTAGGAGTTTATTAAAAATATTAAGCAAGAGTAATTTTTAAAAAGAAGGCTTGGTTCGGTTTGAGAAGATGTGTATTTTTATGTAAATAACGATGTTTTATGACAATTAAAACTATTGTGGTAGAAAAACTAATATAGGTAAGATAGATTTCGATTAGAGAAGAAATTAGTTAATAGGTAGAAAAACAGTAAGGTAGTTTAAAGTTGTAATGTAGAAGAAAATGGATTTCTAAAAAGAATAGTGGAAATTGGTTTTAAAGAGTAATAAGAAAAAAATGAAGATGAAGAAGAAAATATGATATTATATCAACATTTTATCTTTGATTGGTTCGAAGTATATTTTTAATATAAAGAAAGAAATGATTATGAAAGATATAGAGGAGATGTTATAGTCAGTTTTGTGAGGATAAAGTAAGTAAGCTATAGAAGAAGAATGTATTAAGATATGTAATAGATATTTTAGTAGAGATAAATAGAAGAAGTAAGAGAAAGAATACTAGATAAGTAAAACAAAGTGAGAAGATAGAAAGTAAGAAGAGATAAATATCATTTGATGTAGTAACGAAATGTAGTAAGTAGAGATTATTTACGCAGATGTAGGGTCAATTTATTAGGAAGAAATTTAATAGAAGAGGTGATAGATGAAAAAAAACGATATCAAAGATTATTTTGTACTTGTTGGAATACAAAATTGTAGTAGTGAAAAGAAAGATAGAATGATTGAGCTGAATTAAGCATTTTAGATTAGAAGAAAGTTATTAGAGAAGAGAAGAAGAAGAGAAGAAGAAGAAGAAAAAAAGGAAATTTGAAAATAATACTCCATTTAATTTCCATGTTTTTAAATCCCTTTCAATCCACCTTTGGCAAAACAATTATTTTATGTATATTTATGATAATGGACTATGGGAACTACCATAAAACCCTAGTTTTTACGAATTCATCAGTGTGTTTTTAACACAGGAATCGTTGAAGGAGTCATAATCATCTCCACTGAGAGCTGATAGGGTTATTCCAGGGAAATGATAACTCTGGGGGTCAGAAGGCTTGGTTGGGTTAGTTTAAGACACGTCGATCCTTGTTGGACTATTTTAATGTAAGTCAAATAACAAATGAGGAATCAACGTGGCGTTGTGGCTAACGCCCTGTATGCGAGCATGCGTAGTTAGTAAGTTTCGACTCAAATTCGAACCAACTTGAAGTTGAAAAGACATTAAAATCAATCAATAAATAAATCAAGTAATAATATGCTTTCAAGTAATTAACGATAATTATCATCAAGAACAGATCAGCATCTTGAAGAACCAAACCAGTCAACAGTTAGAAGATGAAGATGAAGATAGCTATAGACTACAAGAAACAGAAGAGAATAAGAAATAATAGCCAGCTATTCCAGAAAGTAAATAAAAATCATGGATAGAGTTCGTATCGATTCTTATGAGAGACACCCGTGGTTATACCCTCATATTTAAATCTTTTACTTACGTTCTGGGGTAGCTGGCTATTATTTCTTATTCTCTTGTTTCTTGTAGTCTATAGCTATCTTCATCTTCTAACTGGTCTTTTGTTGACTGGTTTTGTTGACTGGTTTTGTTGATCTGTTCAGTACTTTTCGCGGAGAACCGTCTCGGCCTCCTGCCTCAAAAAACGCTAGATAATATTTCAAGCTGGGTTGTATTTAATATACACCGTTAGCCCAATATTTAAGCTGAGTTTCTATTTTAATATACATCCGTTAGCCCAATATTTTTAAGCTGAGTTCTATTTTAATATACACCGTTAGCCCAATATTTCAAGCTGAGTTCTATTTAATATACACCGTTAGCCCAATTTTTCAAACTTTGTTTGTATTTTGATATACACCGTAAGCCCAATATTCAAGCGGAGTATTTTGATATACACCGTAAGCAATTATTTCAAGCTGAGTTTCTATTTTAATATAACACCGTTAGCCCAATATTTCAAGCTGAATTCTATTTTAATATACACGTTAGCCCAATATTTTTAAGCTGAGTTCTATTTTAATATACAACCGTTAGCCCAATATTCAAACTGAGTTCTATTTTTAATATACAACCGTTAGCCCATATTTCAAGCTGAGTTTTATTTTATATACACCGTAAGCCCAATATTTTCAAGCTGAGTTCTATTTTAATATACACCGTTAGCCCAATATTTAAAACTGAGTTCTATTTTTAATATACACCATTAGCCCATATTTTAAGCTGAGTTCTATTTTAATATACACCGTTAGCCAAATATTTAAGCTGAGTTCTATTTTAATATACACCGTTAGCCAATATTTCAAGCTGAGTTCTATTTTAATAACCCGTTAGTCTATTTTAATTTTAATATACACCGTTAGCCCAATATTTTAAGCTGAGTTCTATTTTAATATACATTAGCCCAATATTTTAGCAGAGTTCTATTTTAATATACACCGTTAGCCCAATATTAAAACTGAGTTCTATTCTATATACACCGTTAGCCCAATATTTCAAACCAAAGCCCAATATTTCAAGCGAGATCTATTTTATATACACCGTAGCCCAATATTTCAAGCGGAGATCTATTGATATACACCGTAAGCCCAATATTTCAAGCGGAGATCTATTTTGATATACACGTAAGCCCATATTTCAAGCGGAGATCTATTTTACAATAGAAATTTTAACTTCAGAAAGTGTGCAATTTTACTATATATCGGATATTTTACTATACATATTTCAGTCTTAGAGAAATAATTCCACATATTGATAATAAGGGGCGTTCCATTCCAACTTAATTACCATTTTTTCTTTTAAGATAATGACGGAATGTCTTTGATGTCTGCGCCCTGGGGAGTCAATTCTAAATGAGTTTTGTGCTCGATTGTTGTTTTTGTGAACGTTGTGGGTTCAAAGTAAAGAATATCGGATGACCCCAAAGGTAACAGGATCAAGGGGTTAATCGAAGATTACCTTGAGGAAATCATGCGAAGCGAAAAGTCGAGCAGCTAAACAATTTTCAGTTTTTGATTCCTGAAACTATCTCGGAACTGGAATATCTTTGGGGGATTTTTTTTAAGTACCGCTTAATGGTCGCCATTAGCGATCATAAAGTTCAATGTCGTCTCTCTTCCTATTTATGGAATTCATATTTTAACTAATTTCAAATTAATTAGTTTCATATGATAACAACACGGAATAAAACGGCAGTTACAATATATATATATATATATATATATATATATATATATATATATATATATATATATTAGATAGTAGACATATAATATATACAAATAAATTTACTTCTGGGTTAATAAAATCGAGTTAAAAAGTGCTCAATAAAAAGAGCTAAATATACGTTTTTTTAAAAGCTAGTGTTATAAAATTCCAACTGCAGTTTCTTGTCTGAGCTATTCTTCAGGGAATCTCTCTCTCTCTCTCTCTCTCTCTCTCTCTCTCTCATATATATATATATATATATATATATATATATATATATATATATATATATATCAGTAAGGAGCTGATGGTAGGTGTAGCACTCCACCTCAGACGCTGAAATAATCTCCTTGGTCTAGCGCTAGTGAAAAGGGGATATACTCCCTCGCTGCATGGCTGATACCGACATTAGGCCGCCCCGACGACTTTACTTACTTTATATATATATATTATATATATATATATATATATATATATATATATATATTTAATCCATTGGGGAAGATTGTTCTTATTCCGTTAACCATGACCGGGTACAAAACTTAAGCTATGTTAAGTATTCTGTGTTATTATCACTCTTGGCCAATATTGAACCTACAACCCCCAGATTATTGTCAATTAGAACTGTATTGAATCAACCCTTATATCCGTTGCGCCATGTCTCCAATTGAGGTTCGAAGAGAAGGGTCCCGAGTTCGACAAGAAACACCGAAACGTCTTATTTTTATTGTTATATAAACAATAAAAATAAGGACAATAGTCCGAAAATTCCAAATAATACAAATTGACTGCTGTAAAACATGTTGTTCGGAATCACTTTCATTCTTTGATGTGATGTTGTCTGGTGGACCAGTTACTTACAAAATATTGACTAGATACGTATTGATTAGATACGTATTGACTGATGTCAAGCATGTTGTTCGGAATCACCTTCTCTTCTTCTTCTTCTTCTTCTTCTTCTTCTTCTTCTTCTTCTTCTTAATTTCTATACATATATACACTTTCATTCTTTGATTTGATGTTGTCTGGTGGACCAGTAACTTACAAAGTCATATAAATGATCAAGTCATATTTTAGTTCAGCGAACCTCACATCCCCCCACCCGCTAAGAATGTCAATCAACGCCCTGCTAATTACGCCCATTTGTTACTAAATTAGCGTCTAATGTTCAATTTGTATTTTCGTTTCCGTTTTCGCAACAGAGAAATGGCGGCGGCTTGACTTCTGAGATCAGAAAAAACCCGGACCAATTCCAAAAATTGTCAATTCCTGCTAATTTTGCAAAGAAAATGTCAACAAATCCTTCCTGAGGAAAAATTTGTCAGAAATTATTATAAAATGTTACATAATTATTAGAAACCTAATATTTATGGCAATAGTGTAGAAATCAAAATGGCCGTTATAAGCTACAGCCCACGGCCTTGAAGGATGAGTGACAAGGCTTGACCTCACTCTCACCTTGCCTTCCGGGGATAAATCGTGAGAACCGGAAGGCATAGAAGACCATGTCTTCCGGTTTAAAGATAGTAAGTAAGTCTCAGTCAGTTAGCAAGTAGGAGCCGAGCTCGTAGGGTAAGTCTCACCTGCGCAGATGTCTGGTTTGGGGATTTACAAATAAAGTAACATCAAAGTAAATCGAAGTCTTGTGTTTATTACCTAAAAACTAACAATGACACAGGGCTTCTGATAAGGAGAAATCCCTAACAGAAAACCAGACCCGAAGTCCCCAAGAAAGTCCAGACCATAGAAGAGACCAGACCAAGATAGACGATCAGAATAGCAAAGCCGGCCAGAAGAAAATACGACCAGAAGTAAGAAGTAAGAAAAGGGTATACAACAAAAAGTGTTCCCATATTATATTTCTCTGAATGTTTGAGATGAGGCTTGATGATTAGTATTATCTGCGTTATTCGGACTATTGTCCTCATCCTCATTGTTATCTGTGCAACGTTTTCGGCCGATATGCACTCCGGCCTTCTTCATATATAAAGGGTAGTGCGTATGTATGTCCAGATGAAACCTATCTATACATAAAGGGCAGTTGTGTGTATATGTATGTCCGGAGGAAACTTTGAAAATAAAACAATTAACGACAAAATAAATATATATACACATTAGATATCACCAGGGCTTGGTTTTTGAGCAAAAATAACAGAGGTTTTATTTATATTTGTGAAGATAATTAAAAAGTGAAATTTAAATGATAACAGCATGAATTTTCTTTTTCATTTAATATTTTAGATAGTAGACATTAACATTTCTTTTCAGAGTAGCTGGATTTTTTAAAAGTTAGTCCTGCAGATCCATTATTACTGAATCTCGAGTTGAATCTTCGTGGGAAAAATCTATGTAAAAAAAAAAAAAAAAAAAAAATAGACCTTGCATTGATCCAGCTACTCTGAAAAGAAATGTTAATGTCTACTATCTAAAATATTAAATTAAAAAAAATCCATGCCAAAATCATTTCAATTCTATTTTTTCATTATCTTCACGAATATAAATCAAACCTTCATTATTTTTGCTCAAAAACAAAGCTCTGGTGATATTTAATATATATATATATATATATATATATATATATATATATATATATATATATATATATATTTACTTTGTCGTTAATTGTTTTATTTTCGAAGTTTCATCCGGACATAAATATACACACAACTGCCCTTTATATATGTATAGATAGATAATGAATTATAATTATAATAATATAATATGTTTAACATAATTACTTTATATCCTTTTTACTAAATAGACTATATATTACTGGCGAAGCAAGTACCTAGAGAAAGCCCAGTGCTACACAATCATAAAGTAAATAGCGTACTATTTATCCGATAGTTGGCAACGGTTTTAGTATTAGATGTTAGATTACCAGCATTTATTATTTTTAATACTAGGCTATATAGGATATGTTGAACATACTTAATATCATGTTTTCTAAATAGACTATGTTGTAGTGTTACATAATCATTAGATACCTAATGATTATGACAATAGTGTAGAATACATATTAGTATAGCTGATGGCATTGAGAGTGAATGACAGCGTTTGACCTCACTCTGACCTTGCGTTCTGGGGATGAACGTGAGAACCGGAAGGCAATAGAAGGCCCCTTCCGGTTTAAGGATATTAAGTAAATAACTTAGACAGTTAGAAGTTAGAAACCGAGCTAGCAAGATGTAGGGATCCGCGCGCATTGTCTGGTCTGGGGAATCTACGAATAAAGTAACATCATCGTAAATCGAAGTCTTGTGGTTATTACTAAAAACTAACAATGGCACAGGGCTTCTGATAAGGAATGATCCCCAATAGAAACCAGACCCGGAATCCTCAATAGAAGACCAGACGAGACCTTAGAAGATATACCAGACCAAGATAGATGATAGACGACCACAAGCAAAGATGGCCGGAAGAATAGACGACAGAGAAAGAAGTAAGAAGGTATATAACATATACCTATTTAATGCCGGTAAAGAAGGGCTATGCAACAGTAGCTGGCGAAGCAAGTACCAAGAGAAAGCCCATTGCTACACCAATCATTTTGTGTGGAGATATTTCAACAATGATTGTATTGTTAAATAATTGATTAGCTGCATCTAATATTTAGAGAGCAGTGTAGTAAGTGAATTAGAAATTGCACTCGGCGACAGGTCAAAAGGGTTTGACTGATAGGTAATAACCCCAAGGTCAGTTTTGATAGCTTGGTTGGAACAGATAGTTTTAGTAAGTAGATAATTGTTGAAAGGGCCCGTCAGATATAGCCAGGAGTGCAACAAGTTACGACCCAAATTTCGGTGCTAAGCAAAATTGCACCCCCCATTGACGATGAGGAAGGGAGCTACAATTAATAAAATTATAATTCTTTCCCTGATTGATTGAACAAGAAACCGCTTAACATCTTCCGGTTTTTGAGGCCGATACAAGAAACTTATAACATCAAAAATATGGAAGCGCGTGGTGCAATGGTTAAAGTAATGGAAAATGGACTCGTCGGCCCGAGTTCAAATCCTGGACGTGGTAACTGCATTTCACTTAGCGCTAATACCCTTGGGAAACGTATGAATTCTACTCTCCCTCCAGCTATGGATAAATAGTAGGACAGACCGGGCTCTTTAGGCAACCGGTCTAAGAGAAGGAAAACTCTGAATTCAAACCTGTTGAACTCCGCTTTAGAAATTGACCTTGTGTCATATCCTGCTCGTGCGGAGGGGTTGATATATATATAATATATATATATATATATATATATATATATATATAACATAAAGAATAAACTAGAGTGTGATTATTATTGTGACCACGTGTCTGTCTTTTTCTTTCTGATGAGGAGACCGATCTCTCGTAAACTAAAATTTTCTAATAGTAGTAAATTTTAGGGTCAGAGTTATCTACACAGAATCCCTTTTTGTATAGGGGGTTATCTCCCCCTTGTTCTTTTGTTAATGATATTGTTGTAGAGGGCGATTCGAAGTCCTTGTTAATAAAACCGTCCTTAAGCCATGTCGGCTGGAACTTTAAAATACACCGACTGCATCTCTGCATAGGGGTATGAATCCCCCAAATGGAGCCACCTGTTGGCGGTGGATAGCGAACCGTGATGCTTAAGGATAGAATCCTGGTGGATGAGCAGTCCATGACATGCAACACCCCACTTTGACCCTTACTTAGACTAGCCGATCGGTCTGAGAGGACCCCTCTAATTAATCGGCTCGTCACATCAAATCCTAGCACCCTTATGATTGTCTCGACCCTATTGCCCTTATGACAAGCCCAAACCCGTTTTATCATATATTTCCAAGAAGGCGGTGGCGGCGGGTCCTGGGTATAACGTTAAACTCTAACATATAGTGAGGTTCTGACTCTGGAGGCCTGGAGAATATGGGGCACCCTTTCATCACCATTGATCCCAGGTCCACTCTGACTAAGATGTAGTACCTGTTAATGTCCCATCTATGGGCTAAATAGAAAATTTGTTTACAAAAAAAAATTTGAGTTAAAAAATGTCCTTCCAAACTATCGCTACAAATCTTTCAAAACTTTTATGGGTGCTAGAAGGCTGTGGCTGAGGGTCTTCATGTCCTGGGAATGACATTAATCTCTATCTGATGATGACTTTCCAGTTTTTGAGGTTTGGGGAATGTGGATCACCCCTTCATCACTATTGCTCCCTAGTCCACTCTGACTCGAAGTGGTAGTACCTGTTAGGGTACTGTTTATTTAAAAAAATTGATTATCCATTAAGAATGAATTTATTTCAAAATTTTGTTGGCATTAAATCCACTGAGGTTGATATGCCGTAAAATAAAACAAACAAACAAAACCATCCTTATGTTTTTGCTTCATGGATTATTCCTGCTTGGAATATAAAGTTGGGTTATTTCCTATAAGTCTAACATAAACAAAGGGGAACCACTCTTGACTGATAAATTATTCATTCATTTATTGATCTAAGGGGCCGGGTTAGCTCAGTCGGTAGAGCGTTCGGCTAGAAACCACAAGGTTCCTAGTTCGATACCGGTCCTCGCCAACTCAGCGTATGAGTAGCACAGGGATCTGTGCGGTAAAGTAAGGAGCTGATGGTAGGTGTAGCGCTCCACCTCAGATGCTAAAAACAATCTCCTTGGTCTAGCGCTATTGAAAAGGAGATAGACTCCCTCGCTGACTGGCTGATACCGACATTAGGCCACCCCGACGTCTTTACTTACTTTTTATTTATTGATCTACTAGGAAAAAAGAAGACGGGGTTATGGTTAGGGTTTAGGGTTAGGGTTAGTTTTAAAAAAATTAGGGAAAATAAATAAATTCATCAGTCAAGAGTGGTTCCCCTTTGTTTATGCGAGACTTATAGGAAATAACCTAAAGTTGAATACCTGAATTTAGCCGAGACAAAAGGTGTGTTTTGAATTCGTGTGGAATTCCCAACACAATTCGTATTTGTCTCTTTGTTTCCTTCTCTTGTTTGAGGCGCGTGACACTCACCGAGTGGCAAGTCGTGATTTTCTTTTCACTAATTGTTTTAAAAATATTCCAGTCCTTCGGGAATCCGGAGTTGTTTGATAATTCAAAGAAAATAAACCCTTTATTTGTTTGTTTATTTGATTGTTTTTCTCTCTCTTTATACCTAAACTGAATTTCTAAAAGCACCCATCATTAAAGCAAAATAACCAACGGCCATATTTCCAATGGCCGCAAGGAACGGAATTTACGAACACACGCGGGTTTAATTGAAATCTTTCTGCAAAGTTCAAATGTATTTCGTTTATTTACTTCTTTCTTTCTTTCTCTTCCTTTCTTTCTTTTTTTTTTTTTCATTGATGATATGAAGAATCCTGAATAAAGGGAAGAACTGCGACCGATCGTGGTTAATGTTGCCAACAGTCGCAATAGATTGGCTGGCTGGCTGGTTGGTTGAGTTTTACGGCATGTCAACCAATTGGGTTATTTTATGCCGAAGACATTTTATTTTATTCATTCTTGACTAACGGAACCTGTGGATATATCACAGTATGATAATCTAATTATTACAACGTTTGATATGTTTATTTAAGAGCTATTGTGAAATAGTGCAATATGTAAAAAGCATAACAATCTTGATCTAACTCTCCCTCCAGCTATGGGTAAATAGTAGGGCAGACTGGGCTCTTTAACTTTAGTTAGGCAACCGGTCTAGGAAAAGGAAAACTCTGAATTCAAACCTGTTGAACCCCGCTTGAGAAATTGGCCTTGTATCACATCTTGCTCGTGCGGAGGGGTTGGTAATATATATATGATAAAAAAAAAGATTGGGGATTTGCCTTAAGAGCGATAGGGATGGGACAATCATATAGGTGCTAGGGCTTGACGTAGACAGCCGATTGATCGGAGTGGGTCTCTCCAACAGCTCGTCTAGCCTAAGTAAGGGCCAAAGTGGAGTGTGTTGTATACTGGCTTCTTCAAACTCACGCTACTCTGACTCGTATACGTTGCGGGTATACAGCGGACAGCGTTCCTGACCCCTAGACGATGTATCTAGTAGTAACTTCAATAACAACAGATACGCGTATACAAAAGATGACTCTTCTTTATTTTCTTCGGTGTGTGGTAGGTGAGTGGCGGGCAGGGAAAATGACACTACGACTACTTATGTGGTGGAAGGTGGTGGGCGAGCCTCACTGCTCGCTAGCAGCGCTCGACCGTATCGACGGTCCGACACCTTGTGCTTTCTTCGCCGTCTCTTCGGGGTCTCTCTTGTGGGGTCTGTCCGGGTCTGCTTAAGTACCGACGACCGCCCACACATTCCTTTGTTCCTTGACCGGAAGTCCTTTCCCCTTGTTCAAGTTAGCGTTTGTCCAGATGAGTCCTTTGTCACACCTCTTTTGTTATACTAAGATTTCTGTCTCGCCTATCTATTGTCTTCTCAGTTCAATTTTCCTTTGTCTTTTCGACTTCCCGCGCAAAACAAACAGTCAATCTGCAACAAGTGTTGGATTTCATAGACTGCTCAGCCACCAGTGTTCCATCCAATGATTTGAAGAATCCTGAAATATGTTAAGAACTGAAAAGCAACGACCTGCCGTAATTAATGTTGCTGTAGGATTCATGGTTAATATATGAACATACAACTCCGACACGTTTATTAGACAAAACATTTAATATTGTAAACAGAACAGAAATAAGACAAGATACATAAACAATAAAATACAGGTACATACACATACAAGAGTAGAGATAAAAGGACAGGAGAGTCCGTACATACAAAATCACTTACTAGTGATGGGGGCCGAAGACCCCAGGAGAGTTACATAGCGTTGGGGGCAGAAGCCCCCACCGAGAAGGGTGTGACAATGTCTCTAACCCATGTGCTCGTACAAGAAGATGTAGCAAAAGAGCAAGGGAGTTTCAAAACCCGCGCTTAAATACCAGACCTCTTTGGTGGCCACACGGAAACCCAGCGGGAAGATAACTCTTCCAGGCAAAGGGAAGATAATCCCAACATTGCCATCTGTTGCAATGGCTTTTACGGAATGTCAAACCTTGTTGTGCTATTTTATGCCAAAGACATTTAGTTTAATTCATTCTTGATGGGTACTCAATTTTTAAAAACTCATTTTCTTAAAACACATTTTTAAAAAACATTTTGTTCTATTTAAACCATAGATTGGGCAGCTACTACTACTCCGGGTTTGAGTGGACCTGGGAGTAATGGTGATGAATACACGCTCCATTCTCCAGAACTCCAGAACTGGAACTTCACCATTAGATGCAATTTAACGTCATATCCCGGACAATAAGTGCCTCAGCCACCGCCTTGTAGCACATATATGATAAAAAGGGCTAGGGTTTGCCATAAGGGCAATAGGTTTGTTTGGCAGCCTTCCGTCTACGAGAGACGAAGGAGTAGTGTCAACATTTTTTTTCCTTTTTTTCTTTTTTTTCTCTCTTCTTTGAACTACATAGCCTTCGCATGGAGGATAAGTTGTTGCCTATGCAGAAAATTCCCCGTTTCCACACTGGTACTGTGATCCAAAGGAAAGGTAAGGTACCAATACGGTTTAGCAACAGTAGTGTTGCAAGAATTGATGGGTAACACAGGATTCCAGCATCACACTACCTTAGGGACTCTGGCTCCTGATTTGTTTTCGGGGTTTACTCCCTTAGCCTTTCCTTGAAAGACAGCAGAGGTTTTGGGTCGGACTTTCCTTGTACTTGTTGTGTCGCCCTCCAAGGCTAAAGAGCCTCTTTTGACCCATTTGGGGATTTATGCGAGTAGCAAGTATCACGATCCTACTCCATGAGCTTCGGCTTGTGGGTGGTCCCACGTTAATAGGGACTTTGTGCCTGACCCGTACAAGTGGGGTACGCGGTAAATACTAAGTATCACGATCCTACTACTATTGGTGTTCCTGTGAAATGAAATGAGATTAGGGGTACGGTATATTTTTCCTTTGTGTATCAGATAAGCAACAGTACCTTCAGGTCGTTTGTTTCTCAAATAAGGGCAATAGGGTTGGGACAATCATATAAGTGCTAGGGCCTGGCGTGACCAGCCGATTGATATCGCAATGGTGGATTGAAATTGTTCGGGCAAAATATATTCCCTCCTCCTCACCAGAAAGAGATGAACAAGGGAAAAGGGTTAAATTTGTTTTTTCTTTTCGTTTGTTTTTTTGCATTAGATTTTTGCTGACAATATATTTTAAATTGGGATGAAATAGAGACGATTTTCTAACGAAAATTCACTTTTAATTTTGCTGGCAAATATCACCTTAAATGATATACACTGTGACGTTAGATGATGTTGAGCGTAAAGATATTGGATTTCGCGATCTTAAGATATCTATCTATCTATCTATCTATCTCAGTCTGTTCCATCCATCTATCTATCTATCTGTCTATCTCAGTCTGTTATATCTATCTATCTATCTATCTATCTCATTCTGTTCTATCTATCTATCTATCTATCTATCTATCTATCTATCTATCTATCTGTCTGTTTCAGTCTGGCCGATCTATCTATCTATCTATCTATCTATCTATCTATATTTATCTCAGTCTGTTCTATCTATCTAGCTAGCTATCTATCTATCTAGCTATCGGTCTGTCTGTCTATCTCATTCTGTCTATCTATCTATCTATCTATCTATCTATCTATCTATCTATCTCAGTCTGTCCGATCTATCTATCTATCTCTCAGTCTGTTCTATCTATCTATCTATCTCATTCTGATCTATCTATCTATCTATCTATCTATCTCATTCTGTCTATCTATGTATCTATCTATCTATCTTTCTGTCTCAGTGTGTCCTATCTATCTATCTATCTATCTATCTATCTATCTCAGTTCGTTCATATCTATATATCTGTCTATCTATCTATCTACACGTTTTGATGGTATAATTTCCTGTATAAATGATAAAATCCTGCTATCTACGTTGTAAAAGAAACTTAGCATTTCATAACCAAATTCATCTGGTTGTATTTATTTTGGAGTGAGAATTATATATATATATATATATATATATATATATATATATATATATATATATATATAACTCAATTTTCTGTCTATCTATCTCAAGCTGTTATCTACCCTTCAATCTCAGATGATTTCTATCTGTCTCCTCTCTCTGTCTCATTATATATATCTCCTCCTCTATCTATCTCTGTCTGTCTGTCTGTCTGTTTGTCCCCCACTCTCTCTCT
>CM042170.1:51096451-51098951 GCA_023376005.1 Doryteuthis pealeii
GTGAAATTTCTTTGTATTATTAGTACGAATAAAATTTCACGAAAATTCTTTATATTATTAGTAAGAATAAAGTTTCGAGAAATTTCTTTATATTGTTAGTAAGAATAAAGTTTCGAGAAAAATTGTTTATGTTATTAGTAAGAATAAAATTTCACGAACATTATTTATTATTAGTAAGAATAAAGTTTCGAGAAATTTCTTATATTATTAGTACGAATAAAGTTTCGTGAAATTCTTTGTATTATTAGTACGAATAAAATTTCACGAAAGTTCTTTTATTATTAGTAAAAAATAAAGTTTCGAGAAATTTCTTTATATTGTTAGTAAGAATAAAGTTTCGAGAAAATTCTTTATGCTATTAGTAAGAATAAAATTTCACGAACATTATTTATATTATTAGTAAGAATAAAGTTTCGAGAAATTTCTTTATATTATTAGTAAGGATAAAGTTTCGAGAAATTTCTTTATATTATTAGTAAGAATAAAATTTCTAGAAAATTGTTTATATCATTAGTAAGAATAACATTTCTAGAAAATTGTTTATATCATTAGTAAGGATAAAATTTCGAGAAAATTGTTTATGTTATTAGAAAGAATAAAGTTTCGAGAAAATTATTTATATTATTAATACGAATAATGTACTGAGAACTATCTTCATATTATTAGTAAGTATTAAGTTTCAAGAAATTTCATTATTGTTAGTAAGAATAAAATTCGAGAAAATTCTTTATTATTAGTAGAATAATGTACCTCTTTATATTATTAGTAAGAATAATGTACCGAGAAAATTCTTTATATTATTAGTAAGAATAATGTACCGAGAAAATTCTTTATATTATTAGTAAGAATAATGTACCGAGAAAATTCTTTATATTATTAGTAAGAATAATGTACCGAGAAAATTCTTTATATTATTAGTAAGAATAATGTACCGAGAAAATTATTCATATTGTTAGTAAGAATAAAGTTTTGAGAAAATTCTTTATGTTATTAGTAAGAATAATGTACCGAAATAATTCTTTATATTATTTATAAGAATAAAGTTTCCGCGAAACCCCAGAGCGTCCCATCTTATCAACTTAGTGTAGCAGACCCATTACTACTGAATAGCGAGTTCGATCCTTACAAGATGTCCCATACTCGCGACATTGTCTCTCATCCTTACCGTGGCGAATGGGTAGAACTCCCAACGTGGTGTAATGGTTATCAAGCTAGTCTCGCAGACACATTAGTATTCATTGTGAGTTCGATCCTTGCTGGATGCCCCATAACTGTGACCGTAAGTGCTACATTCCACCTTGGCTAATGGCTATTAATGTCTTTCCCCCACTTTTTCTTTCTTGTGATATTCTTTCTGTATAGGATGTCCTTTATCTTCCATTTCTTTCTTTATAATAAAAACCAGAATGGTCCATTATTTAGCTGAGGTGACGACATTCATTAGAAATAAGAATTCGGCGGATAAGCAACACCAGATTGACATTTTTGCATTTCATCTTGGACGATTTGGACGGTCTTATTTTTAATCTGAGGGTATTGCAAGATGATAACGATCGGAAGATTAAGGAACACGCGTATTAATATATATATATATATATATATATATATATATATATATCAAAAACTGCGCACTAGTAGGATGTGACACAAGGTCAGTTTCTTAAGCGTAGTTTAACAGGTTTGAATTCAGAGTTTCTCTAGACTGGTTACCTAGCCACGGTTAAAGAGCACAGTCTACCCTACTATTTATCCATAGTTGGAGGGAGATTAGTTGGATGCATACCTTTCCCAGGGGTATTAGCGCTATGTGAAAAGTCTCGTCCAGGATTTGAACTCGGGTCGACGAGTCCATTTCCTACGACTCTAACCATTACACCACGAACCTCAAACACATTTGAGTATCAATAAGTAAGTAAAGTCGTCGGGGTGGCCTAAAGTCGGTATCAGCCAATCAGCGAGGGAGTCTATCCCCTTTTCACTAGCGCTAGACCAAGAAGATTGTTTTTGGCGTCTGAGGTGGAGCGCCACACCTACCATCAGCTCCTTACTTTACCACACAGATCCCTGTGCTATTTCAACGCTGACTTGGCGAGGGCCGGTATCGAACCAGAAACCTTGTGGTTTCTAGCCGAACGCTCTACCGACTGAGCTAACCCGGCCCCTCATGAGTATTAATACACAGACTAATTAATCAAGATACGATAGTCTTTTAAGTATTTACATGTAATAAGCTATAGAGTAAAAATCTGTATTTAAAAGATAATTAATGAAGATAAAAAAAAGTAAAATGGTTTTGATACTCTCTAAAATAAATAAAACAAATATGGCGGACGGTTTGGCGTGGTAGAGTTTCAACTAATTAAAATAAAAAAAAAGGTACGTGGGAAATTCTTTCTGGTATCGTTTGCTCAAAATTCATCGCCTGCGAGAGTGCGTGTGAGAAAAGGTAAAGGAAGAGAGAGAGAGAGAGAGAGAGAGAGAGAGAGAGAGAGAGAGAGAG
>CM042170.1:51103951-51120250 GCA_023376005.1 Doryteuthis pealeii
TTTTTTTAATGTTTATTTAAATGTTTGATTGTTTATTTAAATAAAAGGATGTTGTTCAGAAATAGTATTACACAATTTGTAAAGGTTCATTATCCTATCTGGTCTAAAACTTGTTTTATAGGATTGGAGACCTTATTTATCAATCAACCCCCATAATTCATTTTGATACCAGTTTCATTATTCTATCTGGTCTAAAACTTATTTTTATAGGATTGGAGACCTTATTTATCAATCAACTTCAAAAATTCATTTTGATACCAGTTTCATTATTCTATCTGGTCTAAAACTTGTTTTTATAGGATTGGAGACCTTATTTATCAATCAACTTCAAAAATTCATTTTGATACCAGTTTCATTATTCTGTCTGGTCTAAAATTTGTTTTTATAGGATTGGAGACCTTATTTATCAATCAACCCCCATAATTCATTTTGATACCAGTTTCATTATTCTGTCTGGTCTAAAACTTGTTTTATAGGATTGGAGACCTTATTTATAAATCAACCCCCATAATTCATTTTGATACCAGTTTCATTATTTTATCTGGTCTAAAAATTGTTTTATAGGATTGGAGACCTTATTTATCAATCAACTCCAAAAATTCATGTTGATACCAGTTTCATTATTCTATCTGGTCTAAAACTTGTTTTATAGGATTGGAAACCTTACTTATCAATCGAAGTTCAACCTGTATCTTGATACAAGTTCCATCATTCTATCTGGTAAGTTTTATTGTTCTATCTTGTTCAAAACTTTTCAAGTTGTGCTGTAAAGGAAGAAGCCATGTTTGAATGCAAGATTTAATTCCCAGCACTTGGGAATCGGAATTTGAATTTGGTTCGTTTTGCCTTCCGAAGTAAACCAATTAGATTAGAAAGAAATATCCTCGATTGTTAAATCCGGAAATTCCTCATGGAAAAGAAGATCTGCATGGAAAGGCGTATCAATCGACCTTTCGTATCGCAATCGATTTTTGGTGGCTCTTTTGGGGGTCGGTTCTTTGGAGCAGGCGGTTAACGGAACCAACAAATTTGGTCCTTCATCTTACAGATGGGATTTTCATAACGCCTAGATCTGGTAGTGCAGGCCAACTCTATCAATGGGGTGGTTTAACAGATCGAATTTATGCTCTGATTCTGTGGGCGATATTGCTTACCGAGTGAATATCCATAGTCACAATGGGATAAGCTATTAAAGAAAACGTATATATATATATATATATATATATATATATATATATATATACATATATATCTGTGACTGTCTGATGAGACTGACGTCCTAAGGAGTTTTAGAAATTACTTTAAATTTCTAAAAGCCTTTTAAGTTTTGGTCGAAATAAATTTATTACAGAATGACGGTTTATTGGGTTTTTCCTTTCTTTCAAAGATATATATATATATATATATATATATATATATATATATATAATATATATATATATATAGAGAGAGAGAGAGAGAGAGAGAGAGACCGACTAAACCTAACGCATATATATAATACATTTCTCTGCCCGGATTATTTTGGCTTGTTAAACACTTAGAAAACTTTTAAAAAACTTTCTAAAAACAATTTCTTTCACAAGAAATTTTCTCTTGACGAAACTAATTGAGAAGAATAAAAAATAAACAACATAAAAGAAATATTCCTGTTTGTCTTATCACTATATATATATATATATATATATATATATATAGATTAAATTTCATAGAAGAATTATAATTATCAAATATATATATATATATATATATATATATATATATATATATTTGATAATTGTAATTCCTCTATGAATAATATATATATATATATATATATATATATATATAAAATGGAAAAAAGTAACCTACTCGAGTTTCATCGTCTGCATCGTCAGGGTTACATCCGCTGAATTAATCGAGTTTTCGATAAATGTCAGTTGGTACCATATATGACCGTTGAAACGGGTCTTATCTTTTATCTATAAAATACATTAATCGAAAACTCGATTAATTCAGTGGATGTAACCCTGACGATTCAGACGATGAAACTCGAGTAGGTTGCTTTTATCCATTTTATAAATAAATTTTGCTCCACATTGTATTGAGCACTTTGTATTTATTTTTTCTCGGTCTTAACCCTTGGTTACTGAGCGCTTCCAACGATTGCACTCGTACCCACCGGTAAGCCACTGCTCATACATTAACGTATATATATATATATATATATGTGTGTGTGTGTGTGTGTGTGTGTGTGTGTAAGGTATCCAAAACTGGTAGTAAGGGATGATTCTAAACAGGAAATGTTTAAACAGAAAATTTAAGGATATCTTGTAACTCTTTCTTGAGCTTGAAATTGTAATTTTATATTTGCTGTTTGTCCTACATTAGATGGATTTTCTGGTGAATTTTCTTTGGGTTTTTCATTTTATCTGTGACTGTCTGATGAGATTGAACTCCTAAGGAAAGCCTTTTAAGTTTTGGTCGAAATAAATTTATTACAGAATGACGGTTTATTGAGTTTTTCCTTTCTTTCAAAGGTATATATATATATATATATATATATATATATATATATATATATATATATATATATAATGATCATTTCTCCGGAAATTTGATCTCTCAGTGACCGAAAGATACATACATTCCTATGTATTTGATAGTTTAAAAACACCAGTCCCCGCATTAGCTGTCAGTGGGCGAGGGGATAAGATATCGGACTACCATACGGTCAAGTCTGAGTTCGAACCCTACCCAAAGATAGTTGTGTCTAGCCACACTGAAGAGGCATGATATGCCGAAACACGTGTCTGTGGATGACTTATTAATATATATATATATATATATATATATATATATATATATAAAATCAACGAATAAAAGTCTTACCCTAAGTCATCCTTATCTCTATTCCTTTCGCTTCTTTTCCTAAATTCCCATTCAGCTAACCAGCCCACTAGAAGGAAGAACCCACTTATATAGGGGTTTAGAGCGAACGTAAACCACATTGAACAAACAACCAACCGCTCCCCATACATTCCATCTTTGTATTTATGTAATATAAGGGCCGGGTTAGCTCAGTCGGTAGAGCGTTCGGCTAGAAACCACAAGGTTCCTAGGCCAACACCGGCCCTCGCCAACTCAGCGTATGAGTAGCACAGGGATCTGTGCGGTAAATTAAGAAGCCAGAGGCCAAAAACAATCTCCTTGGTCTAGTGAAAAGGGGATAGACTCCTTTGCTGATAGGCCACCCCGACGACTTTATTTACTTACTTACCACCGCAACACCGTGGTCGGTAGCATCACTAGCCATACCTTTTCCTGATTTCGGTAAAAATACGCTAGAAATACATCCGATGTCAAAAGTCTTTAATTTTTACAAAGACTTCCTGACATTCGTCAGTCCGTTGCTATTTTACGTCTTTTTTCTTTTCTTTTTCTTTTTTCCTTCTCAGATTTAATCTAAGTAGTGTTACTGGTTGTTATCTTACACTTCTGAGCATCCGTAAGTAAGAATTGTTAACAGTCAGACCACATGAAACTAACATGTAATTTTGGTTTCAGTTTCTTACTGTTTTATTTTTATTTTTATTTTTGGTCATGTTAGTTTTTAATGTCGGCATTGCAAAAAAAAAAAGAAAAAAAGTCTTTCTCTGGGGAATTGCTGTAGTTTCCCCATTTATACATGAGGGAATTTATTGATTTATTTAGTCTTAAATACACCCAAAAAAAAAAAAAAATGAATAAAAAAAAGTGATGAAATAAATGACTAAAAATAAATAAAATAAATAGATGAATAAAAAATAAAATATAAGAATAAAAAAGAAAAAAAAAAGATAAAAATTGAAATCCCCGAGGGAGTAAAAAGAAAAGTGAAGTGGAGGGCAGTGTGGAAGGGGGGGTGGGAGGGTGGTGTATTCATTGGTTAGTAGGTTTAGTGGGTGTGTATGTGGGGGGGGGGGGAAGTACTAAAAGTGCAATCGTATACATCTCCACGTGCATGCGCGCGCACACACACACGCAATCACGCATACATAAATGGGCGCACGTGTGTGCACGCACACACACACACCCCAAACACACACACACACACACACACACACACACACACACACACACACACACACGGACTTGCTCGAAAAACATAGAAGTTTAACAAACAAATAAAAAAAAATAGATAAAAACTATTTAAAAAAGAAAAAGAAAAGAAAAGAAAAGACGGAGAGATGGATAGATAGATAGATAGATAGATAATGAGAGAGAGAGAAGAGAGAGAGAGAGAGAGAGAGAGAGAGAGAGAGAAAGGTGTTGACGGCACGGATTCCCTTGATTCTTTCTCTCTTTTTCTCTTGCTTTCCTCTTTTTCTCTCATCTCTCTCTCCCCCCTTTGCTTTAATATCTCTCTCTCTCTCTCTCTCTCTCTCTCTCTCTCTCTTTCACTTTTGTTTCATCTCTCGGACAAATAGACATGTCGAAGCGTTGACTGCATGGATTCCAATGACTCTCTCTCTCCCTCCCTCTCTCTCTCTTTCTTCTTCCTCTTCTTCTTCTCTTTGCTTTCATCTTTCTCTCTCCCTCCCCCTCTCTCTCCCTTGCTCTCATCTCTCTTTCTTTTTTGCTTTCATCTCCCAGATAGACTGACAGATAGACAGACAGGTAGAAGCGTTGACAACACAGATTCCTCTGACTCTCTCTCTCTCTCTCTCTCTCTCTTCTTCTTCTTCTTTTTGCTTTCCTCACCCTTTCTTTCATGTCTCTCTCTATATATCTCTTTCTGTTTCTCTATTTTGCTTACTCCCCTCTCTCTCTTCTTTGCTTTTATCTCCCAGACAGACGGACAGATAGACAGACAGGTAGAAGCATTGACAACATGGATCCCTTTAACTCTCTCTCTCTCTCTCTTCTCTTTGCGTTCCTCACTCTTTCTTTCATGTCTCTCTCTATATATATATCTTTCTCTTTTTTTTTCTTACACCTCTCTCTCTCTCTCTCTCTCTCTCTCTCTCTCTCTCTCTTCTTTGCTTTGCTTTCATCTCTCAGACAGACAGTCAAACAGAGAGACAGACAGGTAGAAGCGTTGGGCTGACGCATGCGCACTGAAGAGAAATCTGTTTTAATTTACATATGCATGAAGTGAGAAGGGGGAAAAAAAAGAGAAAACGTGTGTGCAGCAGACAGGCGTCTCTTGATTCGGTGTACCCCCGTCGTTGACGACCGGGTAGCAAGTGAATCTTGCCGGTAGGAGTGACTTCACTCCTCCCTAGGTGTCCCTACCCCCAGGGGCTTAGTGCTAGCGTGTGATAAGATTAGCAATTACGGGCCACACCGTGAAAAAAAAAAGGTAGGGAAAGGTAGACTTACAGACGACTGCACTGAGTTCGATCCTCACTGAGTGCTCATTATTTGGGCTTTATGTCTGTACTAAGTTAATCGGCTAAACTTGCAAATTGGTTGGAAAATTAAAATGGAAATTTTTTGGTGGTCCCCCGTGACAGTTCAACTACTGTCTATGAATGAACTTTTTGCGAATTGGGTTACGGTTTAGGGGTTTGGGGATTAAGGTTGTTTTTAATTACGTATTGCTTTAAAAAATTACTATACATTTAATTAACCATTGAAATTAATTATTGAACTCAACGGTAGACACATTAGTCTCAGTTGTTTGTGTTAGTATTGCAATGTATAATTTCAATTAAACTTGGTTTAAAAAATATATTTTTCAACATTAGATGTATAGTAATTTTTAAGCAATACGTAATTAAAAACAACCTTAATCCCCAAACCCCTAAACCGTAACCCAATTCGCAAAAAAATCATTCATAGACTGTAGTTAAACTGTCATGGGGGACCACAAAAATCTTTTTAATTTTCCGACCAATTTGCAAGGTTAGCCAGTTAATCTTAGTAAATATCAAAGCATTGTCTTAGAATACACTGACTGCATCCGCTGCGGAGGGATAAGATACCGCAATCCCCCCGAGTTGGGGCTTGTATATATGACACTAAACTTAATCCTGCCGTGAGACTCCAGTTCTTGATTGTCCTGAACTGTTTATAATTGGAAAATGCTGACATTGTCCACTTTGGTAATCATTGGGCTTTGTCCTTAAGTGGATAAAAAATAACGTTTTTGTGGGGGAATTGGTTTTGAAGGCTATCACAATGCAAGTGTTAAGAAAAACGATGTGTGGGATTATCTGCCCTTGTTTGGCTGGAAAAGTTGTCTTCCCTCGAGCTTTTGTTGTATCTCACCAGGCGTCTCGACTATTTAAGCAAGGTAAGCTCCAAGTTTGAACTCTCTTGCTTCTCGGTAACTCAACGAACACACATGGGTTAGACACTTTGGTCAACACCCTTCATGTGTGGTTTTTTTTACCCCCACACAGACTACGTCAGTAAGTGACTTTGTCGTATGAACGTTTCGTATCTTTTGCATGTCTCATTTATGTGTTACTTATATATTTATCATGTATCTTGTATTTGTATTTCTGTTATAAATGCTTCTCCACGTGCTGTACTTGTATTTATGGCGGTTGTGTAATGTTGTTTGATGTACGTTGGGAGGTCACCAATTTAAGGTTAAGATATTTTGTGTTTTCAAAACCTTATATGTAATTTGTAATAATGAGAAAAGATTCATGAAATATTCATCAAAACATAAATCACACCATAAGAACATTTAAATATATAGGCACATGGCATAGAAAACAAAACTCAGTATTAAAAACAAACAACTTGTATTAATATGAAGTTTACAAAAAGGTGTAGCGGTAGTTTCGTATTTGCCTGGTTGAGTTGTCTGCCCGTTTAGTTTGCTGGTGCCCGCTAGGGGGCCGTTTTATACTTAAGCGGCTGGTTCAAACGCTTCTCTCTCTTTCCCGGTTCCTCGAACTACGAGACACATGGGGTAGACACGGTCTACCCCTTCTCGTTGGGGATTTTGGCCCCCCTTACATTACTGTAAGTTATTTACAGCATGGGCTATCCCTAGTCTCATGTCTGTGGCTTTTATGTATATCTTGTACCATTCATGAATGTGTCTTTATCTTTCTACATGTAACTTTGTTTTACCTATATATTATGTATCTTGTTATATCCATGTGTTGTACCATATTAAATGTTTTGTCTGTCAGCCTTTGTCGGAGTCTTGTATTCAAGTAAATATAACTTTGAATCCTATGTTTTACAAAGGTATTACAGGATACCGGGCAAAGTTCTTTCATACATTTTTGTTTAAAAGTTCTTGTTTAAAAGTTCTTTTTAAATGTTAAAAGTTCAATATAAAATATAATAAAAGATGTTATAAATCTCAAAGTGAGAAAGAAAGGGTAATATTTCAGAGTCACAAAAACAGTCAGGCGTAAGGTTGAATAGATAAATGCTGATCTCGGAAAGGCTTATATATATATATATATATATATATATATATATATATATATATATATATATAAAGAGAGAGAGAGAGAGAGAGAGAGAGAGAGAGAGAGAGAGAGAGGGGGGATAGAGTTGTTCATACCTTTTAAACATGTATGTGAATTAATCTTACACTCTAAGGCGTGGATTTGTTTAGACAAGTAAATTCTTTCTGGCTTAATATCCGAAAAAGGTGGTATTTATAAGAATTGAGTTGGCTCCAAATTGAGTCTACTTGGTAAATTTCTTTTAGGCGCGAACGTCTCTGATTGGTCGAAAATGTACAAATATTTATTTACAATTTTTCTCTTTTATGCTGCGCCAATCCACATGCGCAAAGACGTACTTTCGTCATTCGACTCTCAATCGTCGCAGTGAAAACTTCCGGTTCACTACATATTAAAGTCCATTATTGTGCAGACTATGCTGATGACCTCGCACTTTTTGCAGATACACCGGCACAGGCTGAGACACTACTGCATAGCCTGGAGGAGGCAGCAAAAAGCATCGGCCTGCATGTGAACTCTGCTAAAACAGAGTTCATGAGCTTCAGAAAGAAAGGAGACATCTCCACGTTAGACGGTAAGCCCCTTAAGCCAGTAGAACAATTCACGTACCTGGTAGTAATATCTCATCCACAGATAACGATATTAACACACGAATAGGAAAGGCATGGATGGCCACAAACAAATTGTCTGTCATATGGAAGTCTGATCTCACTGACAAGCTAAAGCGACATCTCTTCCAGGCTGTAGTCATATCAGTACTGCTGTATGGCTGCACTACCTGGACCCTAACGAGGCGCCTCGAGAATAAGCTAGATGGGAGCTGCACAAGAATGCCGCGAGCAGTTCTAAACAAGTCGTGGAAACAGCATCCCACAAGGGAGCAACTGTATGGTCACCTGCCCCCTATCTCACAGACCATCCGAGTGAGACGGACTAGGCATGCAGGGCACTGCTGGAGAAGCAAGGATGAACTCATAAGCGATGTTCTCCTGTGGAAGCCAACACATGGACATGCAAGTGTGGGCCACCCAGCAAGGACCTACATCGACCAGCTATGTAAAGATGCTGGCTGCAGCGAAGAAGAACTCCCTGGGGCGATGAATGATAGGGAAGGTTGGCGAGAGATTGTCATGGATATCCGTGCTGCCTGCACGACATGATGATGATTGTATTTAATACCCTTAGTCAGATTTGTTTGTTCAACCAACAATTATAATTGATATTATACCTTTGTGTTACATAATCATTAGATTCCTAATGATTATGACAATAGTGTAGAAATCATATAAGTGCAGCTGATGGCCTTGAGGGTGAGTGACGGCGCTTGACCTCAATCTCACCTTGCGTTCTGGGGATAAACCGTGAGAAACGGAACCCCGATAGAAGGCCCCCTTCCGGTTTAAGGATACTAAGTAAGTAACTTAGTCAGTTAGAACTTAGAAGCCAAGCTAGCAAGATGTAAGGATTGTCTGGTCTGGGGATCTACGAATAAAGTAACATCATCGTAAATCGAAGTCTTGTGTTTATTACTAAAAACAAACAATGACACAGGGCTTCTGATAACAAGAAATCCCTAGCAACATAAACCAGACCCGGAATCCTCAATAGAAGACCAGACGAGACCATAGAAGATATACCAGACCAAGATAGATGATAGACGATCCTGTGTAGCGAAGAAGGGCTATGCAACATTTTAACCCAACAGAGGTAACTATAATGTTGTTTGTTTACCTTTGATTTGTTCGGCATGCTCACAACCGAGCTACTTGTAGAAATGGCCTTCTTCTGCGAAGAAATGGCAATCACCATATATTTCGTAGAGCCTGCTTCAGGATGGAGTGCTCGAGCTGCAATGCCTCAAACCTTCTATATCCACTATAAACGAGTCTCCTCCAGGCCGAACGATTCGTAGCCATCTTTTCCCAATCCTCAAAATATATGCCAAGAGTCATAAGATTGTTTTTTATGACATCTTTGAAATGTTTCTTGGGTTTGTGCCGCGGGCGTTTACCTTACTGGAGTTACCCATAAAACAGTTGCTTCAGGAGTTTGCCTTCATCCATCCTAACAAGATGTACAGACCAGCGCATTTGGCTTCGAATTATGCATTTATATGCTAGACACATTGGCTTGTTGCAGGACAGTGATATATATATATATATATATATATATATATATAATATATATATTATATATTAGTTAGGCAGCATTCTCTTTAAGGCATATATTATTGGCCGCAAATTTTGTTCCTTGTCCTTTCAAATTGCTGGATTGATCTAATTATATCTGGCGAAAATTGGCTGATATATTTGGCATAGTACTTTCTGCTCTATCGTGGGCCATCTTCAGGGGTTGTTCATAAACAAATACAACAATGGGTTGTTCCATTCCGCTATTTATATAGGTTGTGTTTATTTTATTTTCTTCTAATTATTTTCGCCAGGTATAATTAGATCAATCAATCAAAAAATGGCTGCATTGTTCAATAATATATATATATATATATATATATATATATATATATATCAAAATAGGTACAATTTTTGTGTTAAAGCATGCAGTTGTATTGTTTTCAAAAAAGCTTCTAAGATTTGTGTCTCGACTATTTAATCAAGGCAAGCGCCAAGTTTGAACTCTCTTGCTTCTCGGTAACTCAACGAACACACATGGGTTAGACACTTTGGTCGACACCCTTCATGTGTGGGGTTTATTACCCTCACACAGACTACGTCAGTAAGTGACTTTGTCGTATGAACGCTTCGTATCTTTTGCATGTCTCATTTATGTGTTACTTATATATTTATCATGTATCTTGTATTTGTATTTCTGTTATAAATGCTTCTCAACGTGCTGTACTTGTATTAAAGTCCATTATTGTATTTAATACCCTTAGTCCGATTTGTTTGTTCAACCAACAATTATAATTGATATTATACATTTGAACCCAACAGAGGTAACTATGATGTTGTTTACCTTTGATTTGTTCTTAATATTTCGAGATAAAGATTTCTGAAAACTAAGTTCTGGAGCTGTTACCTTGTTGCAAGGATTTCTCCATTTTGTTGTAGACCTGGTGGTATCTTCCTTCAAATTCTCTGTGTATTTGTATGGGCAAGTGTATGTGTATATACATATATTGTCCAACAATATTTGGTAATTTTCACCTTTAGTTGTCAAAATTCCTAGCATAAAATTGTGCGTGTGCATTATCAGAAATGAACTTAATTGTTATTAAGAACACATTTTATGATATTTTTTTGTGTTAAAGCATGCAGTTGTATTGATTCGAACAAGTTTGTATTTTTTTTTGTTCATATCGTACGATAATTCAAAATGTGCTTTGGTTTAGTAAATTCCTACCATAAAATTGTGCTTGTACATTATCTGAAATGAACTTAAGTGTTATTAAGAACACATTTTATAATATTTTTGTGTTAAAGCATGCAGTTGTATTGTTTTCGAAACGATTCTAAGATTTGTAAATTTCGCACGGACACATTCAAAATGGCTACCGTCTTGTTTCAAAGTGAAAGTCAGTTGGCTAAATTCCTAGCATAAAATTATATAAACTGAACTTAATTGTTATTAAAAACGCATTTTATGATATTTTTCTGTTAAAGCATGCAGTTGTATTGTTTTCGAAACGATTCTAAGATTTGTTTATTTCACACGGACACATTCAAAATGGCTACCGTCTTGTTTCAAAATGAAAGTCAGTTGGCTAAATTCCTGGCATAAAATTATCTGAAATGAACTTAATTGTTATTAAGAACACATTTTATGATATTTTTGTGTTAAAGCATGCAGTTGTATTGTTTTCGAAAAAGTTTCTAAGATTTGTTTATTTCGCACGGAGACTTTCAAAATGGCTATCGGCTTAGTTCAAAGTGAAAGTCAAGGGAGGTTACTCTAATTGTCTTATTTGCTAGGAATTTTAACAACAAAAGGTGAAAATTGCCCAATGTTTTTTTTTAATGTTTGCCGAAACGATCAAATTAGGCAATATTTGGGATATATTTAAAAAAAAATTCCCATTTGAATTAGACAATTCCAAATGTAAGGAAATAATATTATTAAATTTGGTAGTTTGTTTGTTTTTTCCAATTCTACGCTGATTCCCCCATTGTATTAAACTCTGAGACATCTCAGCACCCCCCCCCCAGCATTTTTGGGAAACTTTGGCAATATCAACAAGAACAAAGAAACGATCAAAATAAATCAATTAGCTGGTCTACCTGAAGGCTCCAAGTAAATTAGAGTGTTCGACTAGGAACCTCAAGGTTACTGGTTCGATACCGGCCCTCGCCAACCCAGCGTATCAATGCACAGGGTTCTCTGCGGTAAAGTAAGTAGCTGATAGTAGGTGTGGCGCTCCACCTCAGATGCCTAAAATAATCTCCTTGGTCTAGGGCTAGTAAAAAGGGGATAGACTCCTTCGCTTGCTGGCTGATACCGTTCAGCTAGGAACCACAAGGTTCCTGGTTCGATACCGGCCCTCGCCAATTCAGTATATGAGTAGCACAGGGATCTGTGCTGTAAAGTAAGGAGATGATAGTAGGTGTGGCGATCCACCTCAGATGCCAAAAATAATCTTCTTGGTCTAGCGCTAGTGAAAAGGGGATAGAATCCTTCGCTTTCTGGCTGATACCGTTCAACTAGGAACCACAAGGTTCCTGGTTCGATACCGGCCCTCGCCAACTCAATGTATGAGTAGCACAGGGATCTATGCTGTAAAGTAACGAGCTCATGATAGGCGTGGCTCTCCACCTCACATACAAAAAACAATCTTCTTGGTCTAGCGCTAGTGAAAAGGGGATAGACTCCCTCGATGTCTGGCTGATACCGACTTTAGGCCAACCCGACGACTTTACTTAACTGAAGGCTAACATAGTTACATATTTCACTCCAATAACAGAGCAACGGTTTGTTGCTAGATCACCAAAGTTAAGCAGCGATGAGCCTGTTCAATAATTAACTGGGTGACCACTTAAGCGTTACTGTAAGCAATCTGAATTTTTCATTAATTGAAATGGCTTAATTTGGCATTAAATGACCCGAAAAAGGTTGATATACCGTAAAACAAAACAACCAACAAACAAACCAACCCAAATCAGATATTTTAACTGTTTTTAGACGTGTGTTCCTGGGTGTAAAGGTTTCCGAGTCTGAGATTGTTCCCGAGTCCGAAATAAGAAATACCTGAAGAAAGCCGGAGGCATATCGGCCGAAACATTGTAGATAAGAACAATAGTCCGAATAAGGCAGATAATAGTAAGAACGTTATAGTTACTAGCATATATATGCACCCTCCGGGTGCTAGTATTTAAGTTTTAATATAATAAAATATATTAAATTAGAAAGGCTGATGAAACTGAATAAGAATGCAGATAAAAAGATTTTGAACAGAGGGGGTATGATTGAAAAATAGAACAACTTTGAAACTAACACTTCCATCATTTTACATTACTCCCTTCTGTCTTTGTTAAATTTTCCTAATTTAACTGTTTAGTTAAGATAGAAAGTAAAGAATAATATTACAGTTATTTCTTCTTGTTAATGGATTTCTTTTAAGATTTATTTTAGAGATTTTTGCTCATATTCAATAAGATAAAACCAAACAATTAGAAATCAATAATACTAAGCATATATTTATTAAAATCAAATTTTTAATATCAATATGCAAATTAGCCTTCCCATTCGCACTATAAACCACTATTTTGTTGTATATATAAATATAATTGCATGTTATTAGCATGAAGATATGGTCAACAGTGGCTTCGGCCTCTGGACCATTGATATAATTAACAGCATCGATCCCAGTGGGCCATCCCCACAGGCAATACCTGCCCCCTTGATTTAAAGGGGCAGGGCTGGGTTTATTCCCTGAGGGGGGAATGCCGACGGGATCGACGCAATTTTTCACCCGCCACCCCATGAGCTTCGGCTTGTGGGTGGTCCCACATAAAATAGGCCTTCGTGCCTGACCCGTACAAGTGGGTACGTGGAAAAATATAATGAAGATATGGTCAACAGAATTAATAATGTAAAGCAATTTTATTAATAATATATATAATTGAGGTTTAAATAAAAAATAAAATCATGGAGAATGTGAGGTAAATAACTAAGGGAATGACTTGAGTAGTAATATAGTTTCGGTTACAGACAGAAAAACTCACAATCTCCATTATAATAAGATTTACTAAGTTTAGCTTAGATGTGTCACAGGGACCAGATGTTATATATTTACCAACCCTCCGCCCAAGCACAATTACAACACAAGGTCAATTTCTTTAAGCGGGGTTTAAACAAGTTTTCCTTCTCTAAACTGGTTACCTAGCCATGGTTAAAGAGCCCAGTGTGCCTGCTATTTACCCATAGCTGGAGGAGAATTGGATTCATGGCCTTTTCTCAAGGAATTTGTGTAAGGGTTAGTGTCGATCAGTGATTGTATGTTTTTGATGCCATTCAACCATTTCATAAACGGACACGTACATACAAACACACAGACGCACAGACACACAAACACAGAGACACACAGGACCACACATCTAGAAGTGAACATGATTCATTTCTTATAAAAATATTGACCTTAAAAAGCGGGAAATTGTCCAGAAAGATTAGAAACATTCAAACACCCAAACGTTATTTTAATCTGAAGATAAGATTTTTTATCAGGATATAAATATAGAAATGTACAATTTCATATAGATGAATAGATAAAAACGATTATCTACATACATATAGCTATTATTGTTCATGGATATATAAATAGACTTTCTTGCACACACACCAAATACACACGCACACACACACACAATATATATATATATATATATATAAACCTAATGTTTCGCTTAGTGCTCTTCAGGGCTAACGTATGGACTCTTAGCCCTGAAGAAACACTAAGCGAAACTTTTAGTAGGCATATCTGACTCATTAAGTTTATCTTTATTATTTGCTCTACTTAGGTATTGAGCACTCTTTACTATAGCTTTAGTATATCCTGCGTTTTATATGAATATATATTTCTTCTATATATATATACATTATAAATTGTTTTTCTTTGGCCAAGTATATTTCAGTTGGTACGACTATCTTGGTCTTTTCTTTTTTTTCAAATTTTTTTTTCTCCCTAGGTGATGTTTTAGTATATTTTTACAATCAAACTATTTGCCGGTTTTTCTTACCGCAAGGGTTTACCAACAAGTTTGGTTATTATATATATAATATATATATATATATATTATATATATATACGCATATATATAAGATACTAGTATATACTATATATATATAAATATATATATATATATATACTATATACTAAGATTACTATATATATACATATGTATACACGCACTATATATATATATATATATAATAATAATATATATATATATAGGTATATGTAAAAACAAAATTTTTTTTGTGATGAAACAAAGAAAATACAGTGCTCATCACAATGTTAAGAAGCTAATATTTATTTATTTTACAAAGTTTTCAAGATCAATGGTCATTATAAACAGCGACCCAGGTTTCATGCTAAGGCAATCATCAGACTGTTGAGCAAAGATCCCATGCGTGTTTGTTGAAGTTCTTTACTCAATGTCACATTTTGGACTGTATATTAACGTCGTTAGTTCCGCGGACGCTATTATAGTTCGGCATTACTACAAAACTATCGTGGCATTACTACAAAAAAATGCAAATTTTGAAAAAATTTTATTTAGTAAATCCGAACTATAATAGCGTCCGCGGAAACTAACCGACGTTATTTGCAGTCCAAAATGGTGAACATTGAGTAAAGAACTTCAACAAAAACACCCATCGGATCTTGCTGCAACAGATCCTGAATGATTGCCCCTGCAGTCTCTGTTTATAATGAACATTGATTCTGTGAAAACTTTGTAAAATAAATATATATATATATAGTTATTATAATATATATATATATATATGATAATATATATAAGATACTATATAATATAATATTATATATTATATATATATATAATATGTATATTAGTTATTATACAGGAATAAACCGATTTGAGGTATCAGAGGAGGGTAACATTTGTATTATAGTCTGGAATATCAAACCATGTCCTTCAGGGTATGAGTGCTAAAATGTTATATAAATAGATGTTGACGCAAAGTTTAAATCGGAGCTAATGACATTAATATACATAACCTGGAATCTAATGAGAGTGTCGTGAAGATATCATGATCATATTTCGTTGTTATATCTTTGTCTGTAACCGTAAGACAACTATGTTCCTAATCTCAGTTCAGCATATCTCTCTTGGAGATCTCCTTCGAGTTATAGCGCGCATGCACAAACATTCACGTCGCAAGTTTTTGGGTTTATTTTTCAGTCATTTCTTTAATCCTTATTTATACGACACTTATAAATTAAAATAAGATTATTAAATTTGTGCTCAATCCACAAGTAATCGATGCGTTTTATTTTTTGGAAACCGGGGATAATGGACAAAATAATCATTATCTAAAAAGAGTGGTATAGAGGATTATCATTAAAATAACAAACTTAAGGATAAACTATTGTTTTAGCGAATACACTTTTATACTGGACACAACTATGCATATGTATATCCAATTTATTTATATAAATAATGAATACACCAACCAAGACGGGACTTATAAAAAACAGTAAAACACCCGTTTTACAGTGAAATGACTACATTAAACAATACTGTGTAAACGGGCGTAACGCGGAACTAATTTTTGCGAATACAATACATTTCTATATTATAAATATTTAAAAAATACGTAAATTTAAATAAATATGTGTGACTTTATAAGTTGTTTATTGTATTTCTTTAATTATGATTGGTATATTTATTATTAATGAATATAATGCAAATAAATTTATATATAC
>CM042170.1:51120350-51150350 GCA_023376005.1 Doryteuthis pealeii
AAGAGAAGATAACCCAAAATCAGATATTTTAACTGTTTTTAGACGTGTGTTCCTGGGTGTAAAGGTTTCCGAGTCTGAGATTGTTCCCGAGTCCGGAAATAAGAAATACCTGAAGAAAAGCCGGAGGCAATATCGGCCGAAACATTGTAGATAAGAACAATAGTCCGAATAAGGCAGATAAGTAAAGAACGTTATAGTTTACTAGCATATATATGCACCCTCCGGGTGCTAGTATTTAAGTTTTAATATAATAAAATATATTAAATTAGAAAGGCTGATGAAACTGAATAAGAATGCAGATAAAAAGATTTTGAACAGAGGGGGTATGATTGAAAAATAGAACAACTTTGAAACTAACACTTCCATCATTTTACATTACTCCCTTCTGTCTTTGTTAAATTTTCCTAATTTAACTGTTTAGTTAAGATAGAAAGTAAAGAATAATATTACAGGTTATTTCTCTTGTTAATGGATTTCTTTTAAGATTTATTTTAGAGATTTTTGCTCATATTCAATAAGATAAAACCAAACAATTAGAAATCAATAATACTAAGCATATTTATTAAAATCAAATTTTTAATATCAAATGCAAATTAGCCTTCCCATTCGCACTATAAACCACTATTTTGTTGTATATATAAATATAATTGCATGTTATTAGCATGAAGATATGGTCAACAGTGGCTTCGGCCTCTGGACCATTGATATAATTAACAGCATCGATCCCAGTGGGCATCCCACAGGCAATACCGCCCCTGATTTAAAGGGGCAGGGCTGGGTTTATTCCCTTGAGGGGGAATGCCGACGGGATCGACGCAATTTTTCACCCGCCACCCCATGAGCTTCGGCTTGTGGGTGGTCCCACATAAATAGGGCCTTCGTGCCTGACCCGTACAAGTGGGGTACGTGGAAAATATAATGAAGATATGGTCAACAGAATTAATAATGTAAAGCAATTTTATTAATAATATATATAATTGAGGTTTAAATAAAAATAAAATCATGGAGAATGTGAGGTAAATAACTAAGGGAATTGTGACTTGAGTAGTAATATAGTTTCGGTTACAGACAGAAAAACTCACAATCTCCATTATAATAAGATTTACTAAGTTTAGCTTAGATGTGTCACAGGACCAGATGTTTATATATTTACCAACCCCTCCGCCCAAGCACAATACAACACAAGGTCAATTTCTTAAGCGGGGTTTAACAAGTTTTCCTTCTCCTAAACTGGTTACCTAGCCATGGTTAAAGAGCCCAGTGTGCCCTGCTATTTACCCATAGCTGAGGGAGAATTGGATTCATGCCTTCTCAAGGATATTTGTGGTAAGGGTTAGTGTCGATCAGTGATTGTATGTTTTTGATGCCATTCAACCATTTCATAAATCGACACGTACATACAAACACACAGACGCACAGACACACAAACACAGAGACACACAGACACACATCTAGAAGTGAACATGATTCATTTCTTATAAAAATATTGACCTTAAAAAGCGGGAAATTGTCCAGAAAGATTAGAAACATTCAAACACCCAAACGTTTATTTTAATCTGAAGATAAGATTTTTATCAGGATATAAATATAGAAATGTACAATTTCATATAGATGAATAGATAAAAACGATTATCTACATACATATAGCTATTATTGTTCATGGATATATAAATAGATCTTTCTTGCACACACACAAATACACACGCACACACACACACATATATATATATATATATATATAAACCTAATGTTTCGCTTAGTGCTCTTCAGGGCTAACGTATGACTCTTAGCCCTGAAGAACACTAAGCGAAACTTTTAGTAGGCATATCTGACTCATTAAGTTTATCTTTATTATTTGCTCTACTTAGGTATTGAGCACTCTTTACTTATTAGCTTTAGTATATCCTGGCGGTTTTTATATGAATATATATTTCTTCTATATATATATACATATAAATTGTTTTTTCTTTTGGCCAAGTATTATTTTCAGTTGGTACGACTATCTTGGTCTTTTCTTTTTTTTCAAATTTTTTTTTCTCCCTAGGTGATGTTTGTTAGTATATTTTTACAATCAAACTATTTGCCGGGTTTTTTTCTTACCGCAAGGGTTTACCAACAAGTTTGGTATATTATATATATATATATATATATATATATATTATATATATATATACGCATATATATAATACTAATATACTATACTATATATATATATATATATATTATACTATATCTAAGATACTATATATAATACTATATGTATACACGCATTATATATATATATATATATATATATATATATATATATATAGGTATATGTAAAAACAAAATTTTTTTTGTGATGAAACAAAGAAAATACAGTGCTCAATCACAAATTGTAAGAGCTAATATTTATTTATTTTACAAAGTTTTCACAGATCAATGTTCATTATAAACAGCGACCCAGGTTTCATGCTAAGGGGCAATCATCAGACTGTTGAGCAAGATCCCATGGTGTTTGTTGAAGTTCTTTACTCAATGTCACATTTTGGACTGTATATAACGTCGGTTAGTTCCGCGGACGCTATTATAGTTCGGCATTACTACAAAACTATCGTTGGCATTACTACAAAAAAATGCAAATTTTGAAAAAATTTATTTTTAGTAAATCCGAACTATAATAGCGTCCGCGGAACTAACCGACGTTATTTGCAGTCCAAAATGTGACATTGAGTAAAGAACTTCAACAAACACCATGGGATCTTGCTCAACAGCCTGATGATTGCCCCTGAGTCGCTGTTTATAATGAACATTGATCTGTGAAAACTTTGTAAAATAAATATATATATATATATATATAATATATATATATATATATAAGATAATATATATAAGATACTATATATATATATATATATATATATATATATATATATATATATATAGTTATTTATTTACAGGAATAAACCAGGTATTCAGAGGGTAATTGTATTATAGTTGGAATATCAAACCATCCTCAGGATATTGTCAAAATGTAACAATAGATTTGACGCAATTTATCGTTTGACATAAAATAACCCTGGAGGAGTTGAAAATCAATCAATCGTTGAATGTTTATTGTGACGTTTATTAAGTTTTTTCTTCTTGGAGATCTCGGTGCCTCAAAAGTCGCAGTTTTGGGTATTTTTCAGCCATCTTTAATCCTTATCGAGATAAAAAAAGATTATTGTCCAAGTCCACAACGTTAATCGATGGTTATTTTTGAACGGGATAATGACAAATAATATCTAAAAAATGATAGAAGGATTCATAAAAAACAAATAAAGAGGATTTAGAAACTTTTTATGACAACTTTTGACCATATTATAAAGACATCTCACTTGACGCTAAGAAAAATAAAACACCCGTAATACTACATAAACAATACTTGCTTACCGAATTCAATAATACATTTTCTAATATATATATATATATATATATATATATATATAATATATATATATTTTTTTTTTTTTTTTTCTTTTTTTGAAGGCAAAATAATGCAGATTCATGTTGAAAAATTCATTTATAAAAAAAATTAAAGAAAATAAATTTAAAAGAAAAAAAAAATATCTTAAATGATTTCAAACGTCCCGCAATTTAACAATCAACGGTTTCAACGGAACTACACGATCTCTACCAATTTGAAATCTTAACGGAAGCTTACGATCTCTTCCAAATTTCAAAATTCCATCAAGGTCAACGTCATTAGAACAAGTTGACTTTAAAAACACAGATGGAACATTTTCAACTCTATAATAAACTCTCTGAAGATGGATTTTAGTCCGAAAATAGAGCACAAAAAAAATATGTTTTTCAACATGAATCTGCATTATTTTGCCTTAAAAAAAAAAAAAATCGTATTACATTTATAAATAATGCTTCTATCCCACTATAAAAACAAAACAAAATTTTATATATATATATATATATATATATATATATATATATATATATTTCATTCATTCATTCATTCATTGGCAATTCAGTCTCGAAAGAGTTTTTGTGTGCCCCTAAAGTTGCAGCACCTCCTGTGACTATGAAGTCCTATGTTTGAGAAACATTCTCGACCACAGATTTTGCATTTGTAGGTTGTCCCTGTAGATGATGATGTTCCGATGCTTTGTTGCCGTTGCTTTCTTATGGACCTCTTGGCTTCATGATGTTGTATCAGGGTGACTTCTGACATGTACAGTCCTCTATGGAGATTCTGCCGCCACCGAGGGCGGTCTTGAGCCAAATTTTCCCAGCTGGAAGGGACAATGCCAAAGCACCTGAGATCATTTTTGCAGACATCCGTGAACCGCAGCAGGGGGCGACCGATCTGTCTTTTACCAGATGTTAGCTCTCCATACAGGATGTCTTTCGGGATTCGTCCATCATCCATCCGACGTACATGACCCAACCATCGGAGACGACGTTGTCTCAGTAGAGAATACAGGCTGGGGAGTTGAGCTCTCTCTAGGATTGCTGTGTTAGTGATCCTGTCCCTCCAGGTGATATATATATATATATATATATATATATATGACAAGACTTTACATGCCCTTAGAGCTTCAAGGAAGAAGCTACAACAAACTGCACGTCGCTGTGCTAACAGTTACTGGCTACAGCTTTGCAGCAGCATTCAATCATCTGCTGAGTCCGGTAATATCAAAGGTATTTCCGACGGCATAAAAAGGGCGCTTGGACCATCACATTGCAAAATCGCTCCTCTGAAATCAGCCACAGGAGAAATCATAAAAGATCGATCTAAACAACTTCATCGCTGGGTAGAACATTACTCAGAACTCTACGCCAGCAACAACACCGTTTCTGATGCAGCTCTACGTCATGTAGAGCGACAACCAGTAGCAGAAGAGCTAGATAAAGAAACGTACAACGGTAGAACTTTGCATAGTACTTGACAGACTAAACTGTGACGAATCACCTGGCAGCGACGGAATTACAGCTGAAATTCTAAAGTGTGGGAAGCCTGTTCTCCTAGAAAAACTCCACAAGCTCCTCTGCCTATTCTGGAGTGACAGGGTTATCACACAATATAATATATATATATATATATATATATATATATATATATATATATATATAGATAGATAGATAGATAGATAAAAGGGTATGAAAACCCACAATGCTGTTAAAATGAAAATATTTTATATCATTATTGAAGCTAATATTGAAAAATATTTCGATTTATAAAAATCATCATCAGAGCTTGTTTTTAATTCGGACTCAATGGGAGAGAAGCAGGAAATAATTTAAATTCAAAACGGAAGCATTGTTGTTCTAAAATTGGAATTATTGTTCAATATTAGCTATGAATAGGATATAAAATATTTTCATTACTCACACTCAAATTTCATTTTCTTACTCTTAACTTATATATATATATATATATATGTGTGTGTGTGTGTGGGTGTGTGTGTGTGTGAAGAGAAAAATGGATGTATTATAGTGAAAAATTTGAAAAAAAACACAGGTTCAAATAAAATGAGTGATATTAATTCAGCACACGCTGCAGTGTTTCAATCTGTTTAGTAGATCTTCTTCAGGGTTTTTGTTGATACAAGAAAAAGGAAAATTTATCACAGAATAATAATCAACAAAAACCCTGACGAAGATCTACTAATCAGATTGAAACACCGCAGCGTCGGCTGTATAAATATCACTCTTTTAATTTGAACCTGTGTTTTTTCAAAATTTTCACTATATTACACACACACACACACACACACACACACACACACATATATATATATATATATACATATATATATATATATATATATATAAATAAATTTCTGGTACAAGCAAATCTAAATAATACTTTAAGGGTAATCATTATGATCACCTATATAGGTGGATACGAAGGAAAAGAGTGAAAAAAAAAAAAATTGTTTTATTTGATAAAAACAAGGGCCCTTTCGTCCGGTTGCTCATCAAGGTTTTACAGCCGGAGACGACTAAAAGTCAAATTGTAAATACATATGGGTATATATATGAGGGGGGTTTTTTAGGGAAAAGAAGAAAAGAAGAAAAAAAAAAAAAAATTTTACTTCTTTTAAGTCCCATTATGTGACACCAGGCCCAGACACCTGATGTCACATAATGGGGACTTAAAAGAAGTAAAATTTTTTTTTTTTTTTTTTTTTTTTTTTTTCTTCTTTTCCCTAAAAAAACCCCTCATATATATACCCATATGTATTACAATTTGACTTTTAGTCGTCTCCGGCTGTAAAACCTTGATGAGCAACCGGACGAAAGGGCCCTTGTTTTTATCAAATAAAAGAATTTTTTTTTTTCACTCTTTTCCTTCGTATCCACCTATATAGGTGATCATAATGATTACCCTTAAAGTATTATTTATATATATATATATATATATAATATATAATGAAAAAAAACGAATGAGTCGCACTAACAAACAAATATTGAAAAAACTGCTCAATGCGTATATAGAGCCAGATTTGAGAACCGAATCAGTAACAAGTTAACTACTCAGATAGCCACACACACACACACACACACACACACACACACAACAAATATATATATATATATGTGTGTGTGTGTGGTTGGCACTATTACGCTTGAAGAGGCAGTAGTCAGCCAACGTACAGTATTATTAGGAGATGCTCAATATCTGTGATAGAGCGTTAATAAATAAATAAATAATAAATATACATTCTAGTATATATTCATTTGTATGGAAACAAGTTGGCTGCGATTAGTTTCATGCTGTCTAAGTTTAATTGTTTAAAATATTTATCATATTAATTGTTTAGACCCCCACCATATATATATATATATATATATATATATATATATATATATATATATATACGTGTATGTATGTGTGTGCATGTGTGTGTGTGTACATAATAACATTTATAATATTTTCCAATGCCACGACTTATATTTACAGCTCGGCGCGGGTAGACAAATACACACATACACACATATCCAGACAGAGACATAGACACAGACACATACACACATACACACACGCATATATATATATATATATATATATATATATATATATATATATGGAGGGAAATGAATTGAGGGAGGGAAATGAATTGAGAGAGAAAAAAAGATAGAGACGGTGAGGTATGTGTGTGTGTTTGAGAGAGAGAGAGAGAGAGAGAGAGAGAGAGAGAGAGAGAGAGAGAGAGAGAGAGAGAGAGGGGGGGGGGCATAGAACTAAAATTATATATACATATGTATAATTTTTCATATATATAATATATATATATATATATATATAATTTTCCCCATATATATATATATATATATATATATATATATATTATATATATATATATATATATATATAATATATATATATACATCTACGTAAATTTATGTTTGTACGATTTGAAATGAAAAGTTGCAATGGAAAAAGATGAAAGTGGATCTTTTCAGAAGAACGAATTTCACGAGAGAATTGAATGTCGACAGCAAAGAATTAAAAAAATAGTGACAATTCCTTTTGTACACAGGGCCGATGGTAGGGCGAGGAAGGGGCAATTACTCCGAGGAGGAAGATTTTGCAAAGACATGGAACTGGCACTATTTTAGCAGCGTTGTCAACCAATGACAAATGGGAATTGGAACAATTCTTCTCTTCGACGCAATCATGAAAAATATTCTTTAGCTCCAAGATTTCAAAGAATAAATTCCAATAGATGGAATAAGAATGGTCCCGAGAAAACAACATTATATTGAAGTCGGATTCTTTGATCTCGTTATTGCTTTTCACTATTTATTCACTTCTGGAATAATGGACTCGGCGACACGAGTTCAAATCCTGGACGGGGCTGGTTGTATATTTATATCGTACTAATACACTTGGGAAAGGTATGCCTCCAATCCTCCCTCCAGGTATGGGTAAATAGTACTTGGCTAGTTAACCAGTCTAAGAGAAAGAAAACGCTGAATTCAAACCTGGTAAACTCCGCTTAAGAAATTGACCTTGCCTCGCATCCTGCTCGTGCGAAGGGGTTGGTATATATATATTTTATTATGGACTCTCTCGTCGATTTTCGACGCATGAGGGTTCATACAATGAACCCCCACACAGTGATTTGTTTATAGTGGTGAAGGCTTGTGTTGGACCATCCGCACTTTTTATTTAGCACAGTCGATAGGAAAGAATTGGTGCACGAATGCCACAAACCCAATCAACGACTGACCTCATGAATTTTGAATTCAGTGTTTTCCCTTTCCTAGATTGGTTACCTACGCAAGGTTAAAGAGCTCAGTCTGTCCTACTATTTTACCTATAGCTGGAGGGAGAATATATATTCATACCTCATATATATATATAGTTAGCTCAGTCGGTAGAGCGTTCGGCTAGAAACCACAAGTTTCTTAGTTCGATACCGGCCCTCGCCAACTCAGCGTATGAGTAGCACAGGGATCTGTGCGGTAAAGTGAGGAGCTGATGGTAGGTGTGGCGCTCCACCTCAGACGTCAAAACATTCTCCTTGGTCTAGCGCTAGTGAAAAGTGGATAGACTCGCGCGCTGTCTGGCTGATACCGACTTTAGGCCGCCCCGACGACTTACTTACTTACTTATATATATATATTCATACCTCATATATATATAAATATATTATATATATATATATATATATATATATATGTGTGTGTGTGTGTGTATGTGTGTGTGTGTGCATAGTGATAACCATACACTGTAATATACATATATTGGCCTATTAATACCACGTATCTTTTAGAATCTGTGTTACGCCTCATAGACACGCGGTGCAAAATTAACTGACCTAAAACATGTAAAAGTTTTTAAATGAAATAATTGGTGCATTATATCTTTTATTCATTAGTATATCAACACTGAAAATTTAATTAAATTTGGTTAATTCCCTGTTTTTTAGTATTTTCTTTTTCTTTCAACGGGGTGACATACAATGGTGGAATTTAAGTCCGTTAAGTTCAATTTAACCAGAGAATCTTTGTGCGGCAAGTTTTTGTTGAGTTTTTATTTTCATTTAATTTATTTTATTGGACCTTATGACCTTTAGGCACCCCTTTTGCGATCTCGTTTCATAAGGACATTTTCTTTTCATTTACACCGCCAAAATACGGTTGTTTGTTAGGGGATAGGGTTAGGGGTTAATTTTATTAAAAAAAAAAAAACAACTCTAAAAATCATCTGTTAACAAACAACCGGATTTTGACGGTGTAAATGAAAAGAGAATGTCCTTATGAAACGAGATCGCAAAGGGGGTGCCTAAAGGTCATAAGGTCCAATAAAATAAATGAAATGAAAATAAAAACTCAACAAAAAATTGTCGATAAAATTTGCCACACAAATATTCTCTGGTTAAATCGAAGTTAACGCACCTAAATTCCACCATCGTATGTCACTCCGCCGAAAGTTTTTAAAAAATACTAAAATTCAGGAAATTAACCGAATTTAATGAAATTTTCACTGTTGATATACTAATGAATAAAAGATATAATGCACCAGTTATTTTATTTAAAAACTTTTACATTTTTTAGTCAGTTAATTTTGCACCACGTGTCTTTGAGGCGTAACACAGATTCTAAAAGATACGTGGTATTAATGGGCCAATATATGTATATGTGTAAAGGTCATATGGTCCATCTTATTCATATCATGTAAAGGTTGCGTTGATTTTTAATATTGTTTCTCCATTGTTGATGTGAAATGTTACTTTTAATGTTTCAGTTTTCTAAAAAATAAGTACTTCTTGATATTTCGCGTTGTTTGTTTTTTTCGAATTGATTCTTTTCTTTTCTCGTTCTTTCTGGTTTTTCGCGTTTCTTTGGCTTTCTTATTATTTGTTTTATTTCTCTCAGTTGATTTTTATTTTATTTCCCATTTGAAAAATGAGTTTTCGCCGTTTTTCAGTATTTCTGTTGGTTCGCGTTGTTTCTTTTATATTTCCATTCTCTCGTAAATCAAGGGTCCACTATATATATATATATATATATATATATATATATATATATATATATATATATATATATATATGAAAATAAATGGAAGTTAATCCGACAGTATGAATTTAACATTTATGAAAAAACAAATGATGTTTATAATTGCTGACAGAAATCTGTTTCGACCACTTTAATAGATCGGTCATCATCAAGAGCAGCATATGAGAGAAAGACGGGAGGAATGACCGTTAGAAGAAAGGGTTCAAACAAAACGCTATTTGTACCCTATGTTAAATTCATATATATATATATATATATAATATATATATATATATATATATATATTATATATATCCTAACGGAAAATACGCACATTCTGCACAAAGAAAAAGAATAAACAAAAACTCCAAATACTAGAAGCTTTATACTTCAAACAATACAAACCATCCTTAAATAAAATTAATTTTCAATGCAGTACTCACATTTAAAAATGCCTATAACACTTTCCCCATCAATTCTCTTCCTTCCAGCCTCCACATCCATTAATATAATTTGAAAAAAAAAACAAAAAAAACAAAAAAACTGGAACACATCACCCCTGATGATGGCACTTTGAAGTCATTCGATTCAGTAATAAATTATTACTGAATCGTGAGTTGGATCCCCGCAGGCTGTCCCATGGACCTGTGAGACTAACTCTTGTGAGGTTTTAAGAGGTCAAATAAGTTCAAAACGACGGGTAACAAATGTAGAAAAATGTATTAACAGAAAGTACACAAATACAATAGAGATAAGTCGAAATTACGTCCGACAAATAGAGTTATTGGCTTACTCGCATTGGCTTACTGCCAAGCCACAATTATCCCTGTTACTTATAGTAACCCGTCGGTGCATTCCATTGTTCAATAGGGTGTATCACCTATAACACTAACTTAAAAAATCCCTCTACCTAGGCTATACCGGGCAGCCGCTTCTAGTTATTAATAAAAGCAACTCTACATCCTTTACTTTTAATAATGACCAACTTACAACCAATACGTAATATGGTTAACTATTACTAGTTATGAAATAAATGAAAACATATAATCATCTTATTAATATCAAGTTTGGATATTATATGCAATAAGGGCACCTCACATAGTGCAATCGTTAGCAAGCTAGATTTGCAGAACGTTGATAGTGAGTCGAATTGGGCACCCCATACTCCTGGCCTTGTGCCACATCTAAGCCAAGCTTACTATATGCAACTAAATACTGTTTTCTTAAAAAATATTTTTATAAGTCTGAAAAGTGAAGGATGTTTTGTATTATTTGAATTTTTCAGACTGTTGTCCTCATCTTTATTTTTTTAAAACATTTCTTGCTATTTCTGCTTAATTGTTTATTTTGATCTTTCAATTATTTTTGTTTTTATGTTGTTTCTTTTATTATTTTTTTTATTTCTTCCTGTTTTACTTTTTACTTTTTCTATTGTTTCATGTTATTTCTTGTTTCTTGTTTTATGTTTCCTATGTCTTGTTTCTTGTTTAATGTTTCATGGTTCTTGTCTCTTGTTTGTTTCTTGCTATTTCCATGTTTCATGTTTGATGTTTCTTGTTTCTTGAGCTTTCATGTTGTTTCTTGTTTTATATTTCACATTTCTTATTTCTTGATATTTCATGATGTTTGATATTTTATTTTTCCTATTTCTTCTTCCTTTCATGTTTCTTATCTCTTATTTCTTGTTTCTTGCTATTTTCATGTTTCATGTTGTATGTTTCATGCTTCTTTTTATGCTTCATGTTTCATATCTCTTATTTCTTGCTGTTTCATTATTCTGGTTTCTTGTTTCTTGCTATTTCATGATGTTTCTTGTTTGATATTTCATATTTCCTATTTCTTCTTCCTTTCATGTTTCTTGTGTCTTCATTTTTGTTTCTTGCTATTTTAATGTTTCATGTTTTATGTTTCATGCTTCTTTTTATGCTTTATATTTCTTATTTCTTGCTCTTTCATGATTCTTGTTTCTTGTTTCTTGTTATTTCATGATGTTTCTTGTTTGATATTATATGTTTCTTATTTTTCTTCCTTGGTTTATGTTTCATGTTACTTGTCTTTTATTTCTTGTTTCTTGCTATTTCCATGATTCATGTTTCTTTTTTATGCTTTAGGTTTCATATTTCTTGTTTCTTGAGCTTTCATGTTGTTTCTTGTTTCTTGTTTCATATTTCTTATTTCTTGCTGTTTCATGATTCTTTCACGTTGTTTCTTGTTTCTTGTTTCATATTTCTTGTTTCTTGCTGTTTCATGATTCTTGTTACTTACTCCTTTATGATGTTTCTTGTTTAAATGTGTTATATTTCATTTTTCTCGTATTATTTATGTTTCTTATTTTTCATGATGTTTCATTGTTGTTTTTTGTTGTTGTTTTTTTTTTTGTTTTTTTTTTGTTTTTTTTTTCATTTTGATTCCTAACTGTGAGTGACACTAAACAGAATATTTGAAAATTCGATCTTCTCCCGATTTCTTCCCAAACAAACGGAAATCAGATTACTGGTTCCATTCTGTGTATGATTGCCAACATTTTGGCTTCTTGTCCCCCCAAAGGACAAACTTCTTTCCTTCTTGTCTCTCCCCACCCCTAAAGGAAATTTACCCGAAGAAAATATTTTGTAGAAAAGAGCAAAACAATAGGAAAAATTATCGAATCCTCAACAAGAATAATTCCCTATCAAGGGAACTTAATTATTAGCATTGGGAAAACTGTCAGATTTATTGTTTAGTGGGATTTCCTTCGGTAGAATTCAATAAAAAATGACCAAATTTGCTTGATAAAAGTTTGCCAGTCAAAACAAGAAATTTTGTCCTCTACTTTCTAGTAAGTAAATTAAACGGATTGGTTTATCAGCCAAACTGCGAGTGAGTCTATCCCCTTTCCGCTAGAACTAGACCAGAGAGATTGTTTTGCTGGGGTTTAGAATGATTTCTTTCGGTAGAATTCAATAAAAATTGACCAGATTTGCTTGATAAAAGTGTGCCGGTCAAAACAAGAAATTTGGTCCTCTACTTTCTAGTAAGTACAGTAGACGGATTGGCTTATTGTCAGTATCAGCCAAACTGCGAGTGAGTCTATCCCCTTTCAACTAGCACTAGACCAGGGAGATTGTTTTGCTGAGGTTTAGAATGATTTCTTTTGGTAGAATTCAATAAAAAATAAAAAATGATCAGATTTACTTAATAAAAGTTTACCAGTTAAAACAAGAAATTTTGTCCTCTACTTTCTAGTAAGTAAATTAAACGGATTGGTTTATTGTCGGTATCAGCCAAACTGCGAGTGAGTCTATCCCCTTTCCGCTAGAACTAGACAGAGAGATTGTTTTACTGAGGTTTAGAATGATTTCTTTCGGTAGAATTCAATAAAAATTGACCAGATTTGCTTGATAAAAGTTTGCCAGTTAAAACAAGAAATTTGGTTCTCTACTTTCTAGTAAGTAAAGTAGACAGATTGGCTTATCAGCCAAACTGCGAGTGAGTCTATCCCCTTTCCGCTAGCACTAGACCAGTGAGTTTTTACTGAGGTTTAGAATGATTTCTTTCGGTAGAATTCAATAAAAATTGAACAGATTTGATTGATAAAAGTTTGCCAGTTAAAACAAGAAATTTGGTTCTCTACTTTCTAGTAAGTAGACAAATTGGCTTATTGTCGGTATCAGCCAAACTGTGAGTGAGTCTATCCCCTTTCCGCTAGCACTACACCAGGGAGATTGTTTTGCTGGGGTTTAGAATGATTTCTTTCGGTAGAATTCAATAAAAAATAAAAAATGACAAGATTTTTTTAAAACAAGAAATTTGGTTCTCTACTTTCTAGTAAGTAAAGTAAACGGATTGGTTTATTGTCGGTATCAGTCAAAACAAATAGCCCCCCTCCCCACTTTCTTCTATTCTGCATCGTAGTGCCAATTTCACTTGAAATAACCGGTAAGTGTCTGTGTTACATACCCACATGGTCATGTTGCGGGTATATACACAAACGTGGAAAGCGCATGGTGTAATGGTTAAAGTCATGGGAAATGGACTCTTCGCCCCGAGTTCAAGACGGACACGGCTAAAGATTGTTGCAATGTAAAAGCCAATTAATCTGGTTGATCATGCCTATGCTAGTAAGTAATGAGTTTGATCCTCACTGGGTGACCTATACTTATGGCGTTGTTCTAAAAGTAAATTTTGCATAGTGATTAATTAATACAAATTTCTTTATATGTTAGTAAGTAATGAGTTTGATCCTCACTGGGTGACCTATACTTGTGGCGTTGTTCTAAAAGTAAACTTTTTGTTACATACCCACATGGTCATGTTGCGGATATATACACAAACGTGGAAAGCGCGTGGTGTAATGGTTAAAGTCATGGGAAATGGACTCGTCGCCCCGAGTTCAAATCCTGAATGTGGTAATTGCATTTCACTTTGCGCTAATACCTTTGGGAAAAGTATGAATCCTACTCTCCCTCCAGCTATGGGTAAATAGTAGGGTAGACTGGACTCTTTTTAACCTTGGTGAGGCAACCGGTCTAGGGGAAGGAAAACTCTGAATTCAAACCTGTTGAACTCCGCTTAAGAAATTGAGCTTGTGTCACATCCTGCTTGTGCGGAGAGGTTGGTAAATACATACACACAAATGTTCTTTCACTAGAAAGGGGAGAGAGATAGACAGGGTATCAGAGAACTGAGATGCATAACTTACTTACTTTCTTCTTCGCTTGTTTGGCCTTTCGATCGTCTAGCTTCTATTCTTTCTTGTCATGTTGACTTCTATTCTTAGTTTCTTGTTGGTTGTTCATCTTGATTCATTTTCTTTCTAGGCCGGGCTTCTGACTAAAACATGCATCAACCAACAACGCCATACTGTTCTTTTAAAAACCTTTTATTTACTTAACTAAGTTGTTTTTTCTTACTAACACACAGCACGCGTGCAAATGATGAGTTCTAGCTAAGCAAGAACATCCTTCTTGCCTGACGTCCTAGCTGGCACTGATCAGCTAACTAGCTCTCGCGTGACTTCACGTGATTCGCGGGTTTTTCGCGTCTGGGGTCAAAGGTCCCCAACCGTCTGTAAATTTCCATTTACGCTACACAGTGTTGTCAATAATCTATGCAACCATAGATTATGCAACATCTGTACAATTGCTCTTATGTGAGGTGCTGTGTTCCAGCATTTGTTTAAGATAATACGCAGCATCATTGTGTAGTTCTCATTTTGCCTTTTCTCTAAGCGTTTCTTTAGAGTCCAGGTGGTGCAGCAATACAATAGCACGGACACGGCTAAAGATTGTCGTAATGTAATAGACTGTTAATCTCGTTGATCATACCTATGATATTAAGTAATGAGTTTGATCCTCACTGGGTGATCTATATTTGTTGCGTTTTTCTAAAAGTAGATTTTGCGTAGTGATAAATTAATACACATTTCTTTATATGCAACAAAGTGATGAGGTTGATCCTCACTAGGTGACCTATACTTGTGTCGTTGTTCTAAAAGTAAAGTGTAATTAGTGATTAATTAATACAAATTTCTTTATATGTTATTAAGTAATGAGTTTGATCCTCCCTGGGTGACCTATACTTGTGGCGTTGTTCTAAAAGTACATTTTGCGTAGTGATTAATTAATATAAATTTCTTTATACGCTACTAAGTAATGAGTTTGATCCTCACTGGGTGACCTATATTTCTGGCGTTGATCTAAAAGTAAAATTTGCGTAATGATTAATTAATACAAATCTCTTTATATGCTACTAAGTAATGAGTTTGATCCTCACTGGGTGACCTATACTTGTGGCGTTGTTTTAAAAGTAAGTTTTGCGTAGTGATTAATTAATATAAATTTCTTTATACGCTACTAAGTAATGAGTTTGATCCTCACTGGGTGACCTATACTTGTGGCGTTGTTCTAAAAGTAAATTTTTGCGTAGTGATTAATTGATACAAATTTCTTTATATGCTACTAAGTAATGAGTTTGATCCCACTGGGGTGACCTATACTTGTGGCGTTGTTCTAAAAGTACATTTTGCGTAGTGATTAATTAATATAAATTTCTTTATACGCTACTAAGTAATGAGTTTGATCCTCACTGGGTGACCTTTACTTGTGGCGTTGTTCTAAAAGTAAGTTTTGCGTAGTGATTAATTAATATAAATTTCTTTATACGCTACTAAGTAATGAGTTTGATCCTCACTGGGTGACCTATACTTGAGGCGTTGTTCTAAAAGTAAACTGTAATTAGCGATTAATTAATACAAATTTCTTTATATTTACTAAGTAATGAGTTTGATCCTCACTGGGTGACCTATACTTGTGGCGTTGTTCTAAAAGTAAATTTGCGTAGTGATTAATTAATGTAAATTTCTGGAGATGGTCTTTGAAGTCCATCTGTGTATAATTGTCTTTTTAGACTTAAACTCCGGGAATTTATTTCGCAATGTAATTTTCTTATTGAAGAATTTCTTTTGATTTATTGCCGCTCTTTTTCTCAAACTGTTTCTGGGTATTTTAATCGGTGCATTCAGCCACAAATACCCTGGGTGGCCAAGAGTTTTTTCTTTTCATTTCATTTATTTATAATTTTTACCTATGTGTGCATTCAGCGCCATCAACGTTCATGAAAAACCGGATTGGACAGACGTTGTCTTCAAGAGGAAAAGAAAGAAAGAATAGAGGGAAAAAAGAAAGAAAGAAAGAAAGAAAGAAGAGAGGGATGGGAAGAAAAGAAAGAAAGAAAGAAGAGAAGGAAGGGAAGAAAAAGAAAGAAAGAAAGAAGAAGGAAAGAAAAAGAAAGAAAGAAAGAAAGAAGAAAGAAGAGAGAAGGAAGGGAAGAAAGAAAGAAAGAAAGAAGAGAAGAAAGGGAAGGGAAGAAGAAGAAAGAAAGAAAAGAAAGAAAGAAAGAAGAAAGAAAGAAAGAAGAAGGAAGAAGAAAGGAAGAAGAAAGAAAGAAAGAAGAAGAAGGGAAAGAAGAAAGAAGAAAGAAAGAAAAGAAAGAAAGAAGAAAGAAAGAAAGGAAAGAAAGAAAGAAGAAGAGAAGGAAGAAAAGAAAAGAAAGAAAGTAAGAAAGAATAGAGAGGAAGGGAAGAGAAATGGAAAGAGAAAGAAAGAAAGAAGAGAAGAAAAGAAGAAAGAAGAAAGTAAGAAAGAATAGAGGGAAAGGAAAGAAGAAAGAAAGAAAGAAAGAAAGAAAGAAGAAGAGGGAAGGGAAGAAATAAAGGAAGGGAAGAAAGGAAAGAAAGAAAGAAAGAAAGAAAGAAGAGAGAGAGGGGAAAGGAAAGAAAGAAGAAGAAGGGAAGGAAAGAAAAAGAAAAGAAGAAAGAAGAAAGAAAGAAAGGGAAAGAAAGAAGAGAAGAAGGGAAGAAAGAAAGGAAGAAAGAAAGGAAAGAAAGGAAAGAAAGAGAGGGAAGAAAAGAAAGAAGAAAGTAAGAAAGAATAGAGAGAAGGGAAGAAAAATGGAAAGAAAGAAAGAAAGACAGAGAAGAAAAGAAAGAAAGAAAGAAAGAAAGAAAGAAAGAAGGGAAAGAAGAAAGAAAGAAGAAAGAAGAAGAGAGGGAAGGGAAGAAATAAAGGGAAGGGAAGAAGGAAAGAAGAAAGAAAAGAAAGAAAGAAGAGAGAGAAGGGAAGAAAGGAAAGAAAGAAGAAGAAAGGGAAGGGAAGAAGGAAGAAAGAAAGAAAGAAAGAAAGAAGAGAGGGAGGGAAGAAAGAAAGAAGAGAAAGAAGGGAAGGAAGAAAGGAAAGAAAGAAAGAAAGAAAGAAGAGAGGGAAGGGAAGAAATAAGGGAAGGGAAGAAAGGAAAGAAGAAGAAAGAAAGAAAGAAGGAGAGAAGGGAAGAAAGGAAAGAAGAAAGAAGAAAGGGAAGAAGAAAGGAAAGAAAGAAAGAAAGAGAGAGGAAGGGAAGAAGGAAAGAAAGAAAAAAGAAATGAGTGAAAGAAAGAAAGAAGGAACGTAAAAACAAAGAAAGAAGAGACTGAAAGAAAGAAAGAAAGAAAGGAAGAAAGAAAGAGACTGAAAGAAAGGAAGAATCAAACCAAGAAAGAAAGAAGAGAGTAAAAATAACAAATGAAGGAAGAAAAGAAGTGATCTAGAAAGAAGAGAAAGAAAGAAAGAAAGAAAGAAAGAGAGAAAAAAGGGAAGAAAGAACTGTAAATGGAGAAAGAAAGAAAGAAAGAAAGAAAGAAAGTAGACATTGAAAGAAAGAAAGTTTAAGTGAACGAACTCCCGCTATTTTAACCTGATTTGAATATCTAAAATTAAGAAACTCCCACGTTTTGTTGCTTTTTTAATCTTGTTGCTCTGCTTGCATTTAGTGATAGGGCAGAGCAAAATTGACATATGGTTCGTTGTTGTTGTCTCCACAAACAAATCATAGGCGCCCTTGGCTCCCTTTCTGTAAATGAACATAATCGTCTTCATACATACACTCTAAGACCTTACCTCCCGTTGTTTAGCGATGTATGTCACACAAGACGTTGCTAGTAAGTTCAGTTTTGAGCTGAAACTCTTCATGAGCCAGGCCTTGAGTCATCATCATCATCATTATCATCATCCTCATCTAGCGGCAACCGTCTCTCTCATGCACTGCCTCTGGCAGGTCCTCTGCACGGCATCCAGTGTCCAGGACTTCATGAGTCAGGTCTTGTGTAGAAATTAATATTCTAAATTATACACACATAAATGTATAGCCGCGTGGGGTAATAGTTAGAGTCTTAGGAAATGGACATGTCGGCCCGAGTTCAAATCCGGGACGAGGCTGTTTGCATTTCACATAGCGCTAATACCCTTGGGGACGGTATGCATCCAACGACTCTTCCTCCAACTATGGGTAAATAGTAGGATAGAGTGGGCTCTTTAGCCTCGGTTAAGAGAAGGAAAACTCTGAATTCAAACCTGTTAAACTCCACTTAGGAAATTGGTCTTGTGTCACATCCTAACCGCGCGGAGGGGTTGCTTGCATAATTCAAATTATCAAGCCTCATCTAAAAAAAATTCAGACAAATACGTCATTGTAATGCCAGAGGCAATGCATGAGAGAGACAATAAGCGAGTTAGAACTCCAGTTGCGTTATTACGTTTACTTTCAGACTAATATCCTTGGGAAAGGTATGAAACCCTTCATCTCCCCAGCTATGGGTTAAATAGCACTACTACTGTTCTTCTACAAGGTGGCGGAATCTCCGCGGTGTTGTGGCTAACGTGCTGGACTGCGACATCAGAGTAAGCGATTTCGAGCTCCAGTCGCGCTATTACGTTCACTTTCAGACAAATACCCTTGGGAAAGATATGAGATCCTTCATCTCGCCCACCTATGGGTTAAATAGTACCACTTCAGTTCTTCTACGAGAATGGCTTTGGCATTAAATAACCAACACCACGAAGAAAATAACTTTTTATCGAATGGATTTTGCCGTTAGTGAACAACATAGTTAGAATTAAATTAATTCCATTCAGTATTTAGCGGGATGCCATAGGACACTCAACTCAACTGCGAAGAATTCGTACTTTTGGATGCTGGTAAAATCCCTGCTATTCCCGAGTCAAAAGAAAGCCTCAGTAGTCGTATGAGAGGAGACACAGATAAAGAGCAACGGAGATACCATAGGACAATCAGTTGGGTATCAATCGGGTCAACTACGACGGTATCCTGGTATGACGTTAAACTGCATCTAATGGTGAAGTACCAATTCTACAGCTCTAGGGAGTCTGGAGTACCCTTTCATCGCCCTTACTCCCAGGTCCACTCTGATTCAGAGTGGTAGTACCTCTTAGGGTCCCATCTATGTGTCAAATAGAAAAAAAGAGTTTTAACAATGTGTTTAAAAATTGAGTTAAAGAAAGAAAGATTGAGTTTTAAAGATAAAAAAAAAATGAATACCCATCAAGAATGGCTAAAATAAATAGTATTTGGCGTAAGATAACCCAACAATAGTTGATATGAATTACAATCAAACCAACCAGCGACTGCGAAGAATTTGTAAATTTGGATGTTGGTAAAATCCCAGCTACTCCCGAATCAAAAGAAAGCATCTGAACTCGTATAAGAGGAGACACAGAGAGAATACAGCAAATATGCCATGGGGTAGCAATCGGGTCAACAACAAACGTGTCCTGGATATGACGTTAAACCTAAACTAATGGTGAAGTTATAATTCTGGAATGTGGAGTACACCTTCATCGCCATTACTCCCAGGTCCATTCTGACCTGGATCGGTAGTAGCTGTTAGGGCCCCGTCTTTGCGTTAAATAGAAAATATGAGTTAAAAATCTATCTAAAGAATTGAGATAAAAAAGCTTAATAATTTAAAAAAGTGAATGCCCATCATGACATGTTGAATTAAAGAATTCGTACATTCGGATGCTGGTAAAATCCCAGATACTCCCGAATCAAAAGGAATCATCGATACTCGTATAAGAGAAGACATAGATAGAGTAAAAAGGAGATACCATAGGACTCTCAGTTGGCTAGCAATCGAGTCAACTACAAAGAGTACATTTGGATGCTGATAAAATCTCAGCTACTCCTGAACCAAAAGAAATCATCAGTACTCGTATAAGAGAAGACACAGATAGAGTACAACGGAGATACCATAGGACTCTCAGTTGGGTAGTAATCGAGTCAACTACATTTGGATGCTAGTAAAATCTCAGCTACTCCTGAGTCAAAAGGCAACATCATTACGCGTCTAAGAGAAGACATAGATAGAGTACGAGATACCATAGGTCTCAGTTGGGTAGCAACACATTCGGATGCTAGAAAAATCTCAGCTACTCCCGAGTCAAAAGGAAGCATCATTACTCGTATAAGACGAGACACAGATAGAGTAAAACGAAGATGCCATAGGATACTAAGTTGGCTAGCAATCGAGTCAACTACAAAGAGTACATTCAGATGCTAGTAAAATCTCAGCTACTCCCGAATGAAAAGAAAGCATCAGTGCTCGTATAAGACGAGTCACAGATAGAGTACAACAGCGATGCCATAGGACACTCAGTTGTATAGCAATCGAGTTAATTACAAAGAGCACATTCAGGTGCTGGTAAAATCCTAGCTATTTCTGAATCAAAAGAAAGCATCTGTACTCTTATAAGAGGAGACACTGATAGAGTACAAGAAAGATGCCATAGGACTCTCAGTTGGCTAGCAATCGAGTCAACTACAAAGAGTTTATACATTCGGATGCTAGTAAAATCCCAGCTACTCCCGAATCAAAAGAAAGCATCAGTACTCGTATAAGAGTAGACACAGATAGAGTACAACGGCGATACTATAGGACTCTCAGTTGAGTAAATCGAGTCAATTACAACGAGTTTATACATTCGGATGCTGGTAAAATCTCACCTACCCCTGAGTTAAAAGGCATCATCATTACTCGTATAAGAGAAGACACAGATAGAGTACAACGAAGATACCATAGGACTCTCAGTTGGTTGGCAATCGAGTCAACTACAAAGAGTACATTCGGATGCTAGTAAAATCTCAGCTACCCCTGAGTCAAAAGGCATCATCATTATTCGTATAAGAGAATACAGAGATAGAGTACAAGAAAGATACCATAGGACTCTCAGTTGAGTAAATCGAGTCAATTAAAAAGAGTACATTCGGATGCTGGTAAAATCCTAGCTACCCCCGAATCAAAAGAAAGCATCAGTACTCGTATAAGACGAGTCACAGATAGAGTACAACAGCGATGCCATAGGACATTATGATATGATGATAAATTTTATTATAATTAGGTGTAAGATGTCTTATAATTGGGAAGGAAGATGCCATAGGACTCTCAGTTGGTTGGCAATCGAGTCAACTACAAAGAGTACATTCGGATGCTGGTAAAATCTCATCTACCCCTGAGTCAAAAGGCATCATCATTACTCGTATAAGAGAAGACATAGATAGAGTACAGTGATTATCCGGTTCGCTGATTATGAGAATCAGGTTTTTTTAAAAATATCTCTTCAGATTTGGTTATTTGATAAACAAGAAGCGGTCGAATCAGTGCTGCTTCGGGATAGCGACGCAGCTCAGGGAGGGGGGAGTGAAGAGGAGGAGGGGGGAGAGGAGTACGAGGGAAGCAGCAGGGTGGTGGGGATACGGTATATGATGTGTCGGTTGTGCAGCAAAAAAAAAAAAATTCTATTTATGTTTTTATTTATTTATTTTACTATTTTTGGGGGTGGGGGGTGGGGTGTATTTGAGATCGTTTTTCTAGCGTTCCCCTCTCTCAAAATTCCCCGTTTGTGTCATCTGCGCAGAAATATGCCCAAATAAAGAATGTCGGTTCCGCCCGTGGGCACCGGCAGCAGATGCAACAGTTTGAAATCGTCTCGAAATCCCCAAACCGTAACAGAAACTTATTTTCGTTTTAAGTTTGTAAACACATCCCGCCTCGTAGGGGGGCAAGGATCGTGGCTCGTTCGGTAAATCCATCGTAAAACGACTGGTTGCATGAATGAAGTATCCATCCAGCTTCTCGCGAGACCAGAACGTGATCTCGAAGAAGTGTCCCGCAAGAAGCAAGCCTCCTGAGTTCCGTCGTCATTCCCTTTCTGGGGCGCCTCAGAAGCTAGGCAATAAAACCCAATCCTTAACACTTTTAGATGATGAGGCAGGTGTTCCCAGGGAGGGTAAATTAGACCCCCTGGAGCTAAGCTCGTTATTTTTCAAATATTTTAGAAACCAGAGTTGAATTGAATAGTTGATGTGTGCATTTTTCCGATAACTTAGGCTGAACAAAAGTAAGTATATATATATATATATATATATATATATATATATATATATATATATATATATATATATATATATAGTATGAAGAAAAAAAACTCTAAACTTGCTTCATTACAATCATTTATTTCAACCGTATTAATACGGCATCTTCAGGTAATCACAAGAACATGACTCTTACTGAGAATTTCCCAATGTAACATCACTTTTAAATCTATCAATTTTGGTGAGGGAGGGTTTGTCTTAATTTGAAATGGGTAGGATTAGTTTCTTTGAATGAGGCGGCGAGGTCTATGCTTTGGATGAGGTGTGGCTTAGATGGGGGACCGATTCCTTGGGGAAATAGTTGTAAAAGTGTACACACAAAATGAGCAGAATTAAAATACTAGAAAAAGGAGAAAAACAATAAAAGAAAATAAAAAATAAATAAAAAAGAAAGCAAATAAGAGGTGAGAGGTAGATTGTAAAAGTAAAGAATTAAAGAATAAAAAATAAAAATAAAAATAAGGATATATATATATATATATATATATATATATATATATATATATATATAATAATATATGTGTGTGTATGTATGTATGTATGTATGTATATTATATGCGTGTGTGTGTATTTCAAAAGAGAGAGAGAGAGAGAGAGAGAGAGAGAGAGAGAGAGAGAGAGAGAGAGAGAGAGAGAGAGAGAGAAATCTCTGAGGGTAATGAGGGTTGTCAATGTGCTTATTCTAGAGTAATGACGATTACCTGGCATTGCCCAGTTAGATTCCAAGTAGCAGGTGACACATGCCACTGGGTTACAGTACCAAAGAGCGATAATATCTGCCCTGACCGATATTAAATCCTCAGATAGCAGAAAATAAAAAATAAAAATATAAATGAAATACAAAAAATAAACTTTTTGACGCAACTAAATAAATAGATATTGAACATAATTAAGTTTGTATATATATATATATATATATATATATATATATATATATATAATATAGTAATTGGTATTTTGCTTGAAGCATTGTTGAGTATGTTATTATATATTAATGATTGGAAGGCAATTACAATGCATTGTATTAATTACAATTAATTACAATGCATTGAATTAATCTAGACACCGATTAATAGCAGTCGATTTCACGTGTGTGTTCATTGCATTAAAGAGTTAATGTCATTCACATGCAGTCCTGTTTCGCCGTTTCACGGCTCATCAGCGTGAATAGACAAGACAGGCTGCTTCAGCCTGTCTTGTCTGGTCAGGCTGATGAATCTTACCACCGTGTCATCTACACATCCATTTTTTTGTTAAATTTCAGAAATGGAATTTTACTGTTATAAACATACTAGTCCTACGGAGAGAGAGAGAGAGAGAGAGAGAGAGAGAGAGAGAGAGAGAGAGAGAGAGAGAGAGAGAGAGAGAGAGAGAGAGTATTGAATAGATATGCCAGGAGTTCCAGAATTAGAACTTCACCAATAGATGAAGTTTAAGTTTGCAAGCTGGTCTCACCGTGCTGATTTGATTTTTCGCAACTTACGGTCACCAGTCCTAAACTCTAACCAAGTGATTAACCCGTGTGTCGACTTCGGTCCCTCGTACCACCCGGCTTTTTTTCCCAACCGGAAAGCTCGAGTATCTCCTTGTTAACATTATATCTTTATGATAAATGATAGTCTGATAGCAATACTTGCTGTATTTCTTCACAGGGATATCCTGTTATCAACGAAAAAAAGTGGTTTTAAATTGATCTATATCCTTCTATTCAGTTATAAGGAACTAACCATCAATTTTTGGGTTATTTCCTATAACTCAAACCTAAAAAAGGGAGAAACATTCAGAATGAATTTTATAAATTATTTATTTAGAAATTTTAATTCAATAATTTACAATAAAAAATACAATATAAATGAATCGATTAATTCAATCAATCAACATCATATTTCAATTTCCTTCTGTTACTATACAAATTTTAATTTTTAAATATCTTCCTAAATATAAATAAAATCTTCATTATTTTTGCTCAAAAACCAAGCCCTGGTGATAGTAAATGTATATATCGCACCCATAAACAATCAAACGATATCTGGAATGTTAATCTCACACATATTAATAAAAAATTTAAAAGATCAGATGGTCCTGTTACTAAACAAAAAAATATGCTTAGAGGGCGAGCCAAATCTGAAATAAAAAAAAAGCAAATGAACAGACACAAAAACATAAACGCGCACACACACACTTACACACACACACTTACACATGCATAAACACGCCCCCCCCCGAATTTGGAAGACATGAGACAGAACAAATGAACAGCCACTAGCAACAACTCCAGTTCTAGTAATCTTCTGTAGAAGGGATTTTTTACCCGAAATATTAAGAATTGAGAATAGATCACAGATTAACAAACAACACCACAGTTACCTTCTTTTTTCTTTACACTTGCATTGTGATAGCCTTCAAAACCAACTAACAAACCAATATAAACACAATACTTCAAGCAAATTACAAAACCCTTATATATATATATATATATATATATATATATATATATATATAATAATGGACTCTCCTGTCGATTTTCGACGTATGAGGGTTCATACACACAATGAACTCCCACACAGGAATTTGTTTATAGTGGTGAAGGCTTGTGTTGGACCATCCACACTTTTTGGCACAGTCGATAGGAAAGAATTGGTGCATCAAGGGTTGCCACAAACCCAATCAACGACCGACCTCAGGAATTTTGAATTCAGAGTTATCCCTCTCCTAGACTGGTTACCTACCCAAGGCTGAAGAGCCCAGTCTGCCCTACTATTTAACCGATAGCTGGAGGGAGAATATATGGATTCCTACCTTTCCCAAGGGTATTAGCGCTATGTGAAATGCCAACAGCTTCGTCTAAGAATTGAACTCGAATCGACGACTCCATTTTCCACTATATACATATATATATATATATATATATATATATATATATATATATATATATATATATATATATATATATATATATATACTTTGTCATTACTTGTTTATTTTCGAAGTTTCCTCCGGACATACATATACACACAATTGCCTTTTATATATGTATAGATAGATAGATAGCCTGATAGCAATACATGCTGTACTTTTTTTTTCGCTTCGAAATATTATATTGAGTGATTGAATTAATTGCATCATTTATATCTTTTTTTTAAAATTGTAAATCATTGAATGGAAATTTCTTACTATATTGTTATATATTTCCGTGGGGATTTTTATGGGGCAACCAGCGAGGATCTCACTCGCGATAAGTGGTAATGGATCTGAGAGACTAACTTTAAAAAATCCCCCCTCTACCCAGGCGATGCTAAGTAGCCACTTCTAGTTTATGATAAATGATAGCCTGATAGCAATACTTGCCGTACTTCTTCACAAGGATATCGTGTTATCAATGAAAAAAAAAGAGTGGTTTTAAATTGATCTATTAATTCATGATACAGCTATTTATGGACTGTTGTTAGCGTAACGGTTATTGTCGTAAAGAAATGAACTCAGCTAGACGAGTTCAAACTCAGGACGAGCCTTTTTGTGTTTCACACCCACCAGCATCTTGTGAAAGGTATGTATCAATGATGATCTGGAATTACACAGGGTTTCAAAGTAAAGCTTTAAGCTAGTGTGCCCCAGCAATACCTCATGATATCACTCAGCTCTGTTGGTTTTATGACACGACATGAAATGCTACTGCCTGATCTTGAAACATTATATATACACACGCACATTACATTACATTATATATACTAGCAAATATATGCACCCTCCGGGTGCAAGTATTTTAGTTAAATTTTATAATAAAATATCATATTAAATTAGAAAGGCTAATGAAACTGAATAAGAATGTAGATAAAAAGATTTTGAACAGAGGGGGTATGATTGAAAAATAGAACAACTTTGAAACTAACTCTTCTCATTTTCCGTTACTCCCGTTTTTCATTGGTAAATTTTCCTAATTAAACTGTTTAGTTAAAATAGGAAGTAAAGAATAATATTACAGTTATTTCTTCTTATTGAGGGATTTCTTTTAAGATTTATTGAAGAGATTTTTGCTCATATTCATTTAGATAAAACCAAACAATTAGAAATCAATAATACTAAGCATATATTTATTAAAATCAATCTTTTAAGATCAATATGCAAATAAGCCTTCCCATTCAAACTGTAAACCTCTATTTTGTTGTATATATAAATACAATTGCATGTTATTAGTATGTGGATATGGTCAACAGTGTAAGTAATGTAAAACAATTTTATTAATAATTGAAGTTTAAATATAAATAAAATCATGGAGAATGTGATGTAAATAACAAAGGGAATTGTGACTTGAGTAGGGATATAGTTTCGGTTACAGACAGACAAACACACAATCTCCATTATAATAAGATATATATATATATATATATATATATATATATAATAAAGCTGAGGAATAAGAGTGGATAAAACACAAACAATTTCATTCAATTAATATTTCCAGTAATTTAATTGAATGAAATTGTTTGTGTTTTATCCACTCTTATTCCTCAGCTTTTAACTCTCTCTCTCTCTCTCTCTTGTCATATATATATATATATATATATATATATATATATATATATATATATAAAATTTAGATCACTTCCTGCTCAAAGTCCTTAATTTCTTCGGCAATAAAAATAAACAGAATGAGTGTTCAATTGCTTATGACTTTCCATATATTTTATGAGCATTACGCTACAGTAAAATTCTTTCCCCCACCATATGATTCTTTTTAGAAAGATACAAATAAACGTGTTTCTTTTCTTTTATTTAATGTATATTTTTATTAACAATTTATTTATAAGAAATAGATATTTTCCATAAATTCAACTTTCAGGACCATAAAACGAGTTTTGTTATATTGATTGCAATAAAAATTTCTTTCTTTCAGTCTAATGATTCGGTCTTAAAACAACAACAACAACAACAACCCCCCCAAAAAAAAAACCAAAACAAAACAGAGCAACATCAAAGACAAAAAAAAAAAAAAAACAAAACAAAAAACAAAGCCAATTTTTGTATTTAAATATTTATGCGAAGTACTAGCTCAGTCGGTAGAGCGTTCGGCTAGAAACCACAAGGTTCCTAGTTCGATACCTGTCCTCGCCAACTCAGCGTATGAGTAGCACAGGGATCTGTGCGGTAAAGTAAGGCGCTGATGGTAGGTGTGGCGCTCCACCTCAGATGCTAAAACAATCTCCTTGGTCTAGCGCTGTTGAAAAGGGGATAGACTCCCTCGCTGACTGGCTGATACCGACTTTAGGCCGCCCCGTCGACTTTACTTACTTTACTGTAAAAATGATTTAAAATGGAAAGGTTTGGTTTGGTTTGGTTTGTTTTGTTTTACGGCATGTCAACCTCTGTGGGTCATTTAATACCGATAAAGTTGTGAAATAAATCAATTCTTAATGCATAATACAATTTTGTTTATCAACTCATGTTTTTCTATTTAACCTATAGATGGGACCCTAACAGGTACTACCACTCCGGGTCAAAGTGGACTAGGGAGCAATGGAGATAAAGGGGTGCTCCACATTCCTCAAACCTCCAAAACTGGAACCTCACCATCAGATAGAGTTTAACGTCATTCCCAGGACATGTAGACCTTCAGCAACCGCCTTCTAGCACCCATATGATAAAAAGGGGTTGGGGCTTGCCATAAGGGCAATAGGGTTGGGAAAATCATATAGGTGATAGGACTTTCCCTCTATGGGTTCGATATAGTTGTTGCAAATATGATTTCCAACAGAGTAATTTAACAGTATACTCTCTGTCTTTCTATCTTTCCTTCTCTCTGGAAAAGAACCCACTTGCATCAAAGAAATAAATACACAGCACCTTGTGACTATACAACTTGCGTGTATGTTGTTTCTGAACTAACGACTATTACTACTATTAACAACTATGACTACTATAACTTGAATTGGCCCATGCGACATACATCGTTCTGTAGCTATGCTCACCATCAGATAGAGTTTAACGTCATTCCCAGGACATGTAGACCCTCAGCCACCCCCTTCCAGCACTCATATGATAAAAGGGGTTGGGGCTTGTCATAAGGGCAATAGGGTTGTGAAAATCATATAGGTGCTAGGGCTTGACGTATAGCCCCCCACAAAATGGAAAGATGTTTCACTAGAAAATCTTTTGTCGCCATAATTTGATTGTTGTTGTTGTTGTTGTTGTTCTTCTTCTTCTTCTTCTTCTTGACACATTGATTTTAATGGCATGTCAACACGTCTGGCATTATTTTATGCCTAGAGATTAGGGAAATGCGTACGTTTTACGTTAATATCTACATTTATTGTATGATTTCTTTTTTCATAAGAGTTTATGAGGACATTTTTACGCAAATATTCCCAAAATTATTTATATTAAAACAAAATTATTTCAAAATTCAGATGAAAAATAAGTTTATTTTCCCGAAAAGATCAATAGAGCGTACAAGGCTGGGTGGGCCCTGCTGTTAATTTGAAGGAAGCATTCTTTAAAAAAAAGAAGAAAAAAAAAGAAAAGAAAAAAAAGAAGAAAATAAAAGCTGAAAAATTCGGGAGTGCGTATCCTGAAGATGATCAAATAATCAATTATATGTTTGCTATTATAGATAAAGAAATTTGATTTGAGAACGAAACGTTTGATATTTCATTTTACATAACCATGAATAATTTTAGGTTAGGAAAAAAAATCACATTCTAAAATAAAGTGTTGAATATGATTTTTAAGTGATCGATCATAAAGATACAGAAATATTTCCATCTAACACAAATGATTTGACAGTTATTTTTATATTAATTCTGTTAAGTTTTCTCAGCCAATAAAATGTACTCATCAATTCACCATGAATTTTTCTTGCACACACACACACACACACACACACACACACACACACACATATATATATATATATATGTTGTATATATATATATATACTAGAAAAGGTGTGACCTGTTGGGTCACCAATTTAGCTCAACATTAATTGTTAAAAAAATCACAGGATAACAATTTGGAATTATTATCCTTTTTGTTAATTCTATTTAGTGGTACTATTTATCCCATTACTGAGGTGATGAGGGAGTCTATAACCTTCCTAAGCGTATTGGTCTGAACGTGAAGATAATAGCGTGTCTGGTGTTTGATCGCGCTTACTACGATGCTGCAGGTTAGCCAGTTAGCCAGTACGCCACGGGGGGTCCCCCTTTTAATGTATATATATATATATAAATATAAGGAAATTATAGTAAATAAATTAACTTTTTATTCTACCCATAT
>CM042170.1:51157850-51200350 GCA_023376005.1 Doryteuthis pealeii
TTGTTATAATAGATCTTGGTTTTTGGCAATTGCATTTTGCTAACAACCATGGTCATGTGACCGAGAGACATGATTGTCGTTTGTATTGTATTCCAAATTTAATACAGACTTCAACAAAAAGAAAAAATTACGTAAAAGCAATGATTTCAATTGTATTTTCTTCGTTGGTAGAAAAATAAAGAAGGTACGTCAGTTTTCTTTACCTTTTGCCTAAATAAACTGATTTTTTGTTTCGTCTTCTTCAACTTGGCTTTAAAGCCGTTTAAATATAGAGACGTTAAGCGTTATTTTTGTAGTGAATTGAATAATCCGGTTTTTGTTGAGACGAAATTGGAACGACGGAAATTTTTTGAATCAAGATCGATCGAATTCAACCGAATTGGCTCTTTTTATATTAGTCAGGTAGGCACACACTCACACACACCACCACACACACACACACACACACACACACACACCACACATATATATATATATATTATATATATATATATATATATATATATATATATATATATATATATATAATATATATATATATATATATATATATATTATATACCAAGCGTGTTGGTAGATCCTTGCGGAGAGAAAAACCCGGCAGAGAGTTTGATTGTAAAAATATACTACCAAACATCAACCAGGAAGAAAAAAATTTTGAAAAAAAGAAAAGACCAAGATATTCGTACCAACAAAAATAATCTATTGGTATAGTATTTTGGCCAAAAGAAAAAACAATTTATATGTATATATATGTATATAAGATATATATATATTCATATAACCGCTAGGAGAAGCTAATTTGTAAAAAGTGCTCGATACCTAAGTAGAGCCAAGTAATATATATATTTAAAAAAAAATTTGAGATGAAACAAAAAAATCACAGTGCTCAACCACAAATTTGTAGGAGCTTTATTTATTTATTTGTTGAATTTTTTAAAAATATAATTGTTTTCCATAGGCAACTACCCAGGTTTCAGGTTATTTTGCCATCATCAGGTTGCTAATAATTCTTCTGGTGTTTATGCGAAGACATTTCTTGCTGTTATGTTTTTGGACCGCAAATTACGTCGGTTGATATTGTGGACGTTCTTTATGTTTTGGATTTTATTTTTGAATTTTTGAATTTCTGCATTTAAAAAAAAAAATGCTCTCAAAGTTATCTCCCTTTAATCTTATGAAAATTCGTTCTTATTTTGAATTATTGTAATCAACTTCATATGTTAAAAGGCGTATGTATTTTCAAATTTTCTGATGGTAAATTCCTGTAAATTTCGCAATTTAATTTTTCAGGGTGGATGGTGAGTTTCATTTATCGAAAATCCATTATCTTATAGAATTATATATCCAAAATCACATTTGAAAAAGTCTGTTTATATTCAAACTTTCTGATGGTAAAGTCTTGTAAAAATTCGTAAATTTATCTTTCAGGGTGGATGTTGGGTTTCGCTTATCCGTGCATTTAGGAAGAATTTTTTCTTATGTGGACATGTCTTAAAAATCTCAGACTTTCTATTAGACTTTTATTATTATTATTATTATTATTATTATTATTATTATTATTATTATTATTCGGAATTAAATTTTTCAGTATCCTAGATTTTTCTGTCACACATAGATTACAATTCCTTGAGCCGTTCTTGTAGCATTTGGGATGATCTAATATCCTCCACTCTATCTTATATGGGATATTTTTTCTTTCAGCTCCCACATTTTAGTTGCTAAAGATGTCACTTCTTTCTTTTCTTTTTTTGGAATGATTCTACATGCGAATAGTATCTTTGTTTGAATTTTCCCAGTGTCATCCCTATATATGTAGCATTGGTTTTAGGATGATTATCACAGGTGGTTGTGACTTCCGCTTCATATATAACCGATTCAATATTACATTTTGGCTCAGAGGACATTCTTCCTTAATTCTGTAGAATGTAGAATCATTCCGAAAAAAAGAAAAGAAAGAAGTGATATATATTTGGTACATAATTTACAGATTTTTTATAATGGTTAGCGTAGGTAGGGGTAAGTTGATGTTAGATTTTTTAGATGATTCTCTAAACGTGTGATGCATTTATCGACAGGAATATTGGTATATAATGATTTGATGTCAAGAGTTTTTTTTTTATATGGGAATTGCTAATGGTGCCTAAAAGAGGGGTTAGTAATTTGGTTATGTTGTGGGGAGCCGTTCCGATTCCAGATATTATTGATGGGAGGAAATGAATCCGACAGAATGTGGAGAAATGTAGAGCTGTCTCCCGGATTTGTTTAAAATCCGGGAAGCAGCACTCCACAAAGTTGTTCATTTTCATAAAACATCACTCAGGTTCTATCTGTGTCTGTGGGTGGGGGTTATTTGTCTACAGAAGTTTAAAACTGAAATTAGTCAGGCTTGTTTTTTGTTTTATTGTGTTGATTTTTGCATGATTATAAATTGAAATCCGATCTCAATTAAATGGAATAAAGATTGAAATTATAAACCAATATGACCTTTAGGCACCCCTTTTGCGATCTCGATTCATAAGGACATGTTTTTCATTTACGCCGTCAACATCCGGCTGTTTATTAACAGACGATTTTTAAAGATTTAAAAATTTTTAAAACTAACCCCTAACCCTACCCTAACCCCTAACAAACAACCGGATGTTGATGGTGTAAATGAAAAATATGTCCTATGAATCGAGATCGCAAAAGGGGTGTCTAAAAGTCATATGGTCCGACTATTGTAATAACGAGATCCAACAGGTATTCATATCGTGTAGAGTATAATCACTCTAATGAAATAAAACGAGAATTCTTCCAAGTTGCAGCCGTGTTAGTTCTATTATATGGCTGCACTACCTAGACTTGGGGAAAAAGCTCGACTGTTGTTTTGAACAACATCCGGTTACTTGTTAACAGATGATTGTAATTAAGAACACATTTTGAATTATCGTATGATATAAACAAAAAAATACAAACTTGTTCGAATCAATACAACTGATGCTTTAACACAAAAATATCATAAATGTGTTCTTAATAACAATTAAGTTAATTTCAGATAGTCCGCAAGCATAATTTTATGGTGGGAATTTACTAAACCAAAGTTCATGATTACCGACTAACTTACATCGTCAAAATCCAGTTGTTTGTTAACAGACAATTTTTAGAGTTTTTATCTTTAATTATAAAACTAACCCCTAACCCAACCACTAACCCTAACCCCTAACCCTAACTCCTAACAAACAACCGGATGTTAATGGTGTGAATAAAAAATATGTCCTTATGAATCGAGATTGCAAAAGGGGTGCCTAAAGGTCATATGGTCCAAATTATATAGTGACTGGCAAGTAAGCACTGACTTGGACCTCTTTGCCAAAAAAAGACCATCTCCTTGAATGCCAAGAGTACCTGTGGGAGGAGTGCCTGTGACTCCCCGGGCCAAGTACATATTTGCAAACCCTCTCGTATGTATGACAAATGAATTAGCTGATCTCATAACCCCACCGTAGACCTACATACTTTGTCGCAGAAGTGACACGATTTACCTGTTGGTAGATTCTGAAGGACCCTTGTAAAAAAATAAGTGTTCGAGAGTTTACTGTCATGAGATCTTATATATATTTACCAACCCCTCCACACGAGGTCAATTTCTTAGGCGGAGTTCAACAGGTTTGAATTCAGAGTTTTCCTTCTCCTAGACCGGTTGCCTAACCAAGGTTAAAGAGCCCAGTCTGCCCTACTATTTATCCATAGCTGGAGGGAGAGTTGGATTCATACCTTTCCCAAGGGTATTAGCACAAAATGAAATGCAGTTACCATGTCCAGGATTTGAACTCGGGGCGACGAGTCCATTTCCCATGACTTTAACCATTACACCACGCGCTTCCATAGATCTTATATGACTAGCAAATCCGGTTTTGGACCAAAAGAAAAACTAATGGCTTCAAATTTCATCTATTATTTAGAATTAATATACTTTAAGACAGCGGTACCCAACCTTTTCTGTGCCACGGACCGGTTTCATCTAAGACAATATTTTCACGGACCGGCCTTCCTATGCTCCGTCCTTCCTATGCTCCGGCCTACATTTGCTCGATAATCGTTAATGACGGAATCTAATAATAAATCACCCGCATTGGTCTTATGTCAAATGCAAACATCAACAGACAATAAACAACCTTTTGTTCATAAATTAATAATCAACAACATCTCTGTAAACGAAAATATTTATTATAGAATAAAAATCCTTTCTAATAAGAAATAATTAAAATAAATAACTCGATTCAAGTGACAATACTGAGCATTTCTATATAAAAGAGTGAACAAGTGAATCAAATAATAATAATGACAATTAGTGAGAGGCCTGAGCTTGTTTCTCTGCAACGAGCCGGTCCCATCTCGGGGTAATGGGAGATAAAAACATCAACATAAAACATCAACATTTAGACTGATAACACTGGTTTACAAAAATATTTTTTTGTCTGGGGCAAGAATGTGAATAGGTGTATTTTTACTAATTTGGGTGTGCTGAATTTAAATTTATAAACAGTTTTGCTCTATCACCTCTAGTTTTCCGTCTTTTAAAGTCTCATTTTAGTATATACACAGTATATACGTGCTTATTTCAACAGGTGCAGCAGCTTATTACAGATAAAACTGGATAGATAAAGAACATTGACGGAATAAATATACTTGGATGACACAATGTACACAATTCATAGTACCGCAGACAGTTAGAAATGTGTTTTCTTAGATGATCTGCTGGCTGCCAGTGTATAACTGGCCAGTGCACTACTGGCTGTTGATTGAGACGTGTTGACTACGCTTAACTGCCAAAATCCGTCTTGATATATAGCTATATATATATAATGTATGCTATCACTTACATTTATTGCATAATAACTAAAAAAGAAGACATAAGTCACACACTATTAGAAATTAACCCTGAATGCATATACGCCTTTATGTACAGTATGTGTACAAAATGTACAGTATGCATATCTAAAAAACTAGAGGTGATGAGTAAAACAGATTTCAAATCTGAATTCAGCACCCCTAAATTAGGTTAGAACAGCTATTTATGTGCTTGTCTCAATTTCTTTGTAAACCAGTGTAATCAATAAAAAAAAGAAGAAAAGTTCAAACGTTCTGTGCGGCCCGGTACCTAATGGCCCGCGGTCTGGTACCGGGTCGCGACCCGGTGGTTGAAGACCGCTGCTTTAAGAGAAATACATTTTTAAATGCTTCCCTCAGATTTTAATGCAATAAAAATCTACTCTTGATATTTTGCCATTTTTTGTGTGTATAAGACGCTGCTTTATTTTCAGCGGAAAAAGAAAAATGTTATTATTCAATAAATTTTTTGTACTTTTTGACACACCTTGTATTCTGAAAAAAAATAACGTTCCATTCATTAATTCTTTTCAGAATACAAGGTGTGTCAAAAATATACCAAGTTTAAAGCTGTATTTACCAAGATATAAATGAAGAATGAATGGACCGTTATTTTTTTTTTCCAGAATACAAGGTGTGTCAAAAAGTACTTTTTGACACGCCTTTTATGTACTGTACGCTATGAATATAATTATAATAAATGTTTAAAAATATTAATAAGACTATCAAAAAAAGGCACCCTCCGGGCACGAAATTTAAGTTGTAATATAATTACATGTTATATTGAATTAGAAAGACTAATGAAATTAAATACGAACACAAAAAAGATCACACTTTTTTTGGTACTTAGGATTGATACATACATAAATTTTTGTACTTAGGACTGATACATACTATACATTTGAGAATAAAACAATAATATTAGAAATCAATTGTTTTTTTTTCTTTCTGTAGAATGATTTCTACGGGCAGGTTTTGTAAGAATTATTAATTTTCTTTGTTCTTTTCAGAACTGGCCCAAGTCGAATTGGTATTTGATCTTGACTGTGAAACTAATCACCGCTTCCTGGCTTTTATGGCTCGGATATTCGCCGTCATTATAAAAAAAACTGGACCCCACAGATTTTTGTGGGTGGGGGTCCCATTTTACTCCCTAGACCGTAAGTATCGAACTGGTTCTTCTGCAGTTTAGAAAACTAAAAACATTCAGGATTTAAAGTGCTAGAAAATTCATTGGAAGAAAAACTGTACAAAATATTTTTCAATAAAATCTTCCCAATTTTTTGCGCAAATGCATTTAAAAGGCTTATAGGGTTTTCCAGAGGGAAAGTCAATTCTCTCTATATAAATTCCCGTATTTTCTATATTTCCCCACATATTGTCGGATTTATTTTCTCATTTATACTTCCATATATTTTTGAAAATATTTTCTTCTCATCAGTCGGTAGAGCGTTCGGCTAGAAACCACAAGGTTCCTAGTTCGATACCGGTCCTCGCCAACTCAGCGTATGAGTAGCACAGGGATCTGTGCGGTAAAGTAAGGAGCTGATGGTAGGTGTGGTGCTCCACCTCAGATACTAAATAAATCTCCTTGGTCTAGTGCTATTGAAAAGGGGATAGACTCTTTCGCTGCATGGCTGATACCGACATTAGGCCGCCCTGACGACTTTACTTTACTTTAATATATATAATATATATATATATATATATATTATATTATATAGAAGAAAATATTTTCAAAAATATAACAAACACAGGATGTTACGATCAGGGGAAACAATTTTATGTGTCAATACTTAACTATCATCAGGGTGGTTTTAATACCGAAATCTTAAGTATTGACACATAAATTGTTTCCTCTGATCGTAACATCCTGTGTTTGTCATATTTTTGAAAAATATTTTTCCTCTCATATTGTCGGATTAATTTCCTCACCGTATTTCCACATATATATATATATATATATATATATATATATATATATATATATATATATTGTTGAACACTGCAGTCATTTTTTGTCTGCAATTTCTTTCTTTTATCCTTTCATATTGCCGGATTGTTTTAATAATATCTGGCGAAAATTGGCTGATGTATTTGCCATAGTTGATTGACCTAGTACTTTCCACCTTATCGTGGGCCATCTTCAGGGTAATTTTGAAACCGAAGAACAATGGGTTGTTCCATTCCCTATTTATATAGGTTGTGTTTATTTTATTGTTGTTATTATTAGTGTTATTATTATTTTTTATTATCTTTTTCAATATTATTATTATTTTATAAATTGTTAATGTAATTATAGGCATTTTAAAACATCGGTGCTATTATCAAAGTTTATTTTGTTTAGTTTTGGATTTTTGTGTCTACTATGTAGTGCTTCTAAAATCTTTAGTCGTTGTTTACATATTTGTGCTTCTAAAATAGTGGTGTTATCGTTGAGTATTTTTCCGAATTTAGTATTGGGAAAAGAGTGTGTTTTTAAATGTTGGGCTATTGAGCTAGTGTCTGATTGTTTTAATAATATCTAAATCCAATAAAATAAACACAACCTATATAATAGGAAATGGACAACCCATTGTTGTACGGTTTCAAATTACCCTGAGATGCCCCACGACAGGGAGGAAAATCTGAGGTCAATCAACTATGGGGAAATCAATCAGCCAATTTTTCCGCCAGAATAATTATATAACACAACTCCGGCAATACTGCAAAGGGATAAAAGAAAAAAATTGCAGTTTGGAGTCATTTTAAGGACCATTCGTTTTAAAACCGTATATCATATATATATATATAATATATATATATATATAAAGTAATCGGGGCGGCCTAATGTCGGTATCAGCCATCAGCGACAGAGTTTATTCCTTTTCAATAGCTGTTAGACCAAGAGTATGTTTTGCTGTCTGAGGTGAGAGCACCACACCTTACCAACTAGCCCTTCCTTTACCGCACAATCCCTGTGCTACTCATACGCTGAGTTGACGCGTTCGGCTGAGAACCGCCAAAGGTGTTCTTAAGTTCGATACCGGCCCTCGCCAACTCAATATATATATATATACTAATATATATATATATATATTCTTTCTTTATCTATCTACCTTTCTATATATATATCTATCAATCCATTCTCTCTCTCTTCTCTTCTCTCTCCTCTCTCTCTACTCTACTATGCGATCTTCTTTCTCTATTTTTTCTATCTATTCCTTATTTCTGTCTATTTATCAATCTCTCTGCTTTCTATCGGTGTGTGTGTGTGTGTGTGTGTGTGTTCTCTCTCTCTCTCTCTCTCGCGGAAAAAAACGGGAATTTTTATACCGAAAAACTGACACATTTCCGTCACCTATAAAAATATATGTTTAGAGGAAGGAACACAAAAGAGCAATAACAAAAAAATAAACGAATAGATATATTCACTTATCTTCTTTATTTACAAATCAGTTAAAGGTGCCCAGACGCACTTGCCATCGGAATGTGATCCTCTCCACCCCAACGTCCACCCCGATCCCCCCCTTTCCCGTTCGCCGCAAATGACGCGTCTTAGTCACTTCCCATAATTCAGTTTTTATGACAAACACAGCCTTTCTGAGTGAATGCTGGACGGCGGTCTGCGCCACGGAAGGACACAGCCCCCCCCCCCTCACCGAAAGGTATGGCACTGGGATACTCCAGAGGAATAATCCGGCGGGGTAAGGGGATCGAATTTACCCTGAAGAAAATATTTTATCTTTTATATTTTCGACTTCTTCAGTTAACGGCAGTGATATTTAACTACGTCCATCTCTCCCCCCCTCTCTCTCTCTCTCTCTCTCTCTCTCTCTCTCTCTGTCTCTACCCCCTCTGTCTCTCTCTCACTTTCTCTCTCACGCACACACACTCTCTCCCTCTCCCTCTCTCTTTATCTTTCTCTCTATCTCTATTTCTATCTATCTATCTATCTATTTATCTATCTTTCTTTCTTTCTTTCTTTCTTCTTTCTCTCTTATCAATCTATCTATCTATCTATTTATCAATCTCTCTCCTTCTCTCTATATCTATCTATCTATCTATCTATCTATCTTTTCTTTCTTTCTTTCTTTCTTCTTTCTTTATCAATCTATCTATCTATCTATTTATCAATCTCTCTTCTTCTATCTATCTATCTATCTATCTATCTATCTATCTTCTTTTATCATCTATCTATCTATCTATCTATCTATCAATCTATCTATCAATCTCTCGTTCTCTCTCTCTCTCTATCTATCTACCTATCAGTCTATCTTTCTCTCTTTCTCTATTTATCTCTATCTATCTCTATCTCTATCTATCAATCTCTCTACCTTTCTATCCATATCTTTATATCTCTCTCTCTCTCTCTCTCTCTCTCTCTCTCTCTCTCTATCTATCTATCTATCTATCTATCTTGTTCTTTCTGTCCACATGAAGTCATTTCAGATCTCTGTTACCTCTTTATCATTATACAAGAGTCGTTATCTTTTGATGGGTTACCAGTGTAGAGGGGGCTTAGTGTCGTGACTCAGTGTAACAATCGGGGGCGGGTGGGGGTCTGGTTTGGAGACAAAGAAGAAATTCGATATCCCAACTTCGGAGATTTGGTGCATTTACAAGTGCGCGTACATACCAACAAAATGTCAACTCACACATGCACAGATATTTTCTTTTGAAAGGCCAGATATTTCATCCTTAATAACGATCCACGCAGTCTGCGTGAAACTTGTAGTATCGGCTAAAAGGGCTTTGTTAATTTGAATGCGAAAAAAATGACGAAACATTGAAAATTGACAGTTGACCATTTTCCTGCCTCACAACCAAACACATAAACGCACATGCATATATATATATATATATATATATATATATATATATTATGTAAACAGGTTTATTTAGAATGGCTTTTGCCGATAATTTTTGGAGAATAAGTGTTTAATTGGAGTCGTACCTAATTTTGAAAATTAATTAATTAATAATGAATTAGGCGGGAATACCTATTAAATGTATGGCTAAACAAATCGAGAAAAATCAATCTCTGTATGTACATTTCGGCCTATTAGGCCCATCAGCAGAGCTATAGATCGGAAGACCGCCCTGTGCGTGATTTGAAACCGGACTGCCACCGCCTAATTCCATTATTAATTAATTAATTTTCAAAATTAGGTACGACTCCAATTAAACACTTATTCTCCAAAAAATATCGGCAAAAAAGCCATTCTAAATAAACCTTGTTTACAACTTACCACATCGTCGTGTAATAAAAGTCACTAGAAGAGGAATGTTAACCTACTCTAAACAAATCATAAAATCTAAGAAGTTCGTTTGGTGTTGGGGTTATGGGATCGGCCTGTCAGCTTGGCAGTCCGGTTTCAAATCACGCACAGGGCGGTCTTCCGATCTATAGCTCTGCTGATGAGGCCTAATAGGCCGAAATGTACATACAGAGATTGATTTTTCTCGATTTGTTTAGCCATACATTTAATAGGTATTCCCGCCTAATTCATTATTAATTAATTAATTTTCAAAATTAGGTACGACTCCAATTAAAACACACATATATATATATTATATATATATATATATATATATATATATACCGTATTTGACGGCATATAAGACGCACCCCTATTTCAGCCGGTTCAGGAAAATAAGTTTTTAATGTATTAAAGCATATATTGTTGAAAACAGTCTAGCAGTGCGCTACACGAGCAGAAACGTATCCGTATAAAAGCAATTAGGCAGTACAGGCAAGCAATAAGCATACACAAGACATCTCAATAGCAGGAAATAATAATAATAACAATAAAATTAATAATAATAAAACTTCAAACTTCACCTACGATGTATAAGACGCAGGGCAATTTTTTAGCCAAAATTTTGGAAAAAAAATTGCGTCCTATATGCCGTCAAATACGGTATATATATTGTCATCCGCATGTTTCGACGTATCATCTCTTCAGTGTGGCTAGACATTTTAAAGCTACCTACGGCCGGGATAGAAACCTGATCGATTCAGCATCAGTCGGACAGTTTAACCGCTCAGCCACCATCGCGTACAGAATGGGAAGGATATTTTAACTTTTAATAACCATATCTGTATGTATCTAAAGGCCGCCATAGAGTGTCCCATCCCTTTTATAGTAGAGCGTTGCGTTTATGCTTTAGTTGGCGGTCGTCAGCGAAATCCCCTCCAAATTCCCTGGTATATATATATATATATATATATATATGTGTGTGTGTGTGTGTGTGTGTGTGTGTGTTGTCTAAGGGTCTCCGTATGCTTCTAGTAAGTATATATATTTGTGTTTCGAGAAGTAGCCACCCCCACAATAACTAACAGCCAGAAGCCAGTAACACTACTTTCCTTACACAGTCTGAAGAAGGGAGAATAAAAATCCTGAAAATTTACTACTACTAACTAAACGAAACTGTACTCAAAGACAACCGATAATTCTGATATTTCTTTCTTTAATGCTTTATACTAATGCCCAAACTTATATATGTTACCTCCCACAAACGGATACATATATCTATATCAACACAAATATATAATATATATATATATATTATATATATATATATATATATATATATATATATAAACAAATCTAGCTATTTTCAGCCGACAGTCGAAATGTACATTCAGAGATTGATTTTTCTCGATTTGTTTAGCCTTACATTAAGTAGTTAAATACGCCTAATTAATCATTAATGAATTAACTTTCAAAAATTAGGTCTGACTTCAATTAAGCACATATTCTCCCATATATATACACACACACACACACACACACACACACACACACACATATATATATATATATATATATATATATATATATATATATATATATACTGTAGTGTGAGATGGTCACTATTACAGCTTTTGCTGGAATGGTGTACCAAAGCAGTATTAATTGGTAGAGTGCTCAATATAAAATAGAGCTGTTATATAATATAATAAGATAAATATATAGGTTTTACATATCTATTTACTGGTGACAAAGGAACATTCACAACCATATTTGTTTCATGCGATGCATTCATCAGGTGAAGATGTTTCAAATGTATATATATATATATATATATATATATATATAGAGAGAGAGAGAGATAGAGATAGAGATAGAGATAGATAGATAGATAGATAGATATGAAAAGGTTAAATAAATAAATGAAACGAAAAGATGGAAGACAGATATTTATATTATATTGACAACAGCACCATGTCTCTATAATATTGTAAAAAAAAAAAAAAAAAAAAGAAGTAAGCATTCATTTAAAACGCATTAAAAGCATTCATTAAAATCTACAAATTAATTTCCATTAAGTAAATTAAACATAAATAAAAAAAACTCCTTTTTCTAATATTTGATAATGAAGGAACTATTTTCATTGTCGTATTAATCTTAGCGAAACAGGAGTGTTTTCTTTATCGCCATTTTTGTTTTTTTTTGTTTTTCGAGAGAATTTCGTAATGGCCTCAAATTAAAACGAGAAAATCGTAAGAATCGTATTTATTAATTGCGAAACATATTTAGAATTTAAAATATTTTCCGAAACACTTTTTTAATGTTTGACTTTTAAACTTAGAAACACAATTTTTACATTTGTGCGGATTGAAATGAGTTCACAGTGAATTCAAATTCGACTTTAAACTGATATTTCTGATATAATCACGTGGTAGTGTAATGGTTAGTAAGTTAATCTCGCAGATTTATCTATCTATACATATATAAGGGATGGTTAGTGTGTGTGTATGTATGTATGACCGGAGGAAACTATGAAAATAAAACAATTAATGACAAAGTAAATATATATACAAATTAAATATCACTGGTTCTTGCTTTTTTGTGCAAAAATTATAAAGAATTGATTGATATTCCCGAAGATATCTAAAAATTAAGATCTACATAATAATACATCATGTTCGACTTCGATTGTTACTTTCTTTTCTTTCTTTTTAGAAATTTACGGCATGTCAACCCTTGTTGGGTTATTTTATGCCGAAGACGTTTTGTTCTATTCATGCTTAATGGGTTTTAAGAATTTATTTTTTAATGGGTTTTAAGAATTTATTTTTTAATGGGTTTTAAGAATTTATTTTTTAATGGGTTTTAAGAATTTATTTTTTTGATCTCAATTTTTTAACTCATTTTCTTCTATTCAAACCATGGATTCTCAACCGGGGTCCACATAGACCCTAGGGATCCATGGAATATTTCTGGGGGTTGTCAGGCAAAATATAACAAATTGTGTTCCACAATGATATTTTGGTGATCCATGAAGAAAACTGTTGTAACGCGCTTAGCGAATAATAAGACGGGTAGTCCAGCTGACGTTAAACACGAGAAGTGATCACTTCCGCCTTTTATTTCAACTCAACAAGATGGTTGAAACAGTACTTCCGTTTCATAACAAAAACAATGGTAGAAACGGTGCTTCCGTTTCTTAGTATACCACAAAAACCAACACAGAATGGTTTTTATTATTAAAAATTGAATTTCTACTGTAATTTTGGTTGGACGTGAAGAAAGCTGAAATAGATATCAGTACCTGGGGGGCAGGGCTGCGTTTATTACCCAGCGCCTGAGGCGCCCCCCACCCTTGAGAGGGAATGCCGAAGGGATCGACGCAAATTTTGTTCTTTCCCACCCATGAGCTTCGGCTTGTGGGTGGTCCCACGTTAAAACGAGGCCTTGTGTCCAGCCCATACAAGTGGGGTATAAGGCAAATACCCCCCTCTCTGATCACCCGTCTAACCTAAGTAAGGGCATCACTGGCACGTTCAGTCTTGACAATCGTTTCTGATGGCGCTCCCGATTGAAGCTGTCGCCAAGTGTGAAGTTTGCGCAGTTATTCGGTTTTTGTACGCAAAGGGCATTAAACCGATTGAAATGCGTCGCTAATTAACGCAAGTGTGTGTCGAGTTGTGCATAGATGTAAAGATATCCGTAAGTGGAGTTTGCAACTACGACGAAGTTCAACGCTTCCTCATAGACGTGACAGCGAACTGAGATGAAATGGGTATACAAAAACTGCCACATCATCTCCAAAATTGCGATTATGTAGAAAATTAAAGGCATGTTGAAACTTTGAAGTGATCTTAGTATTATTGACAATAAACAATCAACGTTTCTGTGATTTCTAAATATTTTGGAGACCTTTGTCAGTCATATGGAAATCCAAACTCACAGACAAGTCAAAGAGGGAATTCTTCCAAGCCGTTGTCGTGTCGGTGCTTTTGTACGGCTGCACAACTTGGACCCTAACGAAGTGACTAGAGAATAAACTAGATGGGAGCTGCATAAGAATGCTGCGTGCAGTCTTAAACAAATCGTGAAAACAACACCCCACGAGAAAACAGCTGTGCAGCCACCTGCCCCAAATCATCCAAACCATCCGAGTAAGACGGACTAAACACGCAGGACACTGCTGGAAAAGCAAAGACGAACTCATAAGTGACATTCTACTGTGGAACCCAGCACATGGGCACGCCAGTGTGGGCCGACCAGCAAAGACGTACATTGACCAGCTCTGTACGGACACTGGATACAGCGTAGAGGGTCTCTCAAGAACGATGGGTGATAGGGACGGCTGGAGAGAGATTGTCATGGATATCCGTGCTAACAGAGCGACATGATGATGATGGTGTTGATGAATGCCGAATAAAGTCATTTTAATAAACGAAGGACTCAGATTGCTTACAGTACCTGCTGTAGCTTAAGTGGTCACCCAATTAGATAGTGAACAGGTACATCGCTGCTTAACTTCGGTGATCTAACGGGAACCGGTGCTTTCAGCATGACTTTACTGTAATTTGTTGAACAGCATAATTTCTTATGAACCTACTGTTCTCAAGAAATGAGGGGTCAGTTTACAACTTGTTTATAATACCATAATGATCCCTCACTTTACATTCAGTAACACACGTCTAAAAACAGTTGAAGTATCTGATTTGGTTTGATTTGTTGAACAGGTTGGTTGGTTAGTTGTTTTGTTTTACGGTATATCAACCCTTTTCGGGTTATTTAAAGCCGAATTAAGCCATTTCAATAAATGAAGGACCCAGATTGCTTACAGTAACTACAGTTGCTTAAGTGGTCACCCATTTAATTATTCGCTGATAGCACGACATGATGATGATGATGATGATGGTGATGATGAACTTTGGGATTAACCTCTAATTGACAGCGTATATGTACTCTGTAAAGATTCTTTTTGTTTTGTTTATTTTTGTTAAAGATTGTTTTTTTTTGTGATAAGATAAAAAAGGGAGATGCCCAAGGAGTCATAACAAATGAATAAATTATTTCAATCAAATAGTGGGAGGCGCGTTGTGTAATGGTTACTTAGGAAATTGAGTCGGCGAGACGAGTTCAAATCCTGGACGAGGCTGTTTTCATTTTTTCATATAGTTTAGGGTAAGGGTTAGGGTTAAGGTTAAGGTTAGGGTTAGGGTTAGCGTGGGGGTTTAGGGTTAGTTTGATGTGAAAATAAATATATAATTTGGGTTCTGTTTTTTTCTGGGTCACTCATGTTACTCAACTTGGAAATAACCGAATTATTTTACCCATAATTCCGCTTTCTTTTTGGATGCACTGTTTGAATGGGCATATTTTATTGATTTGCCATCAATATATTTGCTGGTTGTTATGTATGCCAATTGTAGATTGCAGCGAAGTTTTAGATGTGCAAAGATACCATTTGTTAAGCCCCCCGGGGGGCAAAGCTGGATTTTCTGCACGGAATATGTGTGGTCTTCGGAGGGGGGCGGGCGGAGAGAAGTCACACTGGTCAGTAGTTGAACCGAAATGGACTTAAAAGAACGCGTTCATTGAAAATGTGTAAGGACAAAAGCCAATTAAAGTAACACCCCATCCACTCCACACACCACCAGAACCCTTATCTTCTAACACCCACAATTCCACTTCCGGCCAAGACGCCTCCAAAGGTCTTAAACCACCGAGCTGGTCATTCTGAATTTAATTCGTTTCTATCGATTTCAAATTGAGTTCGGGTTAAATTAAATTTATCTTTAATAAGATATTCCCTTAGGTTAGCTGTGTCTGGAACAAGGTCAGAACTGATAGCTTAGTTGTAATAAGTAATTGAGAGTTACTTCCCTTGTTTTATTATTACCCCCTCTTTGTGTAAATCTTTAACTTTCTGAAAGTATATAAACTCCCATTACAACTGTATTTAAAGTAGAATAAAGCTTTCTCAAGCCCAGCCGTGTGTGTTCATGTATTATTACATTAGTTTTGTTTGGTTTATTTCTTTAACGGCATACCAAATACATATGGGTTATTCAATGCCGAAATTGTATTCATTTGTTTAACGGCATATCTAACCCTTATGGGTTAAACCGATATTATTATTAGTAATTATTATTAATTATTATTATTAGTTTAATTTGATAGTTAATGATTTAATAATGACAATTTAACAATTAATAGTTTGATAATCTAATTTGATAATTCTTAAGAATAATTATTAATAGGTGCCGTTATAGTATGTAGTCTACCTTTTTGATTCTGTTATAGTATGTGGCCTACCCAGTTTGAATGTGTCCTACCTCAATAAGAGTATATTTATAGATATAAGTAGTAGGCAATTTATTGAAACTAATTATTTTTCACACATATTCAATTTCAAAAAATGCAATTCAGTCATAAGCTGTATATTGTAATTAAGAATAATTAAAAACGAATTAATCCATAATTTACATGAATTAGAGATCTATTTGATTCTAAAATATTCTAAAAATTAGAGGTTAGGGTTAGAGGTTAGGGTTAGCAGTTATTATTATAACCTTATAATATACTTTTTATGTTAAGCCAAATACTATAAGAGAGGCATGATTTCGTAGGCCACATTCAAATTGTAGGCCACCTACTATAATGGTAGCAAAAACGTGTCTTTAATATAAAACGTATCTTTCGTTTATAGTTTTATAGTTTAAAAAATCCTACTGAAGTACCTATTAATATTATTAATAATTATCCTTACTAATAATTATTCATCATTTTTCTTAAACCATATTATTAATAATAATGGTTTGGTTTGGTCTGTTTTTTAACGGCATATCAAATACATAAAACATGTTAAACCATATTGGTGATTATTATTAATAATAATTATCATTAAAAATTATGAATAAGTATTATTATTGCTTTAATTCAATAATTAATAATCTAATAATTCAAATGATTTAATAATAATAATAATAATAATAATAATAATAATAATAATAATAATAATAAATTCAATTTAAGGATTATTGATAATCATTATTAATATCATTAAAAATTACTTATTATTTTTATCAAATCATATTATTATTAATTATAACTTGGCTTGGTCTATTTGTTTAACGGCATATCAAACCCATATGGGTTAAACCATATTAAACCATATTATTATCATTATTATTATTAATATCAATAATAATAATAATAATAATAATAATAATAATAATAATAATAATTATTATTATTATTATTATTAATTATCATTATTAATTGTCATCAAGGCGAGTTGACAGCATGGATTCCCTTGACACTTTCCCCACCCGTCCCTGTCGGCTATTGCTCTTGGTAGTACATCTACCCGGCATCCAGTGTCCGTACAGAGCTGAACAAAGTTCTTCCATTGCACATATATAACGATATATGTTGCACATATATAGGTTGTCTTCGTACGTTTGTCGCATATGGTACCAAGTAAGCTTGCCCCATATCCCGGTTGGGGGGTTTGAGGCAGTATAGCGCCGACCCTGAGAGGGACCCTGGGAGGGACCCTGGGTATAGTACCAACGAAGGATTGACTCAACACCGGAAGAAGTTTAATGTCATACCCGGGATAGGCGTGGGCGTAGTCCAATTTTGATAATACCAAAAAAAGAGAGTAAAGTTAAGAATCCTTTTTTTTTTCTTTTTTGTTTTTTTTTTAAAGAAAGAAAGAAAGACAGAAAGAAATCTGAAGCCAATTGAAATTTCTCTTAACAACCGGGACTGTACTCGCTGACATTCGCGCACTGACTGTATCACAGATACAAAATGGAAGTTCAGATTTGCAAGATTATTTTCTGTTGATTAAAATCTGTTTTTTTATTGTTTGAATTCATTTTTGGTTTGGTTTGTTTTGTTTTACGGCATATCAACCTCAGTGGGTCATTTAATGCCGATAAAGGTTTGAAATAAATTCATTCTTAATGCATAATACAATTTTGTTTATCAACTCATATTTTTCTATTTAACCCATAGATGGGACCCTAACAGGTACTACCACTCCGGGTCAGAGTGAACTAGGGAGCAATGGTGATGAAGGAGTGCTCCACATTCCCCAAACCTCCAAAACTGGAACCTCACCACCAGATAGAGTTTAACGTCATTCCCAGGACATGTAGACCCCCAGTCACTGCCTTCTAGCACCCATATGATAAAAAGGGGTTGGGGCTTGCCATAAGGGCAATAGGGTTGCGGCAATCATATAGGTGCTAGGGCTTGACGTGGCCAGCCGATTGATACAACCGATTATCCTCCCGAGGACAACCAGCGGCATGGCTGAAAGCGCTTGGGCAAAAAATATGGGATACTTCTTTTACTATTTGGGTCTCGATATAGAGAAAACAAGAAGAAGACTTGAACGTTTACACTTGAAAATTCTAAAGAATAAATATTTCGCGGTCTTTAACAAAACCTTCTTTAATATTATATACATATATAAGGTGTGTCAAAAAAGCATCGATATTGAAGGTACTTTTTGACACACCTTGTATTCTGAAAAAAAATTAACGTTGCATTCATTGTTCATTTCTATCTTCGTAAATACAGCTTCAAACTCGGCAATTTTATGACACACCTTGTATTCTGAAAAAACTTAACGTTACATTCATTGTTCATTTCTATCTTGGTAAATACAGCTTCAAACTCGACACTTTTATGAGACACCTTGTTTTCTGAAAAAACTTAACGTTACATTCATTGTACATTTCTATCTTGGTAAATACAGCTTCAAACTCGGTAGTTTTATGACACACCTTGTATTCTGAAAAAAAAATAACGTTTTATTCATTGTTAATTTCTATCTTTGTAAATACAGTTTCAATCTCGATAATTTTATGACACACCTTGTATATATAGCTCTGCTGATGAGGCCTAATAGGCCGAAATGTACATACAGAGATTGATTTTTCTCGATTGGTTTAGCCTTACATTTGAATAGGTATTTCCGCCTAATTAATTAATTATTAATTTATTAACTTTCAAAATTAGGTACGACTTCAATTAAGCACATATTCTCCCAAAAATTGTCGGCTAAAAAAAAGCCATATCAAAACACATCGTTTGTGTATTTACTTCTCACACACACACACACACACATATATATATTATAATATATATATATATATATATATTGCGTGTGTTTGTGCGTGTGCGTGTGAGCGTGCACATGTGTGTGTGAATGTGTGTGTGTGTGTGTGTGTGCGTGTGAGGGTGAGTGTATTATGTCCCTAAGCACCTAAAGAAACCCAAACAATCATTTAGATACTTAATTTTTTAAGACTTAATTTTGCAAACTCGTGAAATTAACGTTTAAATGGTGTGGTCCATTTTTTTTTGTACGGAAAGCAACTCGCGACATAATTCTCGATATTAAAATCTCTATATTTCTTGAGTTCATAATGCTTTATATATATTTTACAATTTCTTTTTTTAATTGGATAACACCAGATATTTTCTTGGGCGTGATCTCAATTAAGATTTTTAGTTTCGAATTTTCTCAACTCTGTAAAGTTACACTTTCTGCTTCCGTATGAAATTTAGATCAATTATTTCTGGGTAATTACAGATTTTATTCCACTTAACTTTAGTTAATAACCCTAGAGTTAAGAGACAGGAGTGGTCCCCGTGGTGTAGTGGCTAACGTACTGGACTGTGATATCGTCGTAAACTAGTTCGAACTCAAGTCGCAGTATTACATTCACTTTGTGACCAATACCGCAAGGAACATTTTTATTTTATTCACTCTTCATGGGTACTCAATTCTTAAAAAAAAATTCAAATTAGTTGGCAGCCTTCCGTCTACGAGAGACGATGGAGTAGTGTCAAGGTTTTTTTGTTCGTTTTGTTTTTTTATTTTTAAACATGAACTACATAGCCTGGGTGGGTTCATGCGGAGGATGAGCTGTTGCCCATGCAGCAAATCCCCCTTTCCACACTGCCGCTGTGATCCAAAGGAAAGGTAAGGTACCAATGCGGTTTGGCAACGGTAGTGTCGCAGGAGTTGATGGGTAGCACTGGATTTCAGTATCACAACACCTTAGGGACTCCGGCTCCTGATTTATTTTCGGGGTTTACTCCCCTAGCCGTTCCTTGAAAGGCAGCAGTGGTTTCTGTGTCGGACTTCTTGAATTAATAGGTTGCCGGCCATTTTTTTTTTAAATTTTCAAATTAATTTTTTCTATTTAACCCACTTACCACTCCAGTTCAGAGTGGACTTGGGAGCAATGGTGATGAAGTATTACTCCACATACCCCAGAGCTTATATATTGGAACTTCACTATTAGATGCAGTTTAACGTCATACCCAGAACATGGAAAAGGCATGAACCCCATCATTCCTCTAGCTTTAGGCTAAATACTACTACTACTGTTCTTCTACAATGATGGCTTTGGCATTAAATAACCCACAAGGATTGATATGCCATTAAACAAACAAAACAACCCAAACCAAGAGGTAAACAATCTCAGTCGGTAGAGCGTTCAGCTAGAAACCACAAGGTTCCTAGTTCGATACCGGTCCTCGCCAACTCAGCGTATGAATAGCACAGGGATCTCTGTGGTAAAGTAAGGAGTTGATGGCAGGTGTGGCGCTCCACCTCAGATACTAAACTTGGTTTAGCACTATTGAAAAGGGAATAGAAATTCCTCGCTGACTGGCTGATACCTACTCTAGGTCGCCCCGTCGACTTTACTTTACTTACTTTATAATAATAGTAGTAGTAGTATTAATAGTAGTTATAGTAGTTGTATATTGATAATGATAAAATTGAAAATGATGAAAATTATAATAAAAAGTCGGTTATGGAAACAAGATGTGATAATGATCGCAATGATTATGATTATGAAATTGCAACAGTACGTATGCCGGGTTAAAATAAAAGACCCTAATTATTTCTGAACTTATAATAATAATAATAATAATAATAATAATAATAATAATAATAATAATATAATAATAATAATAATAAAAAAGCCTCAATCTAAATAATCAAAATGAAATAAATCTTAGTATCAAAATTATCGAAACATAAAAAATTGTCGAAATAACGGTAAAGATATTTATCAATCTGCAACAATAAAAACTATTATTAATCACGGAAGATTGCTTCTGATAAACAAACTGAATAATAATAATAATAATAATAATAATAATAATAATAATAATAATAATAATAATAATAAATCGGAGAGGTTGCACATGAAAAACCTGGAATAATGCCATAAGGACAAACTATATCAAAGCAAAAATTGACAAGACCCAACAAAATAGTAAATGTAGACTATGCGGTAATAGAGATGAGACTGTAAACCATGTACTATGCGAATGTAGCAAACTAGCTCAACGGGAGTACAAAACTAGACACGACTAGGTTGGGAAGGTGATCCACTGGGAATTATGCAAAAAATTAAATTTTGACCATACAACAAAATGGTATATGCATAAACCAGAATCTGTTCTTGAGAACGAAACGCATAGAATTCTCTGGGACGTTGAAATAAAAACGGATCACATTATCCCAGCAAGAAGACCAGACCTAGTGCTGATTAACAAAAAAGAAAGAACTTGTCAACTGGTGGATTTTGCAGTGCCAGCAGATCACAGGGTGAAGCTAAAGGAAAATGAAAAAATGGACAAATATCTGGACCTTGCCAGAGAACTGAAAAAGTTATGGAATATGAAAGTGAAAGTGATACCAATTGTAGTTGGTGCACTTGAAACAGTCCTAAAAGGATTAGAAAAGGGTTTGGAAAGTTTGGAAATCAGAGGAAGGATTGAAACCATTCAGAACATTGCACTGCTGCAATCTGCCAGAATACTCAGAAGAGTCCTGGAGACCTGCGGAGACTTGCTCTCACTCAGACTCCAGTGAAAGACCATCAGCTCATGCTGATGTGAAAACTCAAAAGGAGAAAATAATAATAATAATAATAATAATAATAATAATAATAATAATAATAATAATAATAATAATAGACCCTGTAAAAGAATTGAAAAAGCTGTGGAATATGAAAGTGAAAGTGATACCAATTGTAGTTGGTGCACTAGGAACGGTTCCAAAAAGCTTAGAAAGGAGACGAGCGGACTTAGTTGTTACTTTAGGAGGCTTGCTTTAGAAAGACATTTCTATCACTTAGAATTAGAAATGAGAATGAAAATAATGGAAGGGGAGAAATAATCCCTGACCGGACACATCTACACAAAGTCTGTCTTTTCTGTTGATTTCCTTTGTTGAAACTGACAATACTATCTATACAATCTTCTATGATATTATCCAAAAAAACCTTTCTATCATATTATTCATACAACTTTTTTATTACGTTATCTATACAAACTTATCTTATAATGGAGATTGTGTGTTTTTCTGTCTGTAACCGAAACTATATTACTACTCAAGTCACAATTCCCTTAGTTATTGACATCACATTCTCAATGATTTTATTTTAATTTTAAACTCAATTATTAATAAATATAACCATACCTACATACTAACAACCTGCAATTATATTTATATATACAAGAAAATAGCAGTTTACAGTGTGAATGGGAAGGCTAATTTGCATATTGATATTAAAAAAGCGAATTTAATAAATATGTGCTCAGTGTTATTGATTTCTAATTGTTTGGTTTTATTTTAATGAATATAAGCAAAAATCTCTTCAATGAATCTTAAATGAAATCCATTAACAAGAAAAAATAACTGTCATTTTATTATTTACTTCCTCTTTTAACTAAATACTTAAATTAGAAAAAATAACAATAAAAGACGAGAGTGATGGAAGAGTAAGTTTTAGTCATTCTATTTTTCAATTATACTCCCCTCTGTTTTAAATATTTTTATCTGCATTCTTATTTAGTTTCATTGGCCTTTCTAATTTGATAATATATTTTATTACATTAAAAATAAATACTTGCACCCGGAGGGTGCATATATTTGCTAGTATATATAATGGAAGTTTCTATTGGAAAACATTGAACTATAGAAGTTACCTCCTCCGATGATATAAAAGAGCCTGGACTTTAGAGGCCAAGAGAAAAGATATTCACGTTTCATACTGAATAAAGTAACTGAACATCAATAGTACGACTTAGTTGTTGTTACTTTAGGAGGCTTGCTTTAACAATGACATTTCTATCACTTAGAATTAAAATAGAGAATGCAAAATAAGGGAAGGGGAGAAATAATCCTTGTCCGGACACATGTACACAAAGTCTGACTTTTCTGTTGATTTCCCTTGTTGAAACAGACAATACTATCTATACAACCATCTTTGACATTATCCAAAAAACTTTTCGGTTATTTCCTAGTTGAGTAACATGATATAACTGGGTGACCCAGAAAAAAACAGAACCCAAAACATTTATTTATTCTCCCATTAAACTAACCCTTGTTGGACTTAAACTTAAAAAAAGTTTAAAATGAAAATTAACAGTTTTTTTAACAAAATTTGTGGGTTCTGTTTTTTCTGGGTCACACTGTAATATCATGTTACTCAACTAGGGGGAGTAGGGTTAGGGTTTAGGGTTATGGTTAGGGTTAGGTTTAGGGTTGGGGTTTAGGGTTAGTTTAATGGGAAAATAAATAATTTGGGTTCTGTTTTTTCTGGGTCACCCTGTAATATTATTTTACTCAACTAGGGGGGTAGGGTTAGAGTTAGGGTTAGTGTTTAGGGTTAGGGTTAGGGCTTAGGGTCAGTTTACTGGGAAAATAAATAAATAATTTGGTTTCTGTCTTTTCTGGGTCAACCTGTAATATCATGTTACTCACCTAGGAAATAACCAACTTTTCTATCATATTATTCATACAACATTTTTATCACGTTATATATGCAAACTTATATCACATTTTAGAATGTAAAAACAACTAAGTAGTAGTAGTCGTAGTAGTCGTAGTCGTAGTATTAGTATTTACACTAAAATACTTTCCAGCATTCAGCGCGACTACGAGTTCCCCGGCCTCTAAAAAGCCAGGCTCTTATATACAATTGGAGGAGGTAAGTTATATAGTGCTTCCAGTAGAAACTCCCATTACTTGATGGGAACAGTTCAAATCTACTCTATGGAATCGAACTACGTTTAATGATGTTTGTAAGATTAAATGTTTGATTTTAATTGGTTTCTTGAAATTGTAATTGCTAAAAAGTAGACAACAACAACAACAACAACAACAACCACAACAACCACAACAGCAGCAGCAGCAACAATAATAATAATAGAAGAAGAAGAAGAAGAAGAAGAAGAAGAAGAAGAAGAAGAAGAAGAGTCCTAGGGATTTAAGGAAACGTGTTGTCATCCAGACTCCAGTGAAAGACTTTCAGCTAACGCTTGTGTGAAAAACTCGCAATAATGATAATAACAACAACAACAACGGCAATAATAATAATAATAATAATAATAATAATAATAATAATAATAGTCCTAGAGACCTAAGGAGACTAGATGTCACTCAGACTCCAGTGAAAGACTATCAGCTAACGCTTGTGTGAAGAATTCGCAATAATAATAATAATAATAATAATAATAATAATAATAGTCCTAGAGACCTAAGGAGACTAGATGTCACTCAGACTCCAGTGAAAGACTATCAGCCAACGCTTGTGTGAAGAATTCGCAATAATAATAATAATAATAATAATAATAATAATAATAATAGTCCTGGAGATCTAAGGAGACTAGATGTCACTCAGACTCCAGTGAAAGACTATCAGCTAACGCTTGTGTGAAGAATTCGCAATAATATAATAATAATAATAATAATAATAATAATAATAGTCCTAGAGACCTAAGGAGACTAGATGTCACTCAGACTCCAGTGAAAGACTATCAGCTAACGCTTGTGTGAAGAATTCGCAATAATAATAATAATAATAATAATAATAATAATATAATAATAATAATAGTCCTAGAGACCTAAGGAGACTAGATGTCACTCAGACTCCAGTGAAAGACTATCAGCTAACGCTTGTGTGAAGAATTCGCAATAATAATAATAATAATAATAATAATAATAATAATAGTCCTGGAGATCTAAGGAGACTAGATGTCACTCAGACTCCAGTGAAAGACTATCAGCTAACGCTTGTGTGAAGAATTCGCAATAATAATAATAATAATAATAATAATAATAATAGTCCTAGAGACCTAAGGAGACTAGATGTCACTCAGACTCCAGTGAAAGACTATCAGCTAACGCTTGTGTGAAGAATTCGCAATAATAATAATAATAATAATAATAGTCCTAGAGACCTAAGGAGACTAGATGTCACTCAGACTCCAGTGAAAGACTATCAGCTAACGCTTGTGTGAAGAATTCGCAATAATAATAATAAATAATAATAATAATAATAATAGTCCTGGAGATCTAAGGAGACTAGATGTCACTCAGACTCCAGTGAAAAGACTATCAGCTAACGCTTGTGTGAAGAATTCGCAATAATAATAATAATAATAATAATAATAATAATAGTCCTAGAGACCTAAGGAGACTAGATGTCACTCAGACTCCAGTGAAAGACTATCAGCTAACGCTTGTGTGAAGAATTCGCAATAATAATAATAATAATAATAATAGTCCTAGAGACCTAAGGAGACTAGATGTCACTCAGACTCCAGTGAAAGACTATCAGCTAACGCTTGTGTGAAGAATTCGCAATAATAATAATAATAATAATAGTCCTAGAGACCTAAGGAGACTAGATGTCACTCAGACTCCAGTGAAAGACTATCAGCTAACGCTTGTGTGAAGAATTCGCAATAATAATAATAATAATAATAATAGTCCTAGAGACCTAAGGAGACTAGATGTCACTCAGACTCCAGTGAAAGACTATCAGCTAACGCTTGTGTGAAGAATTCGCAATAATAATAATAATAATAATAATAATAATAATAATAATAATAATAATAGTCCTGGAGATCTAAGGAGACTAGATGTCACTCAGACTCCAGTGAAAGACTATCAGCTAACGCTTGTGTGAAGAATTCGCAATAATAATAATAATAATAATAATAATAATAATAATAATAGTCCTAGAGACCTAAGGAGACTAGATGTCACTCAGACTCCAGTGAAAGACTATCAGCTAACGCTTGTGTGAAGAATTCGCAATAATAATAATAATAATAATAATAATAATAATAATAATAATAATAATAGTCCTAGAGACCTAAGGAGACTAGATGTCACTCAGACTCCAGTGAAAGACTATCAGCTAACGCTTGTGTGAAGAATTCGCAATAATAATAATAATAATAATAATAATAATAATAATAATAATAGTCCTAGAGACCTAAGGAGACTAGATGTCACTCAGACTCCAGTGAAAGACTATCAGCTAACGCTTGTGTGAAGAATTCGCAATAATAATAATAATAATAATAATAATAATAGTCCTGGAGATCTAAGGAGACTAGATGTCACTCAGACTCCAGTGAAAGACTATCAGCTAACGCTTGTGTGAAGAATTCGCAATAATAATAATAATAATAATAATAATAATAATAATAGTCCTGGAGACCTAAGGAGACTAGATGTCACTCAGACTCCAGTGAAAGACTACCAGCTAACGCTTGTGTGAAGAATTCGCAATAATAATAATAATAATAATAATAATAATAATAATAATAAGAAGAAGAAGAAGAAGAAGAAGAAAAGATATTATGCATGAATGAATTAATTGAATAACTAAATAAGTTCAAAGGTTTTATAAAATGTTTATCTTTTATCTTTTATTTACTCTTATCACTAAAGGTCACAAAAAAAAAAAAAAATAATAATAAAATATAAAACAAACATGGCTACCGCGTCTCTATGTTTTTTTTTCCGACGAGTTTCCGTTTCTCTTTTAATCGACCGAATCCACACAGCCCTTAAAACCGAAATGTTAATATATTCATATATGCGCATGGCCATGCGCATGCGCGCCTTTTTGTTGTTAGCAAGAGTGTTCTTGCTTGTATTTTCCCCGTCTTCCTTGTTAAAAGAATAATGTTCTTGCATTCATCTCGGTGGCAAACGTGTGGACCAATCAATAAAGATAGTAAATATGCGTTTTTATTGTTGGGAAAGTGTTATTTTCTTTTGAGTCCACCTTCACCCCCCTCTCTCTCTCTCTCTTTCTCTCTCTCTCTCTCTCTCTGTCTCTCTGTCTCTCTCTCTCGCCATTTTTATTTCAAAGCTTTCTGATTCGTTAGTTACATACTGCTTTGGGTTCACAACACGATAGAAAAATCCTTGTCGTTGCGAATAATAATAATAATAATAATAATAATAATAATAATAATAATAATAATGTCCACGCAACAAAATGGTATATGCATAAACCAGAATTTGTTCTTGAGAACGAAACGCATAAAATTCTCTGGGACTTTCAAATAAAAACGGATCACCTTATCCCAGCAAGAAGACCAGACCTAGTGTTGATAAATAAAAAAGAAAGAACTTGTCCACTGGTGGATTTTGAAGTGCCAGCAGATCACAGGGTGAAGCTAAAGGAAAATGAAAAAATGGACAAATATCTGGACCTTGCCAGAGAACTGAAAAAGTTATGGAATATGAAAGTGAAAGTGATAGCAATTGTAGTTGGTGCACTTGGAACAGTCCCAAAGGGATTAGAAAAGGGTTTGGAATGTTTGGAAATCAGAGGAAGGATTGAAACCATTCAGAACACTGCACTGCTGCAATCTGCCAGAATACTCAGAAGAGTCCTGGAGACCTGAGGAGACTTGCTGTCACTCAGACTCTAGTGAAAGACCATCAGCTGATGCTGATGTGAATACACACACTCACAGCGTCCCATACTCACACCATAAAATAGAATATTTGATGTCATATTTCAAAACCGTCTCCTTTTTCAAACGTCAAAATTTTTTTAAACAGACTGAATGACAAGGATTACCACTCGCTTTTCTCGTTATTCTGTGATAAATCATTTCTTATCTTATGCCCTGAAGATGATCTAATTAATAGATCGAAACACTGCAGCGTCGGCCAATAAACTCACCACTTAACCCATTTAAACCTGTGTTTTTTCATTTTTCTAAATATACTACACACACACACACACACACACACACACATATATATAATATATATATATATATATATATATATATATATATATATATGGAGGCGCGTAGGCTAGCAGTTAGAGTCGTGGAAAATGAACTCATCGATTCGAGTTCAATTCCTAGACGAAGCTGTTGGCATTTCACATAGCGCTAATACCCTTGGGAAAGGTATAAATCCATATATTCTCCCTCCAGCTATGGGTTAAATAGTAGGGCGGACTGGGCCCCCAGCCTTGGGTTAGTAACAAGTCTAGGAGAGGGATAACTCTGAATTCAAAATTCCTGAGGTCGCTCGTTGATTGGGTTTGTGGCAACCCTTGATGCACCAATTCTTTCCTATCGACTGTGCCAAAAAGTGTGGATGGTCCAACACAAGCCTTCACCACTACAAACAAATCCCTGTGTGGGAGTTCATTGTGTGTATGAACCCTCATACGTCGAAAATCGACGGAAGAGTCAATTTATATATATATATATATATATATATATATATATATAAATGTGTGTGTGTGTGTGTGTGTGTGTGTGCAAAAAAACATATCATATAGAATTAGATTTCCTTGTCCCACCTAAAATTTGCTGTGGCACATTTTGTCCATGTGGCCATAGGTTGGGAACCCCTGATCTAGAGGACCTATGAAATGTGATAGCCGATAGGGACGGATGGCGAGGAGAGAGAGAGAGAGAGAGAGAGAGAGAGAGAGAGAGAGAGAGAGAGAGAGAGGGTGTGTGAGGTAGACAAAGGAATCCATATTATCAGCACGACTTGATGATGATGATGATGATGATGATGATGATGATACAGTCTCTTACATTGTGTTAACGCAAAAACGACAAAAATGCTGCTACGCCTATCTACTGCTGGCGACAAAAATATCTTTCTGACTACAAAAGAGTTAAAAAGGCGTATAGATGCAAAAAGAAAAAAAATGGGGAGTGGGCTGTCTGCTTGGTGGCTGAGGGGTTTAAAAACGACAATTCAGTAGAACACACGTCCCCCTCCTCGTCCCCCCCCCCCAAAAAAAAAACACATACAAACAAAAAGCACCCAGATCTTATGATAATGGTCCAGGAATATTTCAGATGGCAAACACAGAAAAATTCCAAGAGGCCCGTACACATATGAATGGAAACAAAACAATGTGGAATCGCATTCTTCAACTTCTTTTTCTCTCGCTATCTTTTGGGGCTGACAAGAAAATCTGGCAAGAACTGTTCGCACTTTGTTAATAAGAAGAGGTGTCTTCATTTCTTATTTTCACCAGGACTCTCCTGAGTATTCTAGCCGATTTTAACAGTGTCGTAGTTTGTAGAGTCTCGATTCTTCCTCTAATCTACAATTCACCCAAACTCTTTTCCAGACCCTTAGACACCGTGCCAAGGCCACCAATTATTATTATTATTATTATTATTATTATTATTATTATTATTATTATTATTCACTCCTTCCAATTGCACCAACCACATGGAACGGCCCCCAAAACTGGAAAAGTCTGGAAATCAGAGGAAGAATTGAGACCATCCAGAATACTGCACTGCTGCAATCTGCCAGAATACTCAGAAGTGTCATGGAGACCTGAGGAGACGTGTTGTCACTCAGACTCCAATGAAATACCATCAGCTAACGCTGATGTGAAAAACTCAAAAGGAGTGAATAATAATAATAATAATAATAATAATAATAATAATAATAATAATAAGAAGAAGAAGAAGAAGAAGAAGAAGAAGAAAAACAACAAATTATATAAAAGCAAAAATAGATAGGACACAACTGAATAGCAAGTGTAGAATGTGTAGGAGAAAAGAAGAAACAGTCAATCACATAATAAGTGAATGCCGTAAACTAGCACAAAGAGAGTACAAGAATAGGAACGTCTGGGTGGGGAAGGTGATTCATTGGGAACTGTGCAAGAAATTCAAATTTCACCATTCAACTAAATGGCATATGCAAAAACCTGAATCTGTCCTAGAGACACACAAAACTCTCCGGGATTTTGAGGTACAGATGAAACACCTAATCTCGACCAGGAGACCAGACCTAGTGTTGATTAATAATAAGAAAAGAAATTTTCATCACGTGGATTTTGCCGCCCCGGTCGATCACTGAGTGAAACTGAAAAAAAAAAAAAAAAAAAGTGAAAAGATAGACAAATACTTGGACCTTGCCAGAGAACAGAAAACTGACGAACATGAAGGTGAAGGTCGTGCCAATTGTAATTGTTGCCTTCGCAACGGCCCCCAAAGGTTTGGAAAAGAATTTGGTGAATTGGAAATCAGAGGAAGAATCGGGACCATCCAGACTACAGCACTGTTAAGATCGGCTAGAATACACAGAAGAGTCCTGGAGACCCGAAGAGACTTGATGTAACTTTGACTTCAATCAAAGACCATCAGCTAACACTGGTGTGAAAAACTAATAATAATAATGATAAGGATAATAATGATAATAATAATGAAAAACACTCTGAAAGTAATGTAAAGTTTTTAAATGCCATCCTTGAAAGAAAGTCCTATGTTATGGAATCCTTTGGTAAGCGTATGTCCTATCCTGCGTATTGGTAAAGGCCCAGTGATTTAATCCTATGTCCGTCGTCCGCGAATGTCAAAGTAATTATGTCCAGTAGAGTTGGTTTAAGTATTGTATCAACCTCAGAGTACTGCCAAAGATTGGCCAAGAGATAGGTCACATGATTCTGGCCGAGTCTATAAGTAGGAGTGGGCAATTAACACACACCTTAGCTCAGTCGGTAGAGCGTTCGGCTAGAAACCAAAATGTTCCTAGTTCGATACTCGCCCTCGCCAACTCAGCGTATGAGTAGCACAGGCATCTGTGCGGTAAAGTAAGGAGCTGATGGTAGGTGTGGCGCTCCACCTCAGACGCTAAAAAATAATCTCCTTTGTCTAGCGCTAGTGAAAAGGGGATTGACTCCCTCGCTGCATGGCTGATACCGACATTAGGCCGCCCCGACGACTTTACTTACTTATATCTAAAACTTTCAACAAGTAATGAGTTCAATACGGAGTGCTCTTTGAAGAAAACGATCCTTTCATTCATGTGTGGCACAAGAATGCCGAATGAATGAGGCACCCGGTGAGAGGCACATTGCTTATTTTCTGTGGTGATAAGTCTAGATACTATTTTGAACGCACTTCGTGACTTCGCACATCGATCTGCCCACCCCCCACCCCGCCCTTTTGTTATCTATAGATATGATATAACGTTTCGAGCAATAAAAAAAACCCAGCAACAAAAGGATTGTAAAAAAAAGAAATTCGATTCATTCATAAAGCGGGAGACATTGGCCCCTCCCCATGAATATCAATTTCCTCCTCCCCCTATCCCCTCTCCTCCCCTCCTCTCCCTCCTCATCTGATCTTCGGCTCAGTTTTCTCTGCTAACAATTGGCGCCTCATAAAGTTATCAATGCTATTTGTTCGACTATCTCATGTCAAGCAACAATGACCACCAAAACCGATGACAGGTAACCACACCAAAAAAAAAAAAAAAAGATGGCGGCACCGCCGAGGACTCGAGACAAGAGAAGGCGCCGTTTCCCGCGTTTTGATATTGAAGATTTCCCGCTATTAACCGCTGATCGAGCGTTGCACACAGGAAATTAATGGACGCCCAATTCACTTTTTTTACATGAAATTGTATATATATATACATATATATATATATATATATATATATTTATATATATATATATACATATATATATCTATTATATATATATATATATATATTATATATATATATATATATCTATTTATATATATACATATATATATATATCTATTTATATATATATATATATATATATATACATATATATGTATAATTATCCACAGACACCGTGTTTCGTTATTGTTATACATTTACACAGTCAGATTTATATCCATCTATTTATATATATACGCTCCCTATAAAAGGGGTGGAGTACTCTATTGCGGCCTTTATATACATACAGATATGTGTATTAAAACAGTTAAATTCCCCTTCGCATTCTATGGGTGACGTTAGCCGAGCGGTTAAGCAGTCCGACTGATGCGGAATCGATTGGAGTTCTATCCCGACTGTAGCTAGCTCACAAAATGTCTAGCCACACTGAAGAGACTTGATAAGTCGAAACACATGTCTGTGGATGACTATATATATATATATATATATATATATATATATATATATGGGAATAAAAGGCCTTAAATATCATGGGTATCGTGGTTATGGACCATTTCCACTCGCGAGTATGCTCACGAGCTTCTTCAGACCACTGATATATTTTATTTAGACAGGCACATGGCCAAACTCATTTTATATTCATACATTTCACCTCCCTCATTCAGGCCTTTTATTCCCAAATAACTTTGCTCTGTTTACAATAATTAAACATTGAGCTCTCATACGGAACCTGAACTCTACAACTAACTACTGGTAGAGAATTAGGACCCACCTAGAATCCCCTTGTACCAAGAAACTTGGTACCGCACCAAAGTATATATATATATATATATATATATATATATATATAACACGTGAATTATATACATATATGTATATGAAAATTAATTAGTTGATAATTAATGAATTAGGCGAATATATCTGTTCAAATGTAAGGGTCCTGCTTAGAACCATTCCTATCACCAACTTACTTAGTTACATACATATACATATACATATATAATGAATTAAGCGAATATATCTGTTCAAATATAAGGCGTAAATTTGACCTTTTGTCGATTTGTTTACGCCTTACATTTGAACAGATATATTCGCTTAATTCATTATATATGTATATGTATATGTATGTAACTAAGTAAGTTGGTGATAGGAATGGTTCTAAGCAGGACCCTTACATTTGAACAGATATATTCGCTTAATTCATTATATATGTATATGTATATGTATGTAACTAAGTAAGTTGGTGATAGGAATGGTTCTAAGCAGGACCCTTACATTTGAACAGATATATTCGCTTAATTCATTATATATGTATATGTATATGTATGTAACTAAGTAAGTTGGTGATAGGAATGGTTCTAAGCAGGACCCTTACATTTGAACAGATATATTCGCTTAATTCATTATATATGTATATGTATATGTATGTAACTAAGTAAGTTGGTGATAGGAATGGTTCTAAGCAGGACCCTTACATTTGAACAGATATATTCGCTTAATTCATTATATATGTATATGTATATGTATGTAACTAAGTAAGTTGGTGATAGGAATGGTTCTAAGCAGGACCCTTACATTTGAACAGATATATTCGCTTAATTCATTATATATGTATATGTATATGTATGTAACTAAGTAAGTTGGTGATAGGAATGGTTCTAAGCAGGACCCTTACATTTGAACAGATATATTCGCTTAATTCATTATATATGTATATGTATATGTATGTAACTAAGTAAGTTGGTGATAGGAATGGTTCTAAGCAGGACCCTTACATTTGAACAGATATATTCGCTTAATTCATTATATATGTATATGTATATGTATGTAACTAAGTAAGTTGGTGATAGGAATGGTTCTAAGCAGGACCCTTACATTTGAACAGATATATTCGCTTAATTCATTATATATGTATATGTATATGTATGTAACTAAGTAAGTTGGTGATAGGAATGGTTCTAAGCAGGACCCTTACATTTGAACAGATATATTCGCTTAATTCATTATATATGTATATGTATATGTATGTAACTAAGTAAGTTGGTGATAGGAATGGTTCTAAGCAGGACCCTTACATTTGAACAGATATATTCGCTTAATTCATTATATATGTATATGTATATGTATGTAACTAAGTAAGTTGGTGATAGGAATGGTTCTAAGCAGGACCCTTACATTTGAACAGATATATTCGCTTAATTCATTATATATGTATATGTATATGTATGTAACTAAGTAAGTTGGTAATAGGAATGGTTCTAAGCAGGACCCTTACATTTGAACAGATATATTCGCTTAATTCATTATATATGTATATGTATATGTATGTAACTAAGTAAGTTGGTAATAGGAATGGTTCTAAGCAGGACCCTTACATTTGAACAGATATATTCGCTTAATTCATTATATATGTATATGTATATGTATGTAACTAAGTAAGTTGGTAATAGGAATGGTTCTAAGCAGGACCCTTACATTTGAACAGATATATTCGCATGTATGTAACTAAGTAAGTTGGTGATAGGAATATATTCGCTTAATTATATATGTATATGTATATGTATGTAACTAAGTAAGTTGGTAATAGGAATGGTTCTAAGCAGGACCCTTACATTTGAACAGATATATTCGCTTAATTCATTATATATGTATATGTATATGTATGTAACTAAGTAAGTTGGTAATAGGAATGGTTCTAAGCAGGACCCTTACATTTGAACAGATATATTCGCTTAATTCATTATATATGTATATGTATATGTATGTAACTAAGTAAGTTGGTGATAGGAATGGTTCTAAGCAGGACCCTTACATTTGAACAGATATATTCGCTTAATTCATTATATATGTATATGTATATGTATGTAACTAAGTAAGTTGGTAATAGGAATGGTTCTAAGCAGGACCCTTACATTTGAACAGATATATTCGCTTAATTCATTATATATGTATATGTATATGTATGTAACTAAGTAAGTTGGTAATAGGAATGGTTCTAAGCAGGACCCTTACATTTGAACAGATATATTCGCTTAATTCATTATATATGTATATGTATATGTATGTAACTAAGTAAGTTGGTAATAGGAATGGTTCTAAGCAGGACCCTTACATTTGAACAGATATATTCGCTTAATTCATTATATATGTATATGTATATGTATGTAACTAAGTAAGTTGGTAATAGGAATGGTTCTAAGCAGGACCCTTACATTTGAACAGATATATTCGCTTAATTCATTATATATGTATATGTATATGTATGTAACTAAGTAAGTTGGTGATAGGAATGGTTCTAAGCAGGACCCTTACATTTGAACAGATATATTCGCTTAATTCATTATATATGTATATGTATATGTATGTAACTAAGTAAGTTGGTAATAGGAATGGTTCTAAGCAGGACCCTTACATTTGAACAGATATATTCGCTTAATTCATTATATATGTATATGTATATGTATGTAACTAAGTAAGTTGGTGATAGGAATGGTTCTAAGCAGGACCCTTACATTTGAACAGATATATTCGCTTAATTCATTATATATGTATATGTATATGTATGTAACTAAGTAAGTTGGTAATAGGAATGGTTCTAAGCAGGACCCTTACATTTGAACAGATATATTCGCTTAATTCATTATATATGTATATGTATATGTATGTAACTAAGTAAGTTGGTAATAGGAATGGTTCTAAGCAGGACCCTTACATTTGAACAGATATATTCGCTTAATTCATTATATATGTATATGTATATGTATGTAACTAAGTAAGTTGGTGATAGGAATGGTTCTAAGCAGGACCCTTACATTTGAACAGATATATTCGCTTAATTCATTATATATGTATATGTATATGTATGTAACTAAGTAAGTTGGTAATAGGAATGGTTCTAAGCAGGACCCTTACATTTGAACAGATATATTCGCTTAATTCATTATATATGTATATGTATATGTATGTAACTAAGTAAGTTGGTAATAGGAATGGTTCTAAGCAGGACCCTTACATTTGAACAGATATATTCGCTTAATTCATTATATATGTATATGTATATGTATGTAACTAAGTAAGTTGGTAATAGGAATGGTTCTAAGCAGGACCCTTACATTTGAACAGATATATTCGCTTAATTCATTATATATGTATATGTATATGTATGTAACTAAGTAAGTTGGTAATAGGAATGGTTCTAAGCAGGACCCTTACATTTGAACAGATATATTCGCTTAATTCATTATATATGTATATGTATATGTATGTAACTAAGTAAGTTGGTGATAGGAATGGTTCTAAGCAGGACCCTTACATTTGAACAGATATATTCGCTTAATTCATTATATATGTATATGTATATGTATGTAACTAAGTAAGTTGGTAATAGGAATGGTTCTAAGCAGGACCCTTACATTTGAACAGATATATTCGCTTAATTCATTATATATGTATATGTATATGTATGTAACTAAGTAAGTTGGTGATAGGAATGGTTCTAAGCAGGACCCTTACATTTGAACAGATATATTCGCTTAATTCATTATATATGTATATGTATATGTATGTAACTAAGTAAGTTGGTGATAGGAATGGTTCTAAGCAGGACCCTTACATTTGAACAGATATATTCGCTTAATTCATTATATATGTATATGTATATGTATGTAACTAAGTAAGTTGGTAATAGGAATGGTTCTAAGCAGGACCCTTACATTTGAACAGATATATTCGCTTAATTCATTATATATGTATATGTATATGTATGTAACTAAGTAAGTTGGTAATAGGAATGGTTCTAAGCAGGACCCTTACATTTGAACAGATATATTCGCTTAATTCATTATATATGTATATGTATATGTATGTAACTAAGTAAGTTGGTGATAGGAATGGTTCTAAGCAGGACCCTTACATTTGAACAGATATATTCGCTTAATTCATTATATATGTATATGTATATGTATGTAACTAAGTAAGTTGGTGATAGGAATGGTTCTAAGCAGGACCCTTACATTTGAACAGATATATTCGCTTAATTCATTATATATGTATATGTATATGTATGTAACTAAGTAAGTTGGTAATAGGAATGGTTCTAAGCAGGACCCTTACATTTGAACAGATATATTCGCTTAATTCATTATATATGTATATGTATATGTATGTAACTAAGTAAGTTGGTGATAGGAATGGTTCTAAGCAGGACCCTTACATTTGAACAGATATATTCGCTTAATTCATTATATATGTATATGTATATGTATGTAACTAAGTAAGTTGGTAATAGGAATGGTTCTAAGCAGGACCCTTACATTTGAACAGATATATTCGCTTAATTCATTATATATGTATATGTATATGTATGTAACTAAGTAAGTTGGTGATAGGAATGGTTCTAAGCAGGACCCTTACATTTGAACAGATATATTCGCTTAATTCATTATATATGTATATGTATATGTATGTAACTAAGTAAGTTGGTAATAGGAATGGTTCTAAGCAGGACCCTTACATTTGAACAGATATATTCGCTTAATTCATTATATATGTATATGTATATGTATGTAACTAAGTAAGTTGGTGATAGGAATGGTTCTAAGCAGGACCCTTACATTTGAACAGATATATTCGCTTAATTCATTATATATGTATATGTATATGTATGTAACTAAGTAAGTTGGTAATAGGAATGGTTCTAAGCAGGACCCTTACATTTGAACAGATATATTCGCTTAATTCATTATATATGTATATGTATATGTATGTAACTAAGTAAGTTGGTGATAGGAATGGTTCTAAGCAGGACCCTTACATTTGAACAGATATATTCGCTTAATTCATTATATATGTATATGTATATGTATGTAACTAAGTAAGTTGGTGATAGGAATGGTTCTAAGCAGGACCCTTACATTTGAACAGATATATTCGCTTAATTCATTATATATGTATATGTATATGTATGTAACTAAGTAAGTTGGTAATAGGAATGGTTCTAAGCAGGACCCTTACATTTGAACAGATATATTCGCTTAATTCATTATATATGTATATGTATATGTATGTAACTAAGTAAGTTGGTGATAGGAATGGTTCTAAGCAGGACCCTTACATTTGAACAGATATATTCGCTTAATTCATTATATATGTATATGTATATGTATGTAACTAAGTAAGTTGGTGATAGGAATGGTTCTAAGCAGGACCCTTACATTTGAACAGATATATTCGCTTAATTCATTATATATGTATATGTATATGTATGTAACTAAGTAAGTTGGTAATAGGAATGGTTCTAAGCAGGACCCTTACATTTGAACAGATATATTCGCTTAATTCATTATATATGTATATGTATATGTATGTAACTAAGTAAGTTGGTGATAGGAATGGTTCTAAGCAGGACCCTTACATTTGAACAGATATATTCGCTTAATTCATTATATATGTATATGTATATGTATGTAACTAAGTAAGTTGGTGATAGGAATGGTTCTAAGCAGGACCCTTACATTTGAACAGATATATTCGCTTAATTCATTATATATGTATATGTATATGTATGTAACTAAGTAAGTTGGTGATAGGAATGGTTCTAAGCAGGACCCTTACATTTGAACAGATATATTCGCTTAATTCATTATATATGTATATGTATATGTATGTAACTAAGTAAGTTGGTGATAGGAATGGTTCTAAGCAGGACCCTTACATTTGAACAGATATATTCGCTTAATTCATTATATATGTATATGTATATGTATGTAACTAAGTAAGTTGGTGATAGGAATGGTTCTAAGCAGGACCCTTACATTTGAACAGATATATTCGCTTAATTCATTATATATGTATATGTATATGTATGTAACTAAGTAAGTTGGTGATAGGAATGGTTCTAAGCAGGACCCTTACATTTTGAACAGATATATTCGCTTAATTCATTATATATGTATATGTATATGTATGTAACTAAGTAAGTTGGTGATAGGAATGGTTCTAAGCAGGACCCTTACATTTGAACAGATATATTCGCTTAATTCATTATATATGTATATGTATATGTATGTAACTAAGTAAGTTGGTGATAGGAATGGTTCTAAGCAGGACCCTTTTTTTAATATCAAAATCATAAAATTTGTATACTTCATGTTGCACAATACAGAATAGTTGGATTTTCATACGGGTATTAGCGCTATGGTGAATGCAAACGGAATCGCTCAGGATTTTAACTCTGATCACCTATGACGGTAACAATTACACCATAAATACCTCCACATAGGCATCTAACTATTCTCTCTCTAGCTATGAGTAAATAGTAGGGCTGAATAAGCTCTTTACCTCGGTTAGGCGATCAGTTTGTTTGTTTGTTTTGTTTTACGGCATATCAACCTCAGTGGGTCATTTAATGCCTATAAAGTTTTGAAATAAATCAATTCTTAATGGATAATACAATTTGGTTTATAAACTCATGTTTTTCTATTTAACCCATAGATGGGACCCTAACAGGTACTACCACTCCGGGTCAGAGTGGACCAGGGAGCAATGGTGATGAAGGGGTGCTCCACGTTCCCCAAACTGGAACCTCACCATCAGATAGAGTTTAACGTCATTCCCAGGACATGTAGACGCGCAGCCACCGCCTTCTAGCACCCATATGATAAAAAGGGGTTGGGGCTTGCCATAAAGACAATAGGGTTGGGAAAATCATATAGGTGCTAGGGCTTGACATGACCAGCCGATTGATTGGAGGGGGCCTCTCCGACCACCTGTCTAGCCCAAGATAGGGCCAAAGTGGAGTATTGCATGTCATAAACTGCCCATCCACCTGGGCTCTATCCGTAAGCATCACGGGTCGCCACCCACGGCCAACAGGTGGCCCCATTGGGGGAGTCTTACCCCTCTGCAGAGGTGCAGTCGGTGCATTCTAACGCCCCAGCCGACAGGGCGGCGCGATCAGTTTAGGAGAAGGAAAACTCTGAATTAAAACCTGTTAAACTCCACTTAGAAATTGACCTTGTGTCACATCCTGCTCGTGTGGAGGAGATGGTAAATATGCAAACCAAATCAAACGGCATCTTTCAGGATTTGAACTCTGATCCCCTATGACGGTAACAATTACACCATGAATACCTCCACAACATGAGAATTTAATTAGTAAAATTTGGTGAAGCCTAGTTCTTGTGAAGTGAGTGGCTCTGCATTTTCACACAAGTCAGCTTTGGTGATACATCTGCAAAGATACACTGGAGAGAAGTCACATATTTGTGAAGTGTGTGGATCTACTTTCTTTTTTTTTTTACATCAGTCAAGTCTGGTGCATCATATAGCAACACACAGAGAAGTAAAGCTCCATTCTCGTGAAGTATTGATAGTTATTACAAGACATCATTATCTTTTCGAAACAAGGGAATATTTGAAATTTCTTTAAAGTTAAGAATTGATAATAAATTTTTCTATCGGGAATTCATTTGAATTTAATGAAATCTAATTTTGTACCGGTTGACCTCCAATTAACTTGGCTCTGAAAACACGACTTATACGCGCATATATATATATATATATATATATATATATATATATATATATATATGTGTGTGTGTGTGTGTGTGTGTGTGTGTGGAGGCGTGTAGTGTAATGGTTACCAGCGTAGGAAATGGACACTGCGACACAAATTCAAGTCCTGTACGAGGCTGTTTGCATTCCACATATCGCTAATGCCTTTGGGAAATATAGGCATCTAACTATTATCTCTCCTGCTATAAGTAAATATCAGGGCTGACTAGGCTCTTTACCTCGGTTAGGCGATCAGTTTAAGAGAAAAAAACTCTGAATTAAAACCTGTTAACTCTTCAAGTCCTATTCTACCCGGCCAGAAATCTCATTCATTTTTCTAATCTACCCCAAATGATAGCCTTTGTTTAAATGTAATATTAAACATATTTAGAAGTCAGTATTTTAATGGAAATAACAGGTAACTTTAGATGTAAAGGTTATTTTTAGCCATTTTTTACTATATCCTTATAGGAATGGGGCTCCTGACTTAGAAAATTCTCAACAGGATGTTAAGAGTTAAACTCCACTTGTGTCACATCCTGCTCGTGTGGAAGAATTGGTAAATATGCAAACCAAATCAAACCAAACCATCTATTGCATATATAAAGGGCAGTTGTATGAATCTGTATGTCCGGAGGAAACAATTAACAACAAAATAAATATATGTACACATTAAATATCACCAGGGCTCGGCTTTTGAACAAAAATAATGAAGATTTGGTCTAAATTCATGTAGATATCTAAAAAATAAAAAATTTAAATGATAACAACATGCAATATTTTCCATTTAATAGTATAGACATAAAATTCTATTTTCAGAGTGACTGGATCAACGCAAGGTCTTTTTCCGTAGGGATTTTAAGGTATCTGCCTCTCACCCCACTTATGAGGGCGTGATACAAGGACATTTTTATGTGGGCCCACCCACAAGCCGGAGCTCATGGGTGGAAGACACAAAAAATACGTCGATCCAGTCGGCATTCTCCCTCGAGGGCGCCTCAGGCGCTGGGTAATAAACCCAACCCTGCCCCTTTAAATCGAGGGGGCAGGTGTTGCCTGGGGGGGGGGATAGTCCCCTGGGATCAACGCTGTTAATTTACATTAACAAACACAGGCCTGTGGAATTTAATGGAGCATCCAGCGGGAACCCAACACAATTCAGTAATAACGGATCTGCGAGACTAACTTAAAAAAATCTCCCCTCTACCCAGGCGAAGCCTGGTAGACACTTCTAGTCATAACTGTAGGTCATTTTCTTACTGGTCGCACCAAGAACTTTTCAGCAACCCTCGTAAAATAAGATAATCTGTACTGGCTAAGTACTACTACTTTTCCTAATGCATTTACTATGATTTACTTTCTAAGAAAGGGAACATTTAACCTAATTTAAGCTACAGGTCGGCAGCTTGCATTCTGAAAAAATTAACATTCCATTCATTGTTCACTTCTATCTTGGTAAATATAGCTTCAATCTCGATACTTTTATGACACACCTCGTATTCTGAAAAAAAAGTTTAAAAAAATTAACGTTCCATTCATTGTTCATTTCTATCTTGTTAAATATAGCTTCAAACTCGGAACGTTTTTGACACACCTTGTCTTCTGAAAAAATTAACGTTCCATTCATTGTTCATTTCTGTCTTGGTAAATACAACTTCAATTCGATACTTTATGACACCTTATATTCTGAAAAAAAAAGTTCCATTCATTCTTCATTTCTATCTTGGTAAGTATAGCTTCAAACTCGGCACGTTTTTGACGCACCTTGTATTCTGAAAAAATTAACGTTCCATTCATTGTTCATTTCTATCTTGGTAGATACATATTCAATCTCGATACTTTTATGACACACAAAAAATTTCTGAAAAAGATTAACGTTCCATTCATTGTTCACTTCTATCTTGGTAAATATAGCTTCAAACTCGGCACGTTTTTGACACACCTTGTATTCTGAAAAAATTAATGTTCTATTCATTGTTCATACAGTCTCAACCAAAACCGGCGGCCGACTTCTTTTCTTAAAAAAAATATTAAAAAAACAAACACAA
>CM042170.1:51202850-51207850 GCA_023376005.1 Doryteuthis pealeii
ACTTAATAAAGTCGAAACAGTCTGTACGACATTCTACACACCGAGCGATCCTTTGCCGGGATTACACTTGTCAATTTCATTTTCTATAAGAAAAAGTATCGAATTTTATGCGATACATGCGTTGTAAGTGCCTTTAAGTAAAAATTTTATATATATATATATATATATATATATATATGGGAGGATATATATATATATATATATACACACACACATATATATATATATATACATATATATATTTTTTGGAGAATATGTGCTTAATTGGAGTCGTACCTAATTTTGAAAATTAATTAATTAATAATGAATTAGGCGGGAATGCCTATTTAAATGTATGGCTAAACAAATCGAGAAAAATCAATCTCTGTATGTACATTTCGGCCTATTAGGCCTCATCAGCAGAGCTATAGATAGGAAGGCCGCCCTGTGCGTGATTTGAAACCGGACTGCCAAGCTGACAGGCCGATACCATAACCGCTACACACACATATATATATATATATATATATATATATATATATATGGGAGGATATATATATATATATATATGTGTGTTATCATACAGTGATACACATTGAGATGTGAATAAAAGTAGAATAGCACAAAGAGAAGGTAAGGTGTAGCACTATACGTATAATCACTAGTTTCACAAACTGAGTAACATCTGACAATGTGTCTTCTCTTTTCTTTTCATCCAAGATTTATTTTATGATTGAAAGATATTTTTTCTCCTTTTTCCTATGAAAGCACATCCAGCAATAATGGTATTAAGACTGAGGGTTCATTCGGTATTGTGAACCGAAATCTCGCCAAACCTTACTAACATCTTCAGTTGGCATCGTCGCAGAGATTGTGAAAGGCAGCTTTTTTCGGCAGAGGAATCTTTTAGAATATGGCGAGCTCCAAGAAATGCGAAATCTTCAGACAGGAATATATATAAAAAAAAAAAATAAAATAAAAAGAAAATTCTTGTTCCTATCGGATTACGCAAAACACGAAACTAAAGTAAGAGTGAAAAATATTGAAAAGAAAATGTGATTGCTTTTTAGGTTTTTATACCGTTCTGCTCCTCTTGGCCATCGAGGACTCTTATCTTTTACTACAGTCACCTGCACTTGTATTATATATATATATATATATATATATATATACGCACACACAAAAAGTAAACATAGGCACATATACGCAGGCACACACATACACACACCCAAAAAGTATAAATTTAAGTAGAAAAACATAGAATGTCTTCAGAACAAAAAACAAATTACAAACACACACACCTGATATATCAAATGAACATCTGATGAACTTTATCAAGACAACCCAAATAAAAAAGTAATAAGAATAAAAAAAGTTATAAAAAAAGTTATACAAATTCAGCTAATGACTTTATTAGTAAACCACTCAAAAAACAAAAACACCTATTTAAAAGACTAATGTTAAAAATGAAATTCCATTCCACTCCCACAAAAACAGGAAGAGGAGGTGAAATACTCATGTGTATGTATATATATATATATACACATGCATGTAAAAATTCATTTTCATATTATCAATCAAAGCCTGAAGAAGATACCAGAAGATCTGAAACACGTGTTGCATATGTAAAACAAAAAGAATTGAAAAAAAATTTTCTGAGAACAAAATACATTTTGCGGACCTTCCTTTTTTTTATAAAATATATATATATATATATTTGAGATGTATTTTTGTATCTGTATCCGTTGTTGGAAATACATATATCAGGTTTGGGCATAGGTGTGAAGCATTAACGTACTATATTATGCTAATGTGTTACCATAATATGTTAGTCAAGGAATAAATATCAGAAAACTCTGTAGTTTTTTTTTAGTTTCTTTTATTTAGACGTAGTGGTAAATTTTCAGTACAGTGACATCCCTTCTTTCTGACCGTGAATCGTAGTAGTGATCTTCTGGCTGCTTGTCCGGTAAGTTGGCATGGTGCGGTAGTGCTTGATGCTGATTGGTCCGTTGGTGATTAATGAGTTTGTACTCTGTGTGGTCGTCTAATAGGAGTCATGGGGTTGGTGGTATGGGGGTGTTTTGGAAATATGAGTATCCCTTTAAAGTGCCGGTGTCTGTATTCAAGCCATTCCGGTGAGTGTCTAGTCTTATGACCCATTTTAATTCAACTAGTTTTCAAGCTTGTGTGTTGGGGAAGACTTGTTGGATTAAGATACATTTAAAGTTATCTAAATTCTGGTGTGGGGTGTTGAAGTGATGAGCGATTTTACTGTGTGGAGATTTAAGTTTTATAGTATATATATATATATATAACGGTATTAAGAACTTGTATAGATAATAACATTTCGTCAAAAGTATGTTGAGCATTTTTGCAGTCAAATACACAATTTTTCAAAAAGGTGTAAGGCCATTGAAAACCAGAGGGAAATCTTTGATCACTCAAAACGGGTATATATATATATATATATATATATATATATATATATATATATATATATAATCCAAAAGTCCAGAGAAGAAATCTTCCTTGCGACACAAGAGTTTTATTTAAAAAACCTGTCGCAGTTTGAAAGCTCAATGTGTGCTCTTAATGTTAGAGTCACAGAGCAAATATATAAGTAAAGAAATAACAAAAGACTTAGAGATTTAGCATTAAAGTCTATTTCAAGGAGCTTAGACAAAGTGTCTAACTCTACCGACTCATCAGATGCGAATGATTAATTCTTTATAACTTTAAAGGCATTTGAAAATAGATTTTTATTATTTTTATTATAATGCTAAATCTCTAAGTCTTTTGTTATTTCTTTACATATATATATATATATATATATATATATATATATATATATATATAGGAAGGGGGAAGGAAGGAAGGAAAAGACTTTAGATTAAACAGCTCACAGCCAGAGTGTGGGACAACAGCAAGCTCACTATCCGTACAAAGGTACAAGTGTATATATATTTACCAACCCCTCCGCACGAGCAGGATGTGACACAAGGTCAATTTCTTAAGGGGAGTTCAACAGGTTTGAATTCAGAGTTTTCCTTCTCCTAGACTGGTTACCTAACCAAGGTTAAAGAGCCCAGTCTGCCCTAATATTTATCCATAGCTCGAGGGAGAGTAGGATTCATACCTTTCCCAAGGGTATTAGCGCAAAGTTAAATGCAATTATCACATCTAAGATTTGAACTCGGGGCGACGAGTCCATTTCCTATGACTTTAACCATCGCACCATGCTCTTCCTAAGGTACAAGTGTATAGGGTATGTGTTATCAGTACCCTCATGTTTCGAAGTAAAACATGGTCCTTATACACCCACCAAGAACGGCGGCTAAATAACTTCTGCCATAGACGTACACTGGGCATCATCTGGAGGGACAGGATCACCAACACAGCAGTTCTAGAGAGAGAGCTCTGCTCCCCAGCTTGTATTCTCTACTGAGATTGCGCATTTGTTGAGCATTTTTGCAGTCAAATACACGATTTTTCAAAAAGGTGTAAGGCCATTGAAAACCAGGGGGAAATCTTTGATCACTCAAAACGATATATATATATATATATATATATATATATATATATATATATATATAATGAGTCGGATAAACCTACTAAAAGTTTCGCTTAATGCTCTTCAGGGCTAAGATCCGACTCTTATTGAGCACTTGGTACTTAGGTATTGAGCACTTTTTACTTATTAGCTTTAGTTTCCTGGCGGTTTTGTATGAATATATATATCTTATATATGTATATACATATAAATTGTTTTTTCTTTTGGCCAAATATTTTACCAATAGATTATTTTTGGTTGGTACGATTATCTTGGTCATTTCTTTTTTTCCAAAAATTTTTTTTCTCCCAGGTGATGTTTCGTAGTATATTTTTACAATCAAACTATTTGCTGATTTTTTCCCCACCGCGAGGATTTACCAGCAAGTTTGGTATATTAAATATATATATATATATATATATATATATATATATATATATATATATATATATATATATATAAAGGAAGGAAGGAAGGTATGTAGGTAGGAAGGAAGGAAATATTTTAAAATTTGATTCATGTAATAATTTATTTCAACTACAACAAGCTTAGCCCGTTACATCATCTTCAGGCAAGAAGCAAAAATGTGTAGGGCTGAATTTTCCAAGACATGGTTTGAAAATCGCATAGACGAGAAACTGTCAGTTACCAACCACAGTGACTTCATGTCCACGCTACCCTAACTTATATACATATGTGTGTGTGTTTCTCTCTCTCTCACTCTCTCTTTCTTTCTTTCTTTCTTTCTTTCTTTCTTTCTTTCTCTTTGTTAGATTCATTATCTGTCAATGCATCTTCATGTCTATCTAAATTTGTACTTTATCTATCTATCTATCTATCTATCTATCTATGTTTCTTTCTTTCTTTCTTTCTTTCTTTCTCATTCTGTGTATATCTATCACAATTACTGCATGTATGTATATGTGCATGTATGTATGTATGCATCTATCTATGTATCTATCTGTCTCATTCTGTTTATATCTAACCCACTTTCTGAATGTGTGTATGTATTACAGTCTGTTCATATCTATCACAATCTGTATGTATATATCTATTAATCTATCTATCTTTCTTTTTTCTTTCTTTCTTTCTTTCTTTCTTTCTTTCTTTCTGTCTCATTTTGTTTATATCTTTTGCACTTTCTGTATGTATGTATGCATGTATGTATGTATGTATCTATCTATCTATCTATCTATCTATCTATCTATCTCATTCTGTTCATATCTATCTATTTATCTATCTATTTTTCTTTCTTTCTTTCTTTCTTTCTTTCTTTCTGTCTGTCTGTCTGTCTGTCTGTCTCATTTTGTTTATATCTATCACACTCTCTGTATCTATCTATCTATCTATCTATCTATCTATCTCATTCTGTTCATATCTATCACATTTTTTGCATGCATGTCTGTATGTATTTATGTATTACAGTCGGTTCATATCTATTCTCCCAATCTGTTTATATATATATATA
>CM042170.1:51210350-51215350 GCA_023376005.1 Doryteuthis pealeii
CATCAATTAACACTGCGCAATATGACTGGGTTAGAAACCCTTTTGTAGAAACAGCAATAGATTGTAGTTTAACGCTAACAGAAAAAGAAGAACAGGCAGCTGTGTCCACTGATCGTGGATTAATGATTAAATACAAAGAATTGTCTCTTGAAGCTTTTTGGATTTCTATAAAAAACAACATGTGTCGATATCTAAAAAAGCGCTGGCCATTTTATTGCAATTTTCCACCTCATATTTATGTGAACTGGGATTTTCAACCCTCGCAACAATTAAGTGTAAAAAGAGAGGAACTCTTCAATGCATTGATGAGGAAATGAGAATTTGTCTCTCAAACATAAGACCAAACATTGAAGAAATCGCAAGGTCTCATCAAGCTAATGTTTCTCATTAACACAGGAATGAATAAACTTCATAGAGGTATGTTAAGTTTGCTTTTGTTAAATGTGTTATTTTTTAAATATATTTAACAGTTAACTTAATAAGATATTAGTCCTATTTTGTATACAGTGCGCTATCAAGTATCTGTAGTACCGTAAGTGCGCCCAGACTGTATAAAGTTTGAGAACCACTGACTTAATAACATATTAGTCCTATTTTGTATACAGCGCGCTATCAAGTATCTGTAGTACTGTAAGTGCGCCCAGACTGTATAAAGTTTGAGAACCACTGGTATAATGTTTAGAGTCATAGGAAATGGACTCGTCAACCCGAGTTCAAATTCTGTATGAAGCCACAGTTCACATAGCGCTAATACCCTTGGGAAAGGTATGAATCCAACTATTCTCCCTCCACTTATGGGTGAATAGTAGGGCAGACTGGGCCATTTAACCTTGGTTAGGCAACCAGTCTAGGAGAAGGAAAACTTAATTCAAACCTGATAAATCCGCTTGCTGTGGTCACTACAAAAATAGACTCAGTCCTACTTAGTGATCTATTTCACTGGGCTCTTTAACCTTGGTTAGGCAACAAGTCTAGGAGAAGGAAAACTCTTAATTCAAACCTGATAAATCCGCTTGCTGTGGTCACTACAAAAATAGACTCAGTCCTACTTAGTGATCTATTTCAATTTAAAAATAATTACAGGAACACGGCTTTTCGCGCGTATGCAAAATTCATTCACATACACAAATCACAAATATCCTTGGTTACTGTCATAATTTTAGGCGTCCAATCGTGGTGTAATGGTTAGTAAGCTAGTGCCACAGATCCATTACTTGTGAATAGCGAGATCTATCATCCCTGGATGCGCCACACAATCCTAGCCATGGCGAACGGGTTAGCACCGACACTGGTAGGATTGGGGTACTTACTAGTCATATAAATCACCAAATGTCATATTTGCATCAAACTTTGTGGATCTGCAGTGGGTTTGATGAGCCATTTGAGGGCTCAGTAGAAAGGTTCTGGTTGGTGGAGTTATAGGATTGTGAGGGACGGCAATGATCTGTAAAGATTATGCTATTGCTATCTATCTATCTATCTATCTTTCTTTCTTTCTTTCTTTCTTTCTTTCTTTCTTTCTCATTTTGTTTATATGTATCACACGCTCTGTATCTATCTATCTATCTATCTATCTATCTATCTATCACACTCTCTGTATGTATGTATGTATGTATGTATCTATCTTTCTTTCTTTCTTTCTTTCTTTCTTTCTGCCTGTCTCATTTTGTTTATATCTATCACACTCCCTGGATGTATCTATGTATCTATGTATCTATCTATCTATCTATCTATCTATCTCATTCTGTTAATATCTATCTATCTATCTATCTATATTTCTTTCTTTCTTTCTTTCTTTCTTTCTGTCAGTCTCATTTTGTTTATATCTATCACACTCTCTGTATGTATGTATGTATGTATGCATCTATCTATCTATCTATCTATCTATCTATCTCATTCTGTTAATATCTATCTATCTTTCTTTCTTACTTTTCTGTCTGTCTCATTTTATTTATATCTATCACACTCTCTGTATCTATCTATCTATCTATCTATCTATCTATTATTCTGTTCATATCTATCACATATTTTGCATGCATGTCTGTATGTATTTAGGTATTACAGTCTGTCCATATCTATTCCCCCAATCTGTTTATAATATATATATATATATATATAATATATATTATATATATATATATATATATATTTCATATATATATATATATATATATATATATATATATGTATCTATTTCATCTAGTTCATATCCCGGTAACAATCTCCCATTTTCTTTCATCTCAAATCTTTCGCTTTCGTCCTTTCATAATGACAGATTACCTCCATTTATTTAGGTGAGTTATGCACGCAACCTTTAAGAAACAGGAGATGGGTAGCAACCCATCTAAGTTAAGGAAAAGTCGACACAAAACCTCCGCTGCCTTTCAAAGAAAGGCTAGGGGAGTAAACCCCCAAAACAAATCAGGAGCCGGTGTCCCTAAGGTGGTGTGATGCTGAAATCCAGTGGTACCCAGCAACTTCTGCGAAATTACCGTTGCCAAACCACATTGGTTCCTTACCTTTCCTTTAGATCACAGTGGCAGTGTGGAGAGGGGGGGGGGTTGTTACATAATCTATGCAGTCGCATAAGATTATTGTATTTCTGAAGGGATGGCCCCTTTTCATATCACGGGCGGGACTTTCCGTGGGATATTACAGAAAGCCCGCGAAATACGTGAAGTCACGTGGAATCTGGTTGGCTCTGAGTTTCAGCTTTTTACGTCAGGCAGATAAGATGTTACAGCGTGCGTGTGCAGTGAGTCTCAGCTGTGACTCACTGCACACGCGCGCTGTGATTAGTTAGAGAAATATGTTTAGTTAAGAAATAAAAGTTTAAATAAATAATATGGTTTTGTGGTTGATGAATGTCTTGGCAACAAGACTGACCTAGAAGACCAGACACGAAGTCCCCAAGACTAGGTCCAGACGCTGGCAGAAGAACGTAAGATACCAAAGATGAACAGAAGAAAAATAGAAGTAAAGAAAAAAAGGGTATACAATAATTTGATGCTTGGGAAACAGCTCATCCTCCATATGAACTCGCCCAGGCTATATAGTAAAAAAGAAAGCTTGGACACTACGCCATCGTCTCCCATAAACGGAAGGATGTCAACAACAATGTTGTTTGAGCAAATACTAGGACGTTCCATCGTTGTTTAATGGTTAGCAATCTAGAATTGCAGATCAATTACTACTGAATAACGAGTTCGATCCTCACTGGGTGCCTTATACTTACGATCTTGTGTTATATCCTACCCATGATGAACGGGTTGGGTAAATACTAGGGCATCCCGTCCTGGCGTAATAGTTAGCAAGCTATTATAGCAGATCCATTACTACTGAATAGCGAGTTCGATCCTAGATGTATGCACCATACTTGCAATAATAATAATAATAATATGAGACTGTTAACCATATACTCTGCGAATGTAGCAAACTAGCACAACGAGAATACAAAACTAGACACGACTGGGTTGGGAAGGTGATCCACTGGGAATTATGCAAAAAATTAAATTTTGATCACACAACAAAATGGTATATGCATAAACCAGAATCTGTTCTTGAGAACGAAACGCACAAAATTCTCTGGGACTTTGAGATAAAAACGGATCACCTTATCCAAGCAAGAAGGCCAGACCTAGTGTTGATAAACAAAAAAGAAAGAACTTGTCGTGCCAGCAGATCACAGGGTGAAGCTAAAGGAAAATGAAAAAAATAGACAAATATCTGGACCTTGCTAGAGAACTGAAAAAGTTATGGAATATGAAAGTGAAAGTGATAGCAATTGTAGTTGGTGCACTTGGAACAGTCCCAAAGGGATTGGAAAAGGGTTTGGAAAGTTTGGATATCAGAGGAAGGATTGAAACCATTCAGAACACTGCACTGCTGCAATCTGCCAGAATACTCAGAAGAGTCCTGGAGACCTGAGGAGACTTGCTGTCACTCAGACTCCAGTGAAAGACCATCAGCTAACACTGATGTGAAAACTCAAAAGGAATAAATAATAATAATTTGAGATAAAGACGGATTATCCTATCCCAGACCTAGTGTTGATCAACAAAAAAGAAAAAGAAAAAAAGAAAAAGAAAAAGAGAACGTGTCAAATGGTGGACTTTGCGGCTCCAGCAGATCACAGGGTGAAGCTGAAGGACAACGAAAAGATGGACAAATACCTGGACCTTGCCAGAGAATTGCAAAAACTGTGGAATTTGAGGATCAAAGAGATACCAATTGTAGTTTGTGGACTTGGAACGGTAAAAAAAAAACTTGGTAAAAAGACTGGAGGATCTGGAAATCAGAGGAAGAGTTGAGATCCTCCAGACTACTGCATTGCTGCAATCGGCTAGAATACTCAGAAGAGTCCTGGAGACTTGAGGAGACTTAGTATTATCTGCGTTATTCGGACTATTGTCCTCATCTTGAACGTTTCGGACTCGTGAACTTTCTTGTCGTAATTAGGAACCTTCTTGTCATAATCAGGAGCCATCATGGAACTTTGAACCTAACCCTTTATTCAGTCCACGGGGGTATCCTGTTCTCATTCCACTAACCATAGCTGGGGTAGAGGCATTAAGCTGTGTTAATTATCATTCTATGTTACTGCCGCCCTTGACCAGGATTGAACCTGCAGTCTAGAGATAACTGCCACTTAGAACTGTCTTGACCTAACTCCTTTATCCACTAGGCCATGTGTCCAATTGGACAAGAAATACCCGAAGAAGGCCGGAGGGCACATCGGCCGAAACGTTGTACAGATAACAATGAAGATGAAGTCAATAGTCCGAATAACGCAGATAATACTAATCACCAAGCCTCATCTCAAACATTCAGAGATATAGTACTGAAGAGACTTGTTGTCACTCAGACTCCAGTGAAATAGCTAAAACTGATGTGAAAAACGCATAGTAACAATAATAATAAAAGATCATCAGCTAATTCCAGGTAAATTGTTTTTTAAAAACTTTCATGTGGGCGCCCAAAATTGGTGACGCCTTATTGCC
>CM042170.1:51220350-51254226 GCA_023376005.1 Doryteuthis pealeii
AAGTGTTCCGAAAATAGGATGAATTTATTTATCGATGTTTAAACATTTCGGTTTCATTAAACCTTCATCAGGATGTATCTTGGGATGAAGAAATTGATGGATGTTTTTATAGATGACAGGAGATGAAAATCTTTATAAAATCTTTTTTGTTGTGTAACTGTATTTGTTCAGCGTTATATTTTTGAAAGACAAGTCGCGATCCACGCACGCGAAGATGTCATGACGCGTGACGCAACTCGAAGAAATGCATTCAACAAAAGACAAGAACAAGTATTAATGGACTGATTTAATGAGAACAAAGGGAACATAGTGGGAATGATAACTAAATAATTAAATGAAGCCTGGTATTTTGTAGTCATTCAAAACTATTTTAGCTAGAAACGGTGATATGTTAAAAAATCCATGTCGGGAGGGCAAAAGCGAAATTGCACAGGCTTAAAAAATCTGTCGTAGTCTTTTGTTGTGAATATGAGCTAATATTGTGGCATCATTGAAACTAAAGTTATGATCAGTTTCAAACATATGTTGGACGAGGGTGTTCTAAAAATTGCCCAATTTAATATCAATTTAGTATACATATATATATGCATGTATATATGAATACATACAAACACACAAGCAGTAAAAATGTACCAAGTCATTTTTATTTGACTTTTTTAAGCAGTTATTCTTCAAGTTGTCTGTTTTAGTAGTAGATTAGTGGCTAGAAGAGTGTATTGACCCTCTCTCACTCGTTTTTTTGTTGCTTTCTTTCGTCTTTATTGTTATTATGCAAGTACTAGCAGGACCTGTGAATATATCACAGTATGATAATTTAATTATTACAACGTTTGATATGTTTACTTAAGAGCTATTGCCAAATACTTCAATATGTAAAAAGTATAATAATCTTGACTAGCAGGACTTGTGGATATACCACAGTAAGATAATGCAAATATTAAAACATTTTATATGTTTACTGAAGAGTTATTGCGAAATAGTTTAATATGTAAAAAGTATAATAATCTTGATTTAAATATCACTAACTCTTTTTTGTTTCTTTCCTTCTTTTCATCTTTTCGTTATGTTTGATTGAAACAAAATAGCGTTATCGCTTCCGTGCGCTTACCACCTCTCTCTATCTTTCCGCTAGTCCCTTCTTTCTTTCTTATTATATTTGTTTCTGTATAGCATGTTGTTTTTGTTCCTTTTCTTTTTTATGATATAAACGGAATGGTCCATTATTTAGCTGAGGGGACGACACTCATTTGAAATAAAAAAATCGTCAGATAAGCAACACGAGATAATCAGGATTTGCATTTCTGCATTTCATATTGAACGATTTGGACGGTTTCATTTTTAACCAGAAGGTGTTGCGAGATGATAACCTTGGTACAATTAAGTAACACGAATACTTTGATGGGGTACCAATTCCTTTGGTATTAGGATGATTCTAAACTGTTCCTTTCCTCCAAATGTTGGGTGTTGCAAGGTTCAGGTCCGATTTGAGCGCTCAATGTTTATTTTTTATATAAACAGAGCAAAGTAATTTGTAAAGAAAAAAGGCTTAAAGATCGGTCTTTAAGCCTTTTTTTACAAGTATATATATATATATATATATATATATATATATATATATATATATATTTGTTTAGATATAGGCATGTATATGTGTGTACATACAAACAGACAGTAAAATATGTGACAAGTCCATTTTCTTCCTTTTTTAATCAGTTCTTTTTCTTTTTCTTTTTCATTTAGTTGTAAAGTTGTGACTAAAAGCAACAATATATATCTATATGTAAACCTTTATATCTATCTATCTATCTAATATATATATATATATATATATATATATATCCCTTTCTCTTTCCAGAGAGAGAGAGAGAGAGAGAGAGAGAGAAGAGAGAGAGAGAGAGAGAGAGAGAGAGAGATTATATATATAAATATATATATATATATATGTGTGTGTGTGTGTGTGTATGTGTAGAAAGGTAGATAAACACGGGATGTTGTAGGAAATGGATGTTTATTGTTGGTAGTGATGTCGACGTTGTAATGTATCGGTCTCTTAGACCTTCTTCAGGACGTAGGATTGAGTTCTGGCTTCAATGGTGAAATTTTCATATTGGTGAATTAGGAGGTTGTGAATAAAGGGAAGGGGTGGTCAGTTTTTGGTTTTAGCTGAGGCTGGTAGTAGATTTTCCTTTTCTCTCTCAGAAGGGTGTGTAGCAGTGGTATATCTATATCTATATCTATATCTATAAGAAAAATAACAGATTACGAAAAATCCAACAAAATCTTCAGGCATTTGCTACGCAAAGACGTGCATGATACCAAATGGTCGCAGATAAGCATCCATGTAATTAAGTATATATACAAAAACTAATACATATCATATATTATAAGTACAGCAAAGTTTACTGATTGACCTATTGTGGGTATGAGATGGACAGTGGGGGAGTCCATCTCCTTTTCGCTAGCGCTAGACTAGGGAGATTGTTTTTGTATCTCAGATGGAGCGCCACGCCTACCGTCAGCTCCCCCACTTTACCGCACATATCAGTTTACCCACTATGTGTACTCATTCACCGAGGCGGGAACCGGTATCGAACTAGGAACCTTGCAATTCCTACGCGTGTGCCCTACCGATTTCGATACACTGAATGATATTCTAGGACTTATGAATGCCGATGAAGTATTTAATAAAAATAATAAGAATGAAGATAGTCGTTGAATTAATTCAAGAACTAATCAACTCGTTTATCGATAAGGAATGTCTGGTTTTGGGATCAACCCCTACCCCCCGACGGGGTAGTCACGCAGCGTAGATATCAACCTAATTTCGTGGCCATGGCTCAAAATGACAGCACCCCACACACACTTACCCCCCCAACAACGAGATTAAACCACATCGTGGCAAATGCTTCAAAATATCTATCGAGTTTCAAAGATCCAATTTTGCAAGACGTCTAATCAACTTCCAGGTGGGTGGTACTGTTTTATCTAACCTGGTTTCTAATTAACATCCAAACGTGCAGCTCAGCGGGAGGCGGCGGCGGCCGATTTATGAAGCTGTCTTTTTGAGACGGATGTAGGTCAATGTGGCAGAGTTGGGACGGTGGTGGCTGTAGTTTTGTTTATTTATTTAATGGCATATAAACCTTCGTGGGTTATTTAATGCCAAAGCCATCCATATAGAAGAACTTAGTGATATATAAAACAAATTGCAGGATCTTAAATGCACTTATAACATGGGCTGTTTTGGGGCAAATCAAATTCAGAAATTCAAAGAGGTCGTTGATAAACAAAATTTATTCTGTGTATTAATGATTCTGACATAAATTAAGTAATCATTGATAAAATTACGCAGTTTCAGAAGGTATTGTGATGTGAGCAGTGACGTAGTTTTGGTTACAGACACACAGGTACTAAATCTCCATTATAATAAGATATAAAATTTTGCTTTTGTTTGGGTTCTTTGTTTAATGGCATATTAACCTTAGTGGGTTATTTCATGCCAAAATCATCCTCGTAGAAGAACAGTAGTGGTATTATTTAACCCATATTTATCGCTATAATATTATGTATATATCGCTGAGTAGAAAAGGAAACTATGTTCAGAATCCAGCCTGAAGATCGGAAATCTATGATCAGATCATAAGGGAAATTACCAGAGAAAGATTTCGAATTTGGATAGGAGTTTTGAGCCATATGTAAATTTAGTTATCTATGGTATGGTTTCTTTGTTTTAATGGCATATTAACCTTTGTGGGTTATTTCATGCCAAAATCATCATTGTAGAAGAACAGTAGTGGTATTATTTAACCCATATTTATCGCTTTAATTTTATGTATATACCGCTGAGTAGAAAAGGATACTATGTTCAGAATCCAGTCTAGTAAATTTTAGTTATCTACTAGAAGTGGCTACCCGGTGTTGCCTGGGTAGTGGGGGAGGTAAAAAAAAATAGTCTCACAAATCCATTATTATTGAATGGTAAGTTGGATCCTCGTAGTATTCCCCATTAAAATCCCTATGTAAAAACAAAAGACGTTGCGTTGATCCAGCCACACTGGAAATAAAAATCAATGTCTACTATTAAAAATATTAAATGCAAAAAAAAACTATGCTATTACCATATAAATTTTATTTTTTTAAGTATCTTCACTAATATAAATCAAACCTTCATTATCTTTGCTCAAAAACCAAGAACTGGTGATATTTAATGTGTATATATATTTACTTTGTCATTAATTGTATTATTTTCGAAGTTTCTTCCGGACATACATGTACACACAACTGCTTTTATATATGTAAAGATAATTTGATTTCTTTGTTTTAACGCCATATCAACCTTAGTGGGTTATTTAATGTAAAAACCATCATTCTAGACGAATAGTAGTGGTAATATCTAACCCATTGCTGGGAGGATGAGGGGGTTCATACCTTTCCCAAAGGTATTGCTACTATTTGTTTGTAAATGTACTTTAAAAACAGTGGCTGGTATTATGAAGAAGCAATGTACGGATTCCTTACCCTATAAAAGGGAGGCAGTCCCCATGGCGTTGTGGCTAATGTGTTGGACAGCAACATCGTAGTAAGCGAGTTCGAACGCCAGTCACACTAGCGGACTAATACAGCTGAAAAAGATATGAACTCCCCAAGTTAAATAGTATCACTACTGTTCTTCTACGAGGATGACTTTGGCATCAAATTACCCACGAAGGTTGATATGCCATTATATAAAGAAATCAAACCAAACCATTGCGCGATTGTCTATCTATAGATTAATGCTCGTGTTCCTTAATTGTACGACCGTTATCACCTTGCAACATCCTCTGGTTAATAATCGTCCAAGATGAAAAGCAAAAATGTAAATCCTGATTATCTGGTGTCGTTTATTCGCCGAATTGTTCTTTCGTATCAGTGTGGTCACCTCAGCTAAATAATGGACCATTCCGTTTTTATTATAGATAAAGAAAGGTAAGAAAATGGATATGCTACACAGAAAAATATAATAAGAGAGAGAGAGAGAGAGAGAGAGAGAGAGAGAGAGAGAGAGAGAGAGAGAGAGAGAGAGAGAGAGAGAGTAATGGAAAGATAGAGAGAAAGCAGATCGCGCGGAAGCGATAACGCTAATCTGTTTCAATCGAACATAATGAAGAGATGAAAAGATGGAAAGAAAGATGAAAAAATGAGTGAAAGAGATTATTATACTTTTTTACATATTGAACTATTTAGCAATAGTTCTTAAGTAAAAAAGTCGTTGGGGTGGCCTAATGTCGGTATCAGCCAGACAGCGAGGGAGTCTATCCCCTTTTTCACTAGCACTAGACCAAGGAGATTGTTTGTGCATCTCAGGTGGAGCGCCACACCTACCATCAACTCCTTACTTTACCGCACTGATCCCTGTGCTACTCATACGCTGCGTTGGCAAGGGCCGGTATCGAACTAGGAACATTGTGATTTCAAGCCGAACGCTCTACCGACTGAGCTAAAACACATAAGATGTAATAATTCATATAAAATACTGTGGTATATCCACAGGTCCTGTTAATATCATCTATTTCAACAGAATCACACTACACAGAAAATATAATAAGAGAGAGAGAGAGAGAGAGAGAGAGAGTAATGGAAAGGTAGAGAGAAGGGGGGATCGCGCGGAAGCGATAACACTAATCTGTTTCAATCGAACATAATAAAAAGATGAAAAGAGGGAAAGAAAGATAAAAAAATGAGTGAAAGAGAGTTAAATCAACATTATTATACTTTTTTTTTACATATTAAACAATTTAGCAATAGTCCTTTAGTAAACATATAAGTAAGTAAGTAAAGTCGTCGGGGCGGCCTAAAGTCGGTATCAGCCAGTCAGCGAGGGAGTCTATCCCCTTTTCAATAGCGCTAGACCAAGGAGATTGTTTTTGGCGTCTGGGGTGGAGCGCCACACCTACCATCAGCTCTTTACTTTACCGCACAGATCTCTGTGCTACTCATACGCTGAGTTGGCGAGGACCGGTATCGAACTAGGGACCTTGTGGTTACTAGCCGAACACTCTACCGACTGAGCTAACCCGGCCCCTTCAAAATACAATACTGTGGTATATCCATAGGTCCTGCTAGTATTATCTATTTCAACAGTATCACACTACACTTTAGAGAGACCCGGTCAATTGTAATAGAAAACTTGTAACTTGTAAGCTGTTCATTGGCCTTTGAAAATGTATATGTCTAATTTACAACGTTCATCTTTCACTCATCTCTTTCCACAATAAAATGATCTGATACTTCCTCATGAAATATGGCGGGAACTTATGTAAATGTGTATGAAGTCAGGTCTTCTTTCTTACCTGCTACTAGTACCATGTAAACTTGTTTCAATCTTATGGGCCATTCTAACGAAAAACTAGAAAATTACATAGACCTTGCCAGAGAGCTGAAGACGTTATAGAACATTAAGATGACAGTAATACCTGTTACAACCTTTAGGATTTAAGCAAGAGTGCTTGACCAGTATCCTTTGGTTCTTCTTAGTATCGTAAGTTCCTCCTCAATGATTGCAAATGAACTGTGGCAAGTATCAGTGTTTAAGTAGTGAATCAGCCACGCATTATGGCTGTTGATTGGCTGGAGGAATAAAACACATGACCTCGGCTAGTCTATAAATTCAGGTTGGGAATTGAAGCACACCTTATATACCAAAAAAAATGGAGGCGCGTGGTCTAATGATTAGAGTCATAGGAAATGGACTCGTCAACCCGAGTTCAATTCCCGGACGAAGCTGTTTGCATTTCACATCGTGCTAATACCATTGGGAAAGGTATGAAACCAGTTCTCCCTCCAGCTATGGGTAAATAGCAGGGTGGACTGGACTCTTTAACCATGGCTAGTGTCGAAAAATATAATAAGAAAGAGATGGATAGATAGATAGATAGAGAGAGAAAGAGAGAGTGAGGAGAGAGAGGGAGAGAGTAATGGAAGGATAGAGAGAAGTCTAGGAGATGGAAAACTCTGAATTTAAACCTATTAAACTCCGCTTAAGTAATTGACCTTGTGTCGCATCCTGCTTGTGCGGACGGGTTGGTAAATATATATATATATATATATATATATATACCAAAAAATTCCAACCAAATTAGTATTACCTTTTCTATGGTCGGTCTGCTGGTGACTAAACTGGTACCCCTATCTGGCATGCTGCGGTTTGTCTGGTGAGATGGTTATGTGGACACTAATATGTTTAACTATATAAAGTAGAATTGGACGATATGAGAAAAGGGTGCATATAGTATAGGAAATCAAATTGACATGTTACACTTTTCCATTTTCTGTTGTTGGCTACAAAGAAATACTGGTTGTCTTTTATTACTTGTCCACTCATCACAGATACTTGTTTATGAATGTGCAGAAAAGCAGACAATACTTCCTTAAAGTTTTCCATTTTCTAATGACTAATGTTTACAGGTTAGTCACTAAGGTTATAATAATTCTCCTTCTATATTAGCACTAGTGCTAGACCAAAGAGTTTATTTCAGCATCTGAGGTGGAGCGCCATACCAACCATCATCCCCTCACAGCGTCCTCAATATATTTGAATTTCAAACTTTGACAAGTATTGCTTGTGTATAGGTCGAACCACAATTTTGTTTATAAATACGTCCTTTTGACCTATAAATGGTAATGCATGCACAGTAAAAAATGAAATGGAAAAGAAAAAAAAAGTTATTTAAAAAAGAATAGCAGAGGCTGGTACAAGGTCATGAGAGAGCACTCTTGAGAATCAAATTCATTAGCAGATTATTTCGAATGATAAATTACTGACTTGCTATAGTACATAGCCTGGTTTATTTTAATAAGCACACAGTTAGAATCAAACTCAATTGTAAATTGATTTTGGCTATTGTTGGCGTGGCTTTCTACATCAGGTGTCTGTTGGTCATGTGATAATTCAGTCTTTTAAAATTGTCTTTTTCCAAAACATTTCTTTGAATGGTTAACATCTCTCTGATTTCAGTCTTCGATCGTTAGCAAACAAATGACATATTTACCTCAGCTCTCTTCCTTGAGCAGAATTGTATTGCACCTCACAGAATAAACTTGTAAGTCTTTATTAACAATAAAAACAAAATCTGTCTGTAGCGAGAGCGAACGGCAAAACTCTCGAACCTGTGATGAGCCAACAACGGTCCGTCGATCGAAGAGACAACGGGTGGCGGAACAAAAACATGTGACGAGTCCGACAAGTTGTGGAGGTAAAAATCGTGAGTGTCCTTGAGGCGGCGATTTATAGTGGCAAGTCTCGTCGCTGGCGAGACGAGAGTTGTGACGTCTCGGCCAGACCGAGTATAAAAGAACAGTGGCGAGGGGGCAAAAGACGACGAACTTATTTTGTTTAAAATCTTCACCGGTTTTACGGTGTCTTTGGTAGAAGCAGAAGCAAATTTCATTAGCTAATTAGACTGTCAAACAGAACTATATAATAATTTCATTGGCCCTTGAAAATCTATATGTCTAATTTACAACGTTCGTCTTTCCCTCATCTCTTTCCACAATAAAATGATCTGATACTTCCTCATGAAATATGGCGGTGTTGGGATTGTCTTCCCTTGGATCTGGAAGAGTTATCTTCCCTCTGGGTTCCCGGTTTGACCACCAGGTATCTAAGCGCCTATTACAAAATCTCTCACTCTCTTTTCTCCTTCATCTCGGACTGGACAACATGGGTTAGACATTTGTGTCTACACCCCACCCTCGTGGGGGCCTCTAGTCCCCACGTACGGACTAAGGCAATAAGTGACTTTAACCTTATGGACTATCCATAACTCTATCTATATCTTTTATATGTACATGTAGGTAACTATTGTTTATGTTCTTATTGTACCTTGTGCCTTACACGTTTTTCTTGTATATGTTATAAATGTCTCCATGTGCTTTTATTAAAGTCTATCTTGTTATATGTTTAACACTCTTGTCGGAGTTGTTTGTTTCAACAAGTTATACCATATATTATAACCTTGAACCTTACAGCGGGGACTTATTGTCAGCCATTATGCAGAAGAATGGAAGAAAGAAAAACAAAACAAACTACGAAATATAGAAATTTTCACAACAAAATAAAAGTTTGGTTTGGTTGGTTTGTTTTGTCTTACGGCATATCAACCTCAGTGGGTTATTTAATGCCGATAAAGTTTTGAAATAAATCAATTCTTAATGGATACACAATTTTTTATAGATATATATTTTTTTATATATTTTTTATTCCCAGGATATGTAGACCCTCAGTCACCATCTTCTAGCACCCATATGATAAAAAGTGTTGGGGAGTACCATAAAGGCAATAGGGTTGGGACAATCATATAGGTGCTAGGGCTTGACGTGATCAGACGATTGATCGGAGTGGGCCTCTCCGATCGCCCGTCTAGCTCAAGAAAGGGCCAAAGTGGAATTTTGCAAGTCATGGACTGCTCATCCACCTAGGTTCTATCCTTAAGCATCACGGGTCGCCATTCACAGCCAACAGGCGGCCCCATTAGGGGGAAGTCTTACCCCTCTGCAGAGGCGCAGTCGGTGCATTCTAACGCCCCAGCCGACAGGGTGGACTTGTAAATGAGACACTTTTATGTCAAGGTATCACTACATATCGTGTTTATCTTACTTATTTTATCAATCGATTAATTAATTCATTTATTTTGCATGTATGCATCGACTCCTTACTTTTAAAACGAGAAACAATACAAGGAGACGAACAGTAGCTGAATATGGAAGAGGACTGTGGAGTAGTGATAAAGTGTGTGGGCATCGATAAGTAATGAAAACGTCTTGCCTGTAAGTCTAAAAGGAAAATAAAACTTGATTTATGAAGCTGTCTCTTTCCTTCGGACATAGATCGGCTGTCGAGAATTGAGACACGGTTGTGTCTGTTCAACATGTAAAATATATTAGCGACTGTCAAGGGTGGTAATGGGTGTAAGAACACTATATATTATTAATCCTGACTGCAGCAACATTTTGCTGTCACGATATGAGTAATCACTTCAATGAAAGAAAGTGGTCACGTGGTTGTTACTTACCAAGTTTTGTTTAGTCTACCATACAGACTGTTGGTTGCTTATAGTATCTAATGCTAGTAAGCTGGTTGGATTTTATGGCACGTCAACCCTTATTGGCTTATTTTATGCCGAAGTAATTTTGTTTTATTCATTCTTGATGTGTGTTCAATTCTTTTTTTCAAATTCAATTTTTTCAACTCATTTTTTCTAGTATTATTTGGATTATTCGGACTATTGTCCTCATCTTCATTGTTATCTGTACAACGTTTCGGCCGATGTGCCCTTCGGCCTTTTTCATGTATTTCTTGTTGGACTCGGGAACTTTATCTTTCTCGGAATTTTTTAGATGAGGCTTGATATTTAACATTATTTGGATTATTCGGACTTTTGTCCTCAGCTTCATTGTTATCTGTACAGCGTTTCGGCCGATGTGTCCTCCAGCCTTCTTCGGGTATTTCTTGTCGGACTCGGGAACTTTATCTTTCACGGAATGTTTGAGATGAGGCTTGATAATTGATATTATTTGGATTATTCGGACTATTGTCCTTATCTTCATTGTTATCTGTACAACGTTTCGGTCGATGTGCCCTCCGGTCTTCTTCAGGTATTTTTTGTCGGACTCAGGAACTTTCTCGGACCCGGGAACCTTCTTTTCGGACTCGGGAACCTTCTTGTCGTAATCGGGAACCTTCTTGTCGTAATCGGGAGCCATCAGGGAAATTTGAACCTATTTTTTCTATTTAACGCATAGATGGGTTTGTTTGTTGGTTGGTTGTATTTTACTGCATGTCAACCCTTATTGGGTTATTTTATGCCGAAGTCATTTTGTTTTATTCCTTCTTGATTGGTAACTAATTTTTTTAACCTTAATTTTTAAACACAGTTTTTCAAACTCATTTTTCCAATTTGACCCATAGATGGAACCCTAACAGTTAATACCACTCCAGGTCACTGGACGTCGTAGGGAATGGAGTCGGCTACCTGAGTTCAAATCCTAAACGAAGCTGTTTGATTTCACTTCGCGTTGACGTCTTTAGGAAAGGCATTAATCTATCAGTTATCTATACCCTCCCCATCTTGACACGCTATTGGTAAATAGTAAGGCAACTAGGATCTTTAACCTTGGTAGAGCGGCCAGTCTAGGAGAAATTATTTTACTAAAAAGAAATTCGTTTTTACCATAAAAATAAATTTCTAAGGATTTTATTATAAAAATGTAGTAGAAACGATTTTGATATTAAAGATATGGAAATACTTTTATAAGAAAAATGCATTGGAGATAATTTCAGAATAAAAATGCATAGGGAATGATTTTTTACCATAAAAAATGCATTCGAATTGGGTTTTTTTTTCTATAAAAATGCATAGGAAATGATTTTTACTATAAAAATAAATTAGAAATGATTTTTACAATAAAAATGTATTGGAAATTATCTTACTATAAAAATGAATTGGGCATGATTTTTACAATAAATATGCATTAATAATGAATTTACTTCAAAAAATGCTTTGGAAATGATTTTTACTATAAAAATGCAATGGAAATTATTTTTACTATAAAATGTATTGGAAATGATTTTTACCGTAAAAATACATTGGAAATGATTTTTACGATAAAAATGCATTAGAAATGATTTTTACAATTAAATTGGGAATTATTTTTACTATAAAAATGAATTGGGCATACTTTTTACAATAATATTGCATTAGAAATGATTTTTATAATAAAAATGCGTTGGTAATGATTTTACTATAAAAATGCATTGGAAATGATTTTTACTATAAAAATGCATTAGAAATGATTTTTACTATAAAAATGCATTGGAAATTATTTTTATCATAAAAATGCATTGGAAATGATTTTTATGATAAAAATGCATTTGAAATGATTTTTACAATAAAGATGCATTAGAAATGATTTTTACTATAAAAATGCATTAGAAATGATTTTTACAATTAAAATGCATTGGGAATTATTTTTACTATAAGATGTATTGGAAATGATTTTTACTATAAAAATGCATTAGAAATGATTTTTATAATAAAAAATACATTGGAAATGATTTTTACTATAAAAATGCATTGGAAATGATTTTTACTATAAAAATGCATTGGAAATGATTTTTATTATAAATATGCATTGGAAATGATTTTTACTATAAAAATGCATTGGAAATGCTTTTTATTATAAAAATGCATTGGAATTTATTTTTACGATAAAAATGCATTGGAAATGATTCTTACGATAAAAATGCATTGAAAATGATTCTTACAATAAAATGCATTGGTAATGCTTTTTTATAATAATGCATTTGCATTAGAAATTATTTTTACAATAAAAATGCATTGGAATTGGTTACAATAAAAAATTTAAAAATGAATTGAAACTGATTTTTACTATAAAACGCATTGCCAATGGTTTTACTAATTAAAATGAATGGAAATGATTTCATTATTAAATATATTTCAAATTATCATGAATAGGATTAACCAATCTAATATATTAAAACTTTAATTCGCTCTAAAGATTAAAGAACACATGACAATGTCAATAGAAAGATTTTATTAATCTCTCTTTCACTTGTAAATTGGGCGTTGGCACTTTTGCTTAATTAATATTTCAACTCCCACCCACTATACACCCCAAAAGTATTACTACACAAACTTTGGTATATACACCACCGGGTACCAATACATCAAAACGTAGACAACTAATCCAGGGCTCATTTTCACATCTTTAATAACATTTAAAGTAAATACGACTAGATAATCGGCTGGTCACGTCAAGCTCTAGCACCTATATGATTTTCCCAACCCTATTGCCCTTATGGCAAGCCCCAACCCCTTTTTATCATATGGGTGCTAGAAGGCGGTGGCTGCGGGTCTACATGTTCTGGGAATGACATTAAACTCTATCTGATGGTGAGGTTCCAGTTCTGGAGGTTTGGGGAATGTGGAGCACCCCCTTCATCACTATTGCTCCCTGGTCCACTCTGACCCGGAGTGGTAGTACCTGTTAGGGTCCCATCAATGGGTTAAATAGAAAAATGTATTTATAAAAAAATTGTATTATCCATTAAGAATTGATTTATTTAAAAACTTTATCGGCATTAAATGACCCACTGAGGTTGATATGCCGTAAAACAAAACAAACCAAACGACTAGATAATATTATTGGCCACCATTGAGTTAAATTTTACAACTAGCAGGACCTGTGGATATACCACAGTATGATAATTTGATTATTACAACGTTTGATATGTTTACTTAAGAACTATTGCTAAATAGTTCAATATGGAAAAAGTATAATAATCTTGATTTAATTCTCTCTCTCTCTCTCTCTCTCTCTCTCTCTCTCTCTCTCTCTCTCTCTCTCTCTCTCTCTGACTCTTTTATTAATTCCTTCATTCTTTTAATCTTTTCATTATGTTCGATTGAAACAGATTAGCGTTATCACTTCCCCGCACTCAACCCCTCTCTCTATCTTTTCCCTACTTTCTTTCTTTCTTATAATATTTTTATGAGTAGTATTCACTTTTTTCTTCCCTTTCTTTTTTATGATAAAAATGGAATGGTTCGTTATTTAACTGAAGTTACGAAACTCATAAGAAATAAGAAATCGACGGATAAGCTACAACAGACAATCAGGATTTACATTTTTTATTTTAATCGGTTTGGACGGTTTGGACACCAGAGGATGTTGCAAGATGATAATGATCGTATTTTTAAGGAGTATTAATTGTTATATTGTGGGGTTTTTAAGGGTAAAAAATAAAACAAAGGACTGGTAAAAATGGATACAAATGTATTGAACAACAAGGAGCAGAAATTACAGAAAAGAAAGGAGATTGCATCCGACCATACAGTTACGAGCTGACTCGCGTTGCTTCGTGTCAAGCCACAATTGTTCCTGCTACTTATAGTAGTCGTCGGCGCATTCAATTTATGTACATAGGTTATATCACCTATAACATATATACTAGCGAGATCCATGGAATTTCCACGAAACGAAACCAAAATCAAGACGAGCTATTTAAGTTAGAAACGATGATTTGCAATTTCATTTAGGTTTGAGGCGTTAAGCTGTGTTAATTATTATTCTATGTTAATGCTGCCCTTGAAAAGAAGGTTCCCGGGTCCGAGGATGTTCCTGAATCCGACAAGAAATACCTGAAGAGGGCACATCGGCCGAAACCTTGTACAGATAACAATGAAGATAGGGACAATAGTCCGAATAATCCAAATAATATCAATTATCAAGCCTCATCTCAAACATTCCGTGAAAGATAAAGTTCCCGAGCCCGACAAGAAATACCTGAAGAAGGGTGGAGGGCACATCGGCCGAAACGCTGTACAGATAACAATAAAGATGAGGACAATAGTCCGAATAATCCAAATAATGTTAAATATCAAGCCTCATCTAAAAAATTCCGAGAAAGATAAAGTTCCCGAGTCCGACAAGAAATACCTGAAGAAGGCCGAGGGCACATCGACCGAAACGTTGTACAGATAAAAATGAAGATAAGGACAATAGTCCAAATAACGCAGATAATACTAACCAGATAATCTGTATTCCCATTTGCATCATGGAAAGTTTGGACGGTGTCATTTTTAACCAGAGGGTGTTGCAACATAATAATGGTCGTGCTTTTTAGGAACACGAGTATTCATATATTGATTGATGAACTAAGACTTCTAATAAAAAGTAAACCATATAGATTTGTCATATTTATCTTGTAGACTTATAAAAAATCCCTTTAAATGTATAATATTAAGAATAGTTATGTTTATAATCAAACATTTACAAATTAATCAAATTTCGGCATCAAATAACCCATAAGGAGTTGTTATAGATAAACTCAACCAAACCTCCAATTCTGAAAACGATACTCGAATAAAAATGATACTGTGATACAGAAAATATTTGAATAAAGTAGATATTCGAATAAAGAAGATACTCGAATAGAGACGATATTCAAATACAGAAGATATTCCAATAAAGAAGATATCTATTAATAATGGAGATTCGCTTCCGGTTTTTGTCTGTAACAAAAATTACGTCACTGTTTACGTCACATTACCCAAAACCGTCATCGTTATAACATAGAATAAATACACTCAAAATTTGAACATGCAACATTAGACAGTCATCATTGTTTTTTTTAAAACAAGTTTTAATAAATACATGACTGGTATTATATATCTATATATAGTTTGTTTTATTTTAATACATATTTAAAGTTTACATTTGAAATTGTTTTATTTTTTAATACTTTAATGAATTTGATGATTTTACTTACTTTCGCTGACATTGAATTTTTTACTCCCACCCCTCAGGCAATATGTTTCAAAAATCTATTTTTACATCGCCCGGAGGTGTTTTTTTTATTTTGTACTAGTTCAAATAAAGAAGATACTCGAATAAAGAAGATACGCGAATCAAAGCTTATGTATTTTGGACTTGATTAACTGTTTTGTGTGGGGATGGTCCTCGAGGTCTAGTTGCTAATAAAGGGTTCGTTTTCATATCTTTAATAACATTTTAAGGTAAATATGACGAGACAATATTCTTGGTCACCACTGGGCAATATATTGCAATGTTGATTTCAATATTAATTACGTGCTGTCCAAATTAATGTCGTTCTTTCTTTCTTTCTTTCTGCCAGTCTTAATTTTGCCTCCTTATTTAATCTTGCCAGAAAGACAGACTTGTAATTAACTGGAGTCCCCGTGGCGTTGTGGGTAACATCGTTGACTTCAACATTGTAGTAATTGAGTTCGAACTCCAGTCACGCTCTGCGTGGCTGATACACTACTTAAACACTGATATTGGCCATAATTCTACGAGCAAGTTGTTTAGGAGGGACTTACAATACTCAGGAATCTTTACCAGAAGAACCAAAGGATTCTTTATCAGAGGATTACCAAGGATTCAATTCCACTGGACAAGCGGTCTTACTTAAATGCTACAGGATGTACCATAAGATTGTAACACAGTCCAACTTAAATACTATTCTGATCTAATAGTAGAAAACCAAATCAGCAGATAAAAAAATTGTAATAAATATTTCTGATTGCTACCAATTTTTAATTGTTTTTCATAGATTAATACCCATGGGAAAACAATAGCCCCACTAAGCATCTCTGTCTGCAGTCAGTGCACCAAAGACTGTCACTTAAGGGTTGTCCTGCTCAGCCACTTGTGCAGATGCAGATAACTCTTTGTTCTTTTGGACACAACGCCATCGTTCTTGGTGGACGGAAAGGTGCCAACAACAACAGCCCATGGGAAAGATGTGAAGCTCCATCCCGCCAGCAATGGTTGGAATAGTATCACTAATGTTCTTCTACAATATGTTATATGGTTTCAAGCATTCCTATCCAATACAAATAATTTTCAAACAGATCTGAGACCTTAACAAATACTAGCAATTCATGTCAGAGTGCTCCATGAAGTAAATAGCATTGAAGGAATACTCCACACTCTCCAGAATTTACCAAAAAGAACTAATCCAAACCGATTAAAATAAAAAAATGTAAATCCTGATTATCTGTTGTAGCTTATCCACCGATTTCTTATTTCTTAAGAGTTTCGTTACTTCAGTTAAATAATGAACCATTCCATTTTTATCATAAAAAAAGGAAGAGAAGAAAAAATTAAATGCTACCCAGAAAAATATAATAAGAAAGAAAGAAAGTAGGGAACATATATAGAGAGGAGGTTAGCGGGCGGAAGTGATAACGCTAATCTGTTTTAATCGAACATAATTAAAAGATTAAAAGAAGGAAGGAAGAGAAGAAAAAGGATGGCTGGATTGATCACCTAGTGCTTTTTCAGTATAAACAAATTTTCAAACAGATCTTACTCATAGATGAGACCCTAACAAATACTAGGACTTCCGGTCAGAGTGCTCCATGAAGTAATACCATTGAAGGAGTACTCCACACTCTCTAGAATTCACCAAACAGAACTAATCCCACTCAAATACTTTTTTTATGATCTAAAGGCAGAAATCCCAGTATGTTATTATTTGATATAAAGTGTGCTCCAATTCCCAACCTGGATTTATAGACTAGCCGTAGTCACGTAGTCACGTGGTTTAGTCCTTCTCCAATCACAAGCCATACTGTGTGGCTGATACACTACTTAAACACTGATACTGGCCATAGTTTTACTTGCACTCATTGAGTAGGGGCTTACAATACTCAGGACTCTTTACCAGAAGAACCAAAGGATTCTTTATCAGAGGATTACCAAGGATTCAATTCCATTGGACAAGCGGTCTTGCTTAAAGGCTACAGGATGGACCATGAGATTGTAACACAGTCCAACTCAAATACTATTCTGATCTAATAGTAGAAAACCAAAATCAGCAGATAAAGAATTTATAATAAATATTTCTAATTGCTACCAATTTTTAATCGTTTTTTATAGATTAAAGAATGTTCTAAACAGCTTTAACCAAAGCACAATTTAATTATTGCCCGATTACTATGAAGACCTGGTATATATTAGATACTAGAAGTGGTTACCCAGCATCGCTTGGGTAAAGGGGGAGGTAAAAAAGTAGTCTCGCAGATCCATTATTGTTTAAGTGCGATTTGGATCTTCACAAGAAACCCTATTAGAATCCCTATGTAAAAAAAGACCTTGTATTGATCCAGCCATTCTGAAAAGAAAAATTAATGTCTCCTATTCAAAATACTAAATACAAAAAAAAATTCCATGCTGTTATCATTTAAATTTGATTTTTCTAATTATCTTCACTAATATGAATCAAATCTTAATTATTTTTGCTCAAAAACCAAGATATAGTGATAGTGAATGTGTATATATATATTTACTTGGTCATTAATTGTTTTATTTTCGAAGTTACCACCGGACATACATACATTCAAACTGCCCTTTATATATGTACTAGCAGTGGCTACCCGGCGTCGCCTGGGTAGAGGGGGTGGGGGTTTAAAAGTTAGTCTCGCAGATCCTTTATTACTTATAACCTCGCTGGTTACCCCATAAAAATCCCACGGGAATATATAACTATATAGTAAGAAATTTCCATTCAATGATTTACAATTTAAAAAAAAAGATGTAAATGATGCAATTAATTCAATCAATCAATATTATATTTCAAAGCGAAAAAAAAAAAAAAAAAAAAAATAACATGCAAATGACTTTACCTTCTGTTACTTATCAAATTTGAATTTTTAAATATCTTCCAAAATATAAATCAAATCTTCAGTATTTTTGCTAAAAAAACCAAGCCCTGGTGATATTTAATGTGTATATATATTTACTGTGTCGTTAATTGTTTTATTTTCAAAGTTTCCTTCGGACATACATACACACAAACTGTCCTTTATATATGTATAGATGAGTGATGCCGTATAGTGACGAGGCAAACACGAGAAACTAAGACACGCCTAACGTGTAATGATCAGCATGAAAGAATAGCAGTTAATGAGTTCGAGTCTAACTGGGTGGCCCATACTTCTGGCCGTACATCAGGAATAAACTAAGCTAAGTAAATAACTACCCTATAAACTTGTTCTTGTTCTTGTTCTTGTTCTTCTTGTTCTTTCTTTCTTTCTTTCTTTCTTTCTTTCTTTCTTTCTCTCTCTCTCTCTTCTCTCTCTCTCTCTCTCTCTCTCTTTCTGTCATTCTTATTCTTTTCTTTTCTTCATGTTCCCATTCTTCTTCTTCTTCTTCTTCTTCTTCTTCTTCTTCTTCTTCTTCTTCTTCTTCTTCTTCCTTTATTTCTCTCTCTCTCTCTCTATCTATCTATCTCTTTCTGTCATTCTTGTTCTTGTTCTTGTTCTTGTTCTTGTTCTTGTTCTTCATGTTCCCACTTCTTCTTCTTCTTCTTCTTCTTCTTCTTCTTCTCTTCTTCTTCTTCTTCTTCTTCTTCTTCTCTCTCTCCCCCTCTCTCTCTCATTCTTGTTCTTGTTCTTTTCTTGTTCTTGTTCTTCTCTCTCCCCCTCTCTCTCTCTCTCTCTCTCTTTCTCTCATTCTTGTTCTTGTTCTTTTTCTTGTTCTTTTTTTGTTCTTGTTCCCCCACCCTCTCTCTCTCTTTCTGTCATTCTTGTTCTTTTTCTTGTTCTTGTTCTGCCCTTTACATATGTATAGATGTATTAACACTTATACAATACTTTGTAAAGATTGTTTATATAACTTTTGTACGAATGACATTTTTACTTTAGTCTTTGTTAATGGTATTTCATGGTAGTAGACAAGAAGAAAGAGTGAATGAATAAGTAAAATTAGCAATCAACTGCACTATAATTATCTGTCCAACTATAAACAACAAAATAAATGAAGGTTGATATGTAATTAACTCTTTGCCTACCAAATTTCCCTGCATCCAATTTATTCCGTTATTCCATTCAGTTGGTTCCATATTGCAAAAGAATCAAGTACCAGTCTCAGGGTTAGTCCACAGACAAAACAAAAGATGGCTTAATTAATACTCCTTAAAAACACGATCACTATCATCTCGCAACATCCACTGGTTAAAAATGAGACCGTCCAAACCGATTAGAATAAAAAAATGTAAATCCTGATTATCTGTTGTAGCTTATCCACCGATTTCTTATTTCTTATGAGATTCGTCACTTCAGTTAAATAATGAACCATTCCATTTTTATCATAAAAAAGAAAGGGATGAAAAAATTGAATGCTACTCAGAAAAATATAATAAGAAAGAAAGAAAGTAGGGAAAAGATAGAGAGAGGGGGGTTGAATGCGCGGAAGTGATAACGCTATTCTGTTTCAATCGAACATAAGGAAAAGATTAAAAGAAGGAAGGAAGAGAAGAAAAAGGATGGCTGGATTAATCACCTAGTGTTTTTTCAGTATAAACAAGTGACACATACGAGAGCCGCAGATAGCGGAGTACGGTAGGATTGCAGTGGTGAGAGAGCCGCTGTGAGCAGTTTAAAGTAGGCAAAGAAACTAAGCCAAACCATTGCAATTGGAAAACTTAAGGTCAAGTGACTCTGAGAGTACCAGTTCCTATAAAATCAGTAGTTAAGCAGCGAAGAACCTGTTCAGTTCGTGGATGGGTGACCACTTTGCTAATGTAGGTACTGTGAGGAGCTTGAGGTCTGTCTACCAGACCTAAACAAATTAAGTGAACAACACTACGATGATGTTGGTTATTTGGTTGGTTTTGTTTCACGGCATATCAACCCATTTCGGGTCATTTAATGCCGAATCAAGTCATCTTGATTTCTGCTTGTTTATGTATTTATCAACCCCTCCCCGAGCAGGATGTGACACAAGGTCAATTTATTAAGTGGAATTTACCAGATTTGAATTCAAAGATTTCCTTCTGCAACTTCAGTTGTCGTGCCTAGTCCGCCCTACTATTTACCCATAGCTGGAGTGAGAATAGTTGGATTCATAGCTTTGCCAAGGGTATTCGTGCCATGTGAAATGCAAGATTTGAACTCTGGTCGACGAGTCCATTTCCTATGACTCTAACCATTACTCCACGCCCCCAACTTGTTTATAGTACATGCTGTTGCTTAAATGGTCACCCATCTAAGTAAAGAACAGGCTCATCGCTGCTTAACAGATACAAGCAAATGAAGTTAACACCATCACCGACATCGAATCTCCGATGATGCTGGTTGGTTGGTTTTATTTTACGGCACATCAACCCATTTCGGGTCATTTAATGCAGAATCTAGCCGACCACAAAGTTCCTAGTTCGATACCGGCCCTCGCCAACTCAACATATGAGTAGCACAGGGATATGCACGGTAAAGTATAGTAGCTGATGGTAGGTGTGGTGCTCCACCTCAGACGCAAAAACAATCTCTTTGGTCCAACGCTAGTGAAAAAGAGATAGACTTCCTCGCTGTCTGGCTGATACAGAGTTTAGGCCACCCCGACGTCTTTACTTTTTTTCTTTTAAATGCAGAATCAAGTCATTTTTTTATCTGGTTGTTTACAGCAGCGGTTCCCAACCTTTTTTTGCGCCACGGACCGGTTTCATCTAAGACAATATTTTCACGGACCGGCCTTCCTATGCTCCGGCCTTCATATGCTCCGGCCTACATTTGCTCGATAATCGTTAATGACGTAATCTAATAATAAATCATCCGCAGTGGTCTTATGTCAAATGCAAACATCAACAGACAATAAACAACCTTTTGTTCATAAATTAATAATCAACAACATCTCTGTAAACGAAAATATTTATTTTAGAACGAAAATCCTTTCTAATAAGAAATAATTATAATAAAAAAAATCGATTCAAGTGACAATACTGATCATTTCTATATAAAATAGGGAACAAGTGAATCAAAACTATTAATAATGGAGATTCGCTTCCGGTTTTTGTCTGTAACAAAAATTGCATCACTGCTTACGTCACATTACCCAAAATCGTCATAACATAGAATTAATACACTCAAAATTTGAACATGCAGCATTAGACAGTCCTCATTGTTTTTTTAAAACAAGTTTTAATGAATACATGACTGGTATTATATATCTATATATAATTTGTTTTATTTTAATACATATTTAAAGTTTACATTTCATTTTTTAAAATTATTTAATCCTTTAATGAATTTGATGATTTTACTTATTTAGGGTACAAACTCGCTGACATTTAATTTTTAACTCCCACCCCTCAAGCAATATGTTTCAAAAATCTATTTTTACATCGCCCGGAGGACGTTTTTTATTTTGTACTAGTAATAATAATGACAAATTAGTGAGAGCGTGACCAAGACCTGTCAAGAGGCACAGAAGTCACTTTTCAAAATAAAACATCAACATTTAGACTTATAACCAATAAAAAAAAAAGAAGATGAAAAATTCAAACGTTCTGTGCGGCCCGGTACCTAATGACCCGCGGCCCCCTTACCGGGTCGCGACCCGGTGGTTGGGGACCGCTGGTTTACAGTATATGCTGTCGCTTAAATGTTAACCCATCTATGTATAGAACGGACTCATCGCTGCTTAACTTCGGTGATTCATTGGGAACCGTTGCTTTTTAACGTGACTTTTTAACGTGAACAAGTGAAACAAATCTATTAATAATGGCGATTGTCTGTATTTCTATCTGTAAAAAAAACTACGTCATATCTCTACGTCACAGCTTACGTCACAATAGTCTTATGCTATATACACCCAAAATTTGAGTAAGCAATTTAAAAAATGTTTTTTTACTCTCGTCCCGGTGGTTGGGGACCGCTGGTTTACAGTATATGTTGTTGCTTAAATGTTAACCCATCTATGTAAAGAACGGACTCATCGCTGCTTAACTTCGATGATTTATTGGGAACCGTTGCTTTTTAACGTGACTTGACCGAAAGAAATGTACGATGAACTGCCGCCCTATTTCCAATGAACACTGTGTTCTTTTTCCCCTGCCCGAATATTGAACTAAGCGACCTTTTACGAACGGTGGGGATGGTGTGCTCAAAGGAGCCATATTACCCGGACTGGTATATTCATTTTTGTTTTGTTTTATTTTTGTTTTTATAGATATTATTTTAGCACGAGTTGAAGCTGCCTTCCAGGCATTTTTTTTTAATATGTCACCATTACTTGCTTTTTCTTCGTCCTTCTCTGTATGTATACGCGAATGTGTGTGTGTGTGTGTGTGTGTGTGTATGCGTGTGTGTGTGTGTGTGTGGAATCGAAAGATATGCGGTGAGGCGGTCGGTGGGGGTGGGGGTGCTGAGATAAAAAGAAAGGGCCTTTGTTTCGCTGTCTTTACTCAAACAATTATCAAAAGTACAAGTTAATAAGAAAAAAAAAAAAAAAACCTAAAGATATTGTAAAAGCCCCCCTAACCCCGCCCCCCAAAAAACAACTAAAAACAAAAAAAAAAACAAAGCAAAAAAAAAAAAACAACAAAAAAAAACAAAACAAACAGTAACCAGTGAAGCGTAAAATAATTGATGAGAGTCTGTGAAGCGATTATGCGTCTGATATTTCGCCTGTGAGTGCTTTAATTTACGTGTGTAACCCCGAAAAGCATCATCATCATCATCGTCGTCATCATCATCATCATCATCATCACCAGCACCAGCACCAGCACCATCAACACGTCTATGATTAAACTACTGATTGGCTAATTTTGGTTAAACTTGCAAATCGTCGTCAAAATTAAAACGGAAAGTTATTTGGTGGTTCCCCATGACAGTTTAACTACTGTGTATAAATGAGCTTTTTTGCGAATTGGGTTACGGTTTCGGGGTTTGGGATTAAGGTTGTTTTTAATTACGTATTGCTTAAAAAAAAACCCAACAACAACAAAACCCAAATTAATATACATTTAATGTCGAAAAATAATTTTTTTAAAACCAAGTTTAATTGAAATTATACATTGCAATACTAACACAAACAACTCAGACTAATGTGTCTACCGTTGGATTCAATAATTAATTTCGATGTTTAATTAAATGTATGGTATATTTTTTTAAGCAATACGTAATTAAAAACAACCTTAATCCCCAAACCCCTAAACCGTAACCCAATTCGCAAAAAAGTTCATTCATACACTGTAGTTAAACTGTCATGGATCACCACCAAATAATTTTCCGTTTTAATTTTGACGACAAAAGTTTAACCCTAATTTTAACGGCATGTCAACCCGTTTAGGGTTATTTTATGCTCATTCACTGTAAGTTCATATTTATATTGTATCGTTGTTTCTTAAGAGATTTTTTGTATACGGTTCAATCGAATACGAATAATTTGATAACAGATCTAAGTTTAGGATTGATTGATTTTAATGGTATGTCAACCCTTCTAGTGTTATTTTATGCCTTGAGGTTAGGGAATTGTGCTCCTTGTACTTTCTATATTTACATTTATGCGTTTTTCTTTCTTAGAAGTTTTTTTCTGCACACGGTTCTATCGAATAGGAATTATTTTTAAGCATATCTATTTGACTCATTGAGGGGACCCTATAAAGGCGCTCATTGTGTAATGGTTATCGTCGTAGGAAATGGACTCGGCAAAACTGGTTCAATTCTTGGACGAAGCCGTTTGCATTTCACATACCGCTAACAAACAAACTAACAAACACCCCCCCCCCCAAAAAAAACAACAACAACAACAAAAAAGAACCAAAAACAAAAAACAAAAACAAAAGACAACAAACACACACACACACACACAAAAAAAAAAAGAGAAAAGAAAAAAAAGAAGAAAGAAGCAAACACCTTGAAGACTCCTCATCAAAACCAACCACAGCCATAAGAAAGATAGATCTAAAGAAAATAAGGGGAAATAAGCTAAATAATGGACCATTCCGTTTTCATTAGAAAGAAAGAAAGAAAGAAAGAAAGAAAGAAAAATGCTACTCAGAAAAAATATAAGATAGAAAGAAAGAGAGTAAGGGAAAGATAGAGAGAGGGGTGAGTTCGCGGAAGTGATAATGCTAATTTGTTTCTATCGAACATAATAAAAAGAATTGGCGAAATTACCATTATATCAAAGCATCATTCCTTACCATGTAAAAAAAAAGTAAAGTAAAGTCGTCGGGGCGGCCTAATGTCGGTATGAGCCAATCAGCGAGGGAGTCTATCCCCTTTTCACTAGCGCTAGACCAAGGAGATTGTTTTTGCATCTGAGGTGGAGCACCACACCTACCACCAGCTCCTTACTTTACCGCACAGATCTCTGTGCTACTCATATGCTGAGTTGGCGAGGACCGGTATTGAACTAAGAACCTTGTGGTTTCTAGCCGAACGCTCTACCGACTGAGCTAACAACCATAATGTACCACAATTAATGCCATCGTCTTTATTGTTATTATGCAAGTATTAGTAGGACCTGTGGATATATCACAGTATGATAATTTAATTATTACAACGTTTGATATGTTTACTTAAGAGCTATTGCAAAATAGTTTAATATGTAAAAAGTATGATAATCTTGATTTAATTCTTTCTCACTCTTTTTGTCATTCTTTCCTTCTCTTTATTATGTTCGATTGAAACAAATTAGCCTTATCACTTCCGCGAACTCACCCCCTCTCTCAAATTTCCCCTTATTCTCTTTAGTTCTATCTTTCTTATTATATTTTTTCTGTGTAGCATTTCATTTCATTATGATAAAAAACAGAATGGTCCATTATTTAGCTGAAGGTGATGGCACTTATATAAAAAAAAAAAAAAAAAAAGAATTCGGCGGATAAGCAACACCAGATAATCAAGATTTACATTTTTTGCATTTCATCTTGTATGATTTGGACGGTCTTCTTTTTAACCAGAGGGTATTGCGGAGGGATGATAACGGTCGGAAGATTAAGGAACACGAGTATAAATATATAGATATTACAGCAACATCCCTTAGCATATAAATGGCCATCATCTCCCCAATAAAGTACCGCCATTAGTGCTATCGTCCTTATCATTATTATACAAGTACTACTTACCGAACACCAGCCATTATCTTACCCCCCCTCATCACTCCCCTCATACCCCCTTCATCACTCCCTCATCAACCGGGCTGTTATCTTTCACACCAAAAAAGCAGTGCATTCTTTGATTTCATACTTACGCAGTAATATCGATCCACACCGCCATTATTATTTCTTTTTTGACGTACACCAACCCAGACAACAAGATGGGCATATTATTATTATTATTATTATTATTATTATTATTCCCTATTTTTGAGTTTTTCACATCAGCTTTAGCTGATATTATTTCATTGGAGTCTGAGTGACAACAAGTCTCCTCGGGTATCCAGGACTCTTCTGAGTATTCTAGCCGATTGCAACAGTGCAGCAGTCTTTTTTCCAAGTTTATTGAGACCGTTCCAAGTGCACCAACTACAATTGGTATCACTTTCACTCTCATGTTCCACCTCTCAAACCCACTTTCATGGAGCCGAAGACTTTTTTACAGACCATTGTTTGGATAGTCTCATTTCTTCCTCTGATTCCCAGTTCCTCTGGTCTGTTTTCAAAACTTTTATTATTATTATTATTATTATTATTATTATTATTATTATTATTATTATCACTCCTTTTGAGTTTTTCACACCAGCGTTAGCTGAAGGTCTTTCACTGGAGTTTGAGTGGCAACAAGTCTCCCCGGGTTTCCAGGACGCTTCTGAGTATTCTAGCCAATTGCAGCAATGCAGTAGTCTGGATGGCCTCAATCTCAAACCTAATACTAATTGATTTTTGCGAAGATCTCTTTGACCCATAAAAGTAATCCTAACACCAGTATTTTTTCGGGTCAGAGTCGACCTGGGAGTAATAATAACAAAAATTATATATATATATATATATATATATATATAATATATATATATATATATGGCGTTTTTAGTAAGTCTGAAAGAGAAATGAGAATGTTGAAATTTGGCGCATGCTGTGTAACATTATGTTTGGTCGTATTCCATTTAAAGGAATTTTCTCAAATACCTGACAAACCCTGTATGCTATTATCAACGATTTTAGAAGCATTGTTTTCTTCTTTCATTTTTTTCTACCGCCCTTTACAAAAACTAGCACCTCCCTCCCCGACCCGGTCGTTTGGGGCTGTAGAATAAACCGTCTGCACCTCTTACACAGGAGTAAAAACCATCCCCAATGAGGCTAAAAAAACAACCAATAAAAAGTTTATTGTTTTCTCATTTTACTACTCAACGCTATGGGCGAAAAAAGAAAAGAAAAGAAACTAAAACTAAATGTGAACCTTCTCTCGCGTCAGTCCCTTTCTCTAACGACTGAGCTTGTTTCATTGTTGCTACTTAATCACCTGATTTTTTAAAATATAGTTTTAAAAATTGTGCAAAAATCGAGTTTAAATTTTTTTTTAAATTGCTCACCCATTAAGAATAAATAAAACAAAACGTCTTCGGCATAAAATAACCCAACAAGGGTTGATATGGCGTAAAATCCAACCAACCAAACCAAACATAACGCATCATAATTTTGACCTTGTGCCAAACTAAACTATTCTATCTCAGCATTAGCTCAGTCGGTAGAGCGTTTGGCTAGAAACCACACGGTTCCTAGTTCGATACCGGTCCTCGCCAACTCAGCGTATGAGTAGCACAGGGATCTGTGCGATAAAGTAAGGAGCTGACGGTAGGTGTGGCGCTCCACCTCAGACGCTAAAATAATCTCCTTGGTCTAGCGCAAGTGAAAAGGGGATAGACTCCCTCACTGATTGGCTGATACCGACTTTTAGGCCACCCCGACGACTTTACTTTTACTTATATGATTAGATATTCCCAAAATATTTTGCCCTGTACCTGACTTGTATATATTTAGTCTTACACCCTATAAATATAGTTGTGAGTAACCAAAGCTAAAGAACACACTGTCCTACTATTTACCCATAGCTGAGGGAGAACAGGCGGATTTATACTTTTTCCAAAGTTGCAAACAATCTAAAACTAGAACTGAACCTTCTGTCGCATCGGTCCGTGTATCTAACGACTAAGCTTGTTTCATTTTTGTTACTTAAATAGCTGATTTTTTTGGCTGAACTTGCACAAAGGTGTCAAAATTAAGGTGACCCAGAAAAAAACAGAACCCACAAGTTTTGTAATAAAACTGTTAATTTTAACTATGGGGGTCTAGGGTTAGGGTGCAGGGTTAGGGTGCAGGGTGCAGGGTGCAGGGTGCAAGGTTAGGATTTAGGGTTAGGTTGGTGTTTAGGGTTAGCTCAGTGGGAAAAATGAATAAATAGTTTGGGTTCTATTTTCTGGGGTCACCCTGTATACCGGTGACCCAGAAAAAACAGAACCCACAATGTTGTAATAAAACTGTTAATTTTAACTATGGGGGTCTAGGGTTAGGGTGCAGGGTGCAGTTAGGATTAGGGTTAGTGTTGGGTTTAGGGTTAGTTTAATGGAAAAAATGAAAATAAATAATTTGTGTTTCTATTTTTTCTGGGTCGCCCTGTATACCGGTGACCCAGAAAAAACAGGAACCACAAATTTTGTAATAAAACTGTTTATTTTAACCAGGGGTTTAGGGTTAGGGTTAGGGTTTAGGGTTAGACTTAGGGGGTAGGCTTATTGTTGGGGTTGGGGTTTAAGGTTAGTTTAATGGGAAAATAAATAAATAAATTGGTGTTCTGTTTTTTCTGGGTCACCCTAATTTGACACCAAGTTCAGCCAATTTTTTTTATATATCCTTCTAAAATTATTACAATTTTTTAATTATTTTCCTAAATAACGATGCATATGAAAGCTAACCAGTGTTGTGTTAGTATTCAACTAGCAGGACCTGTGGATATACCACAGTATGATAACAACGTTTGAAATTTTTACGTAAAAGCTATAGCAAATAGTTCAATATATAATAAAAAGTAGAATAACTTTGATTTACCTAACTCTCTCTCTCTCTCACACGCACTCTTTTTTCTTTCTTTCCTTTTGTTCATCTTTTCATAATGTTTGATTGGAACAGATTAGCGTTATCGCTTCTGTGCGCTCACCCCCTCTCTGTCTGTCTTTCCATTACTCTCTTTGTTTCTTTGTTTGTTCCTTTGTTTCTTTCTTTCTTTCTTTCTTATATTTTTTCTGTGTAGCATGTCTTTTTTCTTCCCTTTCTTTCTTTCTAATAAAAACGGAATGGTCCATTATTTAGCTGAGGTGACTACAAAATAATAGACCCGAAAACTCTAAATCTGAACCTTCTCGATGTCCTGGGAATGACGTTAAACTATCTGATGGTGAGATTCCAGGTTTGGGGAATGTGGATCACCCCTTCATCACCATTGCTCCCTGGTCCACTCTGACCCGGAGTGGTAGTACCTGTTAGGGTCCCATCTATGGGTTAAATAGAAAAACATGAGTTTATAAACAAAATTGTATTATGCATTAAGAATGAATTTATTTCACAACTTTGTCGGCATTTAAATGACCCCACCGAGGTTGATATACCGTAAAACAAACCAAAAAAAAAAAAAAAAAAAAAAAATGAACCTTCTATCCATCGGCTCTTTTCTCTAACGACTAAGCTTGTTTCAATTCATGTACTTAATCTGCCGACTTTTTACATATTTAAAAAAATTTATTATCTAGTTTCCATCCCCCTCCCCCCGTAAATAACGGTCGTATATGAAAGGTAATCAGTATTGTATTAAGGGGGGGGGGAGACATCTTCTTTGATTAATAGTAGAGAAAAGAGGAAGTAAGACGCATCCTCCTTTTGCCGGAAGAAAGATCTTAATAACAGCCTGTACACTCCTTTAATCATATACGCCAAGCAAGAAGCAAACAAAACAAAATGGAGGCGGAGAGAAGAATGGAGGATGTTTCTTTTAAAGTCACATGCACATTGTCCTTCTTTTGATAAGAACGAAAAAAATCTTCCGATTAAAGATATATTTAATAATAAAAAACAAAAACAAGACAACAACAAAATATGATGTACCATCTCGTGTAGAAAAGGCTGTGTGCAATTTAGGCTCTCACATTATTATTATAATAATAATGTTTCATCCTCAGCGAATAAAGGCCATTGTGACCTTTAATGAGTTCAATCCGCACTGGCCGACTCACAATTATAGCCTTGTGCCAGTTGTTTGTTGTTTGTTTGTTGATTTTAGTGGCATATCAACCCGTCTGGAGTTATGTCATGCCTAACGGTTAGGAAGTAATACATATCGTGTATTTATATTTATACTTTTGGACCATATGACCTTAAGGCACCCATTATTATTATATTATTATTATTATTATTATTATTATTATTATTATATTATTATTATTATTATTATTAGGGGGTTAGTTTTATAATTAAAAAAAAATCTAAAAATCGTCTGTTAAACAATCTATATTGACGGTGTAAATGAAAAAACATGTCCTTTCTTTAATCGAGATCAAAAGGGTGCCTAAAGGTCATATGGTCCATACTTTTTAGTAATTGGTTTTTAACAATGTGTTAGTATTATTGGGGACTATGTGTGTATGGTATTGATTTGTTTCATGTCTATATTCTATGGTATAGTTTTATTTCCCTCAAAAAAGAGAGAATATCCTCCATGCTGACATTTTCAAACAGATCTTTCATATTGTTTGCTGTAAAATAACGGTTTCTGATGTGAACAAGAAATCAGCATTCAATGAATAAGTGTTTAATTGTCAGACTAAGCTACGCCTAACACATATTACTATTAGCACAGCGTTACGTCATAGTGTAATAGTTCGCAAGTTAGTCTCGCAAATCCATTATAACTGAACTAGAAGCGGCTACCCAGCATCGCCTAGATATAGGAGGTGGGGACAAAAAAATAAACCTGGTGTATTGATTTGTTTACTTTTAAGATTAACAAAATACTGGATATTATAGGTTGAATTTCAATGCTATTTCTATGTATATTTCGATTTTTAAATATCTTCAAATATAAATCAAATCTTCATTATTTTTACACAAAAAGCAAGAACTGTTGATGTTTAATATATATTATATATATTATTATATATATATATATATATATAGAGAGAGAGAGAGAGAGAGAGAGAGAGGGAGAGAATACATAGATAGATAGATAGATAAAAGGGTATGAAAACACACAATGTTGTTAAAATGAATATATTTTTTATATCATTTTCATTGTTAATATTGACAATATTTCGATTTATCAAAAAATCATCATCAGAGCATAATGATAATTAGGTCCGTTATATATAATATATATAATTAATATATATATATATATATATATATATATATATATATATATATATATATTCACTTTGTCGTTAATTGTTTTATTTTCGTAGTTTCCTTCGTCATACTACATACCAACTGTCCTTCATATATGTACTAGCAGCGGCTACCCGGCGTCGCCTGGGTAAAGGGGGATTTTTTAAAAGTTAGTCCTGCAGATCCATTATTACTGAATCGTGGGTTGAATCCTCGTGTGGATGCTCCATTTAAATCCCTATGTTAAAAAAAATAGACCTTGCATTGATCCAGCTACTAATGTTAATGTCTACTATATATATATATAATATATATATATATATATATATATTATATATATATTAAATGAAAAAAAAAAATATATATATATTAAAAAAAAAATCCACGCTGTTATCATTTATATATATTAAATGAAAAAAAAAATCCCAGCTGTTATCATTTAAATTTAATTTTTTGATTATCTTCACGAATATAAATCAAATCTGTATTATTTTTGCTCAAAAACCAAGCCTGGGGATATTTAATGTGTATATATATTTACTGTGTCGTTAATTGTTTTATTTTTCAAAGTTTCTTTCGGACATACATACACACAAACTATCCTTTATATATGTATAGATGAGTGATGCCGTATAGTGACGAGGCAAACACGAGAAACTAAAGCCACGCCTAACGTGAAATGGTCAGCATGATTAGAATAGTAGTTAATGAGTTCGATTCTAACTGGGTGCCCCATACCTCTGACCTTACACCAGAACTAAACTAAGCTTAGTAAATAACTACCCTGGTTCTTGTTCTTGTTCTTCATGTTCCCACTTCTTCTTCTTCTTCCTTCTTCTTCTTCTTCTTCTTCTTCTTTTCTCTCTCCCCCCTCTCTCTCTTTCTGTAATTCTTGTTCTTTTTCTTGCTCTTGTTCTTCTTGTTCTTGTTCTTCTCCTTCATGTTCCCATTCTTCTTCTTCTTCTTCTTTCTTCTTCTTCTTCTTCTTCTTCTTTTCTTCTTCTTCTTCTTCTCTTCTTCTTCACTCTCGCCCTTCTTCTTCTTCTTCTTCTTCTTCTTCTTCTTCTTCTTCTTCTTCTTCTTCTTCTTCTTCTTCTTCTCTCTTTGATGCAATGTGAGATGTTTTCCAATTTTCTACGACACTGAACAGGAATGCCACCATCGGTTGGTTTGTATATATATATATATATATATATTATATATATATATACATTACTACTAAATCAATACTACTAAATAACGAGTTCGATTCAAACTTGGATTCCTTATACCTGCCATATGGCCCTACTTTATTTCTTTTTTTTTTAAAATATTTCTCATCAAACAACGAAGCGAGTTTCCTTTTTTCATATTTCATTTTGTGCCGTTTGTCGTTTTCATTTCAAACCCATCAAAAGACAGGAAGAACTGGTAATTCAATGCAAACCAATTCAACTGGCGAATACAAACAAACCAATAAACATGCAACAATTTATTGCATGGCTAACTATTTCATACACAGCATCACCTTGGAGGCGCTCTTAGCGTAACGATATCAACGTAGGAAATAGAATTGGCGACCCGAGTTCAGATCCAGGACGAGAAAATGAATATATTTTTATATTGACAATATTTCGATTTATAAAAAAATCATCATCAAACCAATATGAAAATTAGGTCCGTTATATATATATATATATATATTATAAATATATATATTATTCACTTTGTCGTTTAATTGTTTTATTTTCGTAGTTTCCTTCGTACATACATACATACCAACTGTCCTTTATATATGTACTAGCAGCGGCTACCCGGCGTGGCAAGGGTAGAGGCGGATTTTTAAAAAAGTTAATCCCGCAGATCCATTATTACTGAATCGTGAGTTGAATCCTCGTGGGATGCCCCATTTAAATCCCTATGTAAAAAAAATAGACCTTTTATTGATCCAGTTTACTCTGAAAAGAAATGTTAATGTCTACTATCTAAAATATTAAATGAAAAAAAAAATCCATGCTGTTATCATCACCTTGGAGGCGCTATTAGCGTAACGATTATCAACGTAGAAAGTGTAGAATTGGCGACCCGAGTTCAGATCCTGGACGAGGCGATTTGCGTTTCACCTTCGCGTTATCTGAAGATGCTGACTTATTTTATAAGAACCCAGTTGAAATAAATTAACTTATGATAGCCAAATAAGTGGGTTTTAAATTATATATATATATATATAAAAGGACACACACACACACACACACAACACACACCACACACACACACATATATATATATATATATATGGAAGTGTCTGTCCGTCTTACTCGGATGGTTTGGGTGATATGTGGCAGGGTGGCCGTACACCTGCTTTCTCGTGGGGTGCTGTTTCCACGTCTTGTTCAGGATCACCCGCAGCATTCTTGTGCAGCTCCCATCTAGTTTATTCTCTAATCGCTTCGTTAGGGTCCAGATGGTGCAGCCATACAGCAGCACTGATACGACAACAGCCTGGAAGAACTGTCTCTTTAACTTGTCTGTGAATTTCCATATGACCGATAATTTATTTATAGCGGCCCATGCCTTTCCTATGCGTGCATTAACGTCGTTTTCTGTGGAGGAGATGTGAGGTCTCCAAAACTTGGTAGTAAGGGATGATTCTATATGTGACACACTGTATTATTATTGTATGATCCAGTATGTATAAATACAATGAATCTTTAAATCACTACAGAGAGCTCAATGCATAATAAACTTTTTTAGAGAGATATTTATCTTTGAAAGGAAGGGAAAACTCAACACCGTTATTCCATAATAAATTTATTTCGAACAAAATTGGGGCCTTTATAAATCTAAGTTGATTTAATAAATCTCCCCCAAAATCCAGTCTCATCAGATGGGGAGGAGTAAATTTTTCTGTTATGCAATTCAAATTATTTTGATTTCCCATCTGATGAGACTTGATTTTGGGGAGCTTTATTAAATCAACTTAGATTTATAAAGGCCCCAATTTTGGTCGAAATAAATCTATTATGGAATAACGGTGTTGAGATTTTCCTTCCTTTCAAAGATATATATATATATATTATATATATATATATATATATATATATATATTATTATAATGGAGATTGTGTGTTTTTCTGTCTGTAACCGAAACTATATCACTACTCAAAGTCAAATTCCCTTAGTCATTTACGTCACATTCTTCCTATGATTTTATTTTC
>CM042170.1:51254326-51256826 GCA_023376005.1 Doryteuthis pealeii
CAAGTATTCGTCAGGTCTCCAAGACTCTTCTGTGTATTAGCCAATCTTAACAATGTTATTGTCTGGATGGTCTCAATTCTTATTCTAATTTCCATTCCTCTTATCTTCTAAATGCATCAGCAATTGGTATCACTTTCACTCTCACCACAGTTTTTTTTTTTCAGTTCTCTAGCAAGGTCCTGGTATTTGTCTATCTTTTCGTTTTCTTTTTTTTTTTGTGTGTAAGCAATCACCCAACCAGTTTGGCAGGATGTGGCTCAATGTCAGTTTATAAATCGAGTAAAGCTGATTTCATTCTCCTAGACTGGTTGCCAAACCAGACCTAAAGAGTTCAGTCTCCCCAGTTGAAAGGAAAGACGTGTTCTTGTATTTCCCAAGGGTATTAACGGGAAATGAAACGCGAATATCTTTATTCGGGATTTGAAGAAGAGGCACCGATTTCATTTCCTATTACGATACTGGTTAAATGAATATATATATATGTATATATATATATATATATATATATATATATTATTGTTGTTGTTGTTGTTGTTGTTGATCTTTGTATTATATAACTGTCATGGAAGATATTTTGACCAAATATATTGGACAATTGTAACTGTATGAATTATTCACTAGAAATTCATCCATATATATATATATATATATATATATATATATATATATATATATAGAGAGAGAGAGAGAGAGAGAGAGAGAGAGAGAGAGAAAGAATTTTCAGATATTTAATGAACCTATCCATATTAAGAAAGTTTAGGGTAATATATATATAAATGCATGTGTGTGCGCGTGCATCTGTGTCTATAAATATATACATATATATAATAATATAATATATATATATATATATATATATATATATATATATATATATATATATATATACAATAAATATATTTATATATATATACAATAAATATATTTATATATACATACAATAAATATATTCATATATATATATTTATATATATATATATATATATATATATATATATATATATTAAATATAAATACATACAAACACACAGATATATATATATATATATATATATATATATATATATATATATATATATATATATATATATAGTATCCAATTGCCGCTTTAACATTTCCGTCGCAGTGGCGTCAGTAAATAATCCAGAAAGTCCCAATATATTAAAAATACAGACCAGTAATAATACTACTAATATTATTATTAGACGAAAATGTTCCTCTAATAATAATATTAGTAGTATATATATATATATATATATATATATATATATATATATATATATATATATATATAAGGCTTTAGTGTATTATTGACGAATTGTATGCATTATTCAGAAGAAAAGAAAGCGGGAGAGTCACAGAGAGATTAATGGAAAGGGCAATTCTTGGAATAATATGAAATTAACATGAATCTAAGAGAAGATTAAGATAAAAAGAGATATCACGGAAGTCATTTAAGGACATGGATCAGCAAAATCCGGGACGAGACTGTTTGCATTTCACATAACGCTAATACCCTTAGGAAATGTATGTATCCAATTACTCTCCCTCTAGCTCTGGGTAAATTGTAGTGTTACATATTTATTAGATACCTAATATTTATGGCAATAGTGTAGAAATCAAAATGGCCGTTATAAGCTACAGCCCACGGCCTTGAAGGATGAGTGACGGCGCTTGACCTCACTCTCACTTGTCTTCCGGGGATAAATCGTGAGAACCGGAAGGCATGGAAGACCCTGTCTTCCGGTTTAAGGATAGTAAGTTTAAGTCAGTTAGCAAGTAGGAGCCGAGCTCGTAGGATGTGCGCAGATGTCTGGTTTGGGGATTTACAAATAAAGTAACATCAAATAAATCGAAGTCTTGTGTTTATTACCTAAAAACTAACGACACAGGGCTTCTGATAAGGAGAAATCCCTAACAGAAACCAGACCCGAAGTCCCCAAGAAAGTCCAACCTTAGAAGATTCCAGACCCAGACCAAGATGTTAGAAGATAGAACCAAAGCCGGCCAGAAGAATAGATGTCCAAGATATAGAAGCAAGGTAAGAAGTAAGAAAGGGTATACAACATATATGCTGATTTGGTACCGTGAAAACTTCAGTATGCAACAGTAGGACATGATTGAGCTCTTTAACCTTGGCTAGGTAACTAGTCTAGGAGAAGGAAAACTCTAAATTAAAATATGTTAAACCCCGCTTAAAAAATTGACTCTCATACACATACACACACACACGCACATATATATATATATGTATATATAATATATTTAGACCCCCTCAATAAGTGCCTGAGCAGTTCACGACCTGCAACACACCATTTTGGTCCTTACTTAGGATAGATAGGTGGTCGAAGTGGCCCTTCCGATCAATCAACTGGCCACATCAAGCCCTAGCACCTATATGATTGTCCCAAACATATTGCTCATATGGGAAATCCTCAACCCTTTTTATCATATATATATTTACCAACCCCTCCGCACGAGCAGGATATGACACATGGTC
>CM042170.1:51259326-51261826 GCA_023376005.1 Doryteuthis pealeii
TATAAGTAAGCCTCATGAATCAGAGAATATATATCTAGCTTTCTCCTAATGGATCATCTGGATAATTCTGACTTATCTTGATGAGAAACCTAGGTAGATATTCTTTGACTCATTAGACTTACTTTATTCTTTATTGGCTCTACTTATTGTATTGAGCACTTTTGTATATTTAACTTAGGCAACTTTTGCAGCATTTTTTTTCTTTGGGCCATTTTAATGGTTGGTTGGATTGATAGCATTTCAACCATTGAGTTACTTTATTCCGAAGAATTTTTTGGTTTTGTTCCTTCTTTACCTTGAATGGTTGTTATATATGCAGGTTTTTATATATCACTACCTGGCGTTGCCTGGGTAGGGGGTGTAAAAGAGTTAGTCTCGCAGATCCATTATTACTTATCAGAGTTTGATCCTCGCTGGATGCCCCATAAAAAAGACCTGGTGGGACGCCTGGCTAGAGAGAATGAAATATAATAATGTAGTAAGAATTTTTATTCAATAATTGATAATTGTCTTAAAATAAGATATAAATGAAGCGAAGAAATATGCCCCCTCCAAAAAAAAAATAATATGGTAATTCTGTTACTATTCAAATGTTGATTTTTAAATATCTTCCCAAACATAAATAAAATCTATTTCTCTGAATGTTTGAGATGAGGCTTGATGATTACTATTATCTGCGTTATTCGGACTATTGTCCTCATCTTCATTGTTATCTGTACAACGTTTCGGCCGATATGCCCTCCAGCCTTCTTCAGAAGGTTTCCGAGTCCGAGAAGGTTCCCGAATCCGACAAGAAATACCTGAAGAAGGCCAGAGGGCATATCGGCCGAAACGTTGTACAGATAACAATGAAGATGGGGACAATAGTCCGAATAACGCAGATAATATAAATAAAATCTTTATTATTTTTGCTTCAAAACCAAGCCCTGGTGATATTTAATGTGTTTATATATTTACTTTGTCGTTAATTGTTTTATTTTCGAAGTTTCCTCCGGACATACATATACACAACTTCCCTTTATATATGTATAGAAAACCAAGCCCTGATGATATTTAATGTGTATATATTTACTTTGTCGTTAATTGTTTTATTTTCGAAGTTTACTCCGGACATGCAGATACACACAACTGCCCTTTATATATGTATAGAAAACCAAGCCCTGATGATATTTAATGTGTATATATTTACTTTGTTGTTAATTGTTTTATTTTCGAAGTTTACTCCGGACATGCAGATACACACAACTGTCCTTTATATATGTATATATATTTACCAACTCCTCCACACGAGCAGGATACGACACAAGGTCAATTTCTTAAGCGGAGTTTAACAGGTTTGAATTCAGAGTTTTCCTTCTCCTAGACTGGTTACCTAGCCATGGTTAAAGAACCCAGTCTGCCCTGCTATTTACCCATAGCTGGAGGGAGAGTAGGATTCATACCTTTCCCAAGGGTATTAGCGCTAAGTGAAATGCAGTTACCACGTCCAGGATTTGAACTCGGGGCGACGAGTCCATTTCCTATGACTTTAACCATTACACCACGGGCTTCCTCCTTTATATATGTATAGATTCCAGGTATGCAGGTATTTATATATTATTCCAGGTGTGATAATTGGTTATACAGGTAAAGGTTCAGTCGTTATCTTTTGAAGTCCACCTTTCTGCTGAGGATATGAACATCAAGAATTTATGTGGTTGCCTACTTGAAGGTGAGTGTTTTGGGTCTATGGACCCCCATCCTTGATTGGAGGCCGATTTATTTTTTCAGGAAGTTGATTATGTTATTAAAATCTGCTGTTTCAAATAATCATTTCATGCTTTTTATGTTGGAGAATTTTCTTCGAGTTCTGGTGAGATGTCTGCATTCCAAATGTATTTCACTCTATATGGTATTCAACGGGAACATTTTGGGTGGATGTTCTCGTTTTAATATAAAGGAGTGTGTTGATTTAATGTGGCCTATACACACACACACACACACACACACGCACACACACCACACACACACATATATATATATATATATATATATATATATATATATATATAAGTAAAGAAATAACAAAAGACTTAGAGATTTGGCTTTATAGTCCATTTCATGGAGCTTAGACAAAGTGTCTAACTCTCCTGACTCAACAGATGCGAATCTTCGCGAATCTTTGCATCTGATGAGTCGGGAGAGTTAGACTATTTGTCTAAGCTTCCTGAAATAGACTATAAGGCTAAATCTCTAAGTCTTTTGTTATTTCCTTACTTATATATTTGCTCTGACTCTAACATTGAGAGCACACATTGAGCTATCAAACTACGACAGGTTTTTTTAAATAAAACTCTTGTGTCGTAAGGAAGATTTCTTCTCTGGACTTTTGGATTATATATATATATATATACATATATGAAGTGAATCCGACTGTATGTTGAAAAAAGAAATACAGGAAAGTATAGAATGGATAAAATAGGATATTTTAATTAATTTTACTTACACGTGTTTCGGTCAG
>CM042170.1:51269326-51273576 GCA_023376005.1 Doryteuthis pealeii
TAAATCAACTTAGATTTATAAAGGCCCCAATTTTGTTCGAAATAAATTTATTATGGAAAACGGTGTTGAGTTTTCCCTTCCTTTCAAAGATAAATATCTCTCTAAAAAAGTTATTATGCATTGAGCTCTCTCTGTAGTGATTTAAAGATTCATTGTATTTATACATACTGGATCATACAATAATAATACAGTGTGTCACATATAGAATCATCCCTTACTACCAAGTTTTGGAGACCTCACATCTCCTCCACAGAAAACGACGTTTAATGCACGCATAGGAAAGGCATGGGCCGCTATAAATAAATTATCGGTCATATGGAAATTCACAGACAAGTTAAAGAGACAGTTCTTCCAGGCTGTTGTCGTATCAGTGCTGCTGTATGGCTGCACCATCTGGACCCTAACGAAGCGATTAGAGAATAAACTAGATGGGAGCTGCACAAAGAATGCTGCGGGTGATCCTGAACAAGACGTGAAACAGCACCCCACGAGAAAGCAGGTGTACGGCCACCTGCCACATATCACCCAAAACCATCCGAGTAAGACGGACAAGACACTTCCATACATATATATATATATATATGTGTGTGGTGTGTGTGTGTGTGTGTGTGTGTGTGTGTGTGTGTCCTTATATATATATATATATAATTTAAAAACCCACTTATTTGGCTATCATAAGTTAATTTATTTCAACTGGGTTCTTTATAAAAAAATAAGTCAGCATCTTCAGATAACGCGAAGTGAAACGCAAATCGCCTCGTCCAGGATCTGAACTCGGGTCGCCAATTCTACACTTTCTACGTTGATAATCGTTACGCTAATAGCGCCTCCAAGGTGATGATAACAGCATGGATTTTTTTTTCATTTAATATTTTAGATAGTAGACATTAACATTTCTTTTCAGAGTAACTGGATCAATAAAAGGTCTATTTTTTTTACATAGGGATTTAAATGGGGCATCCCACGAGGATTCAACTCACGATTCAGTAATAATGGATCTGCGGGATTAACTTTTTTAAAAATCCGCCTCTACCCTTGCCACGCCGGGTAGCCGCTGCTAGTACATATATAAAGGACAGTTGGTATGTATGTATGTACGAAGGAAACTACGAAAATAAAACAATTAACGACAAAGTGAATAATATATATATATATATATATATATATATATATATATAACGGACCTAATTTTCATTATGGTTTGATGATGATTTTTTTATAAATCGAAATATTGTCAATATAAAAAATATATTCATTTTCTCGTCCTGGATCTGAACTCGGGTCGCCAATTCTATTTCCTACGTTGATAATCGTTACGCTAAGAGCGCCTCCAAGGTGATGCTGTGTATGAAAATAGTTAGCCATGCAATAAATTGTTGCATGTTTATTGGTTTGTTGTATTCGCCAGTTGAATTGGTTTGCATTGAATTACCAGTTCTTCCTGTCTTTTGATGGGTTTGAAATGAAAACGACAAACGGCACAAAATGAAATATGAAAAAAGGAAACTCGCTTCGTTGTTTGATGAGAAATATTTAAAAAAAAAGAAATAAAGTAGGGCCATATGGCAGGTATAAGGAATCCAAGTTTGAATCGAACTCGTTATTTAGTAGTAATTGATATTTAGTAGTAATGTATATATATATATATATATATATATATATATATATACAAACCAACCGATGGTGGCATTCCTGTTCAGTCCGTCAGAAAATTGGAAACATCTCACATTGCATCAAAGAGAGAAGAAGAAGAAGAAGAAGAAGAAGAAGAAGAAGAAGAAGAAGAAGAAGGCGAGAAAGTAAAGAAGAAGAAGAAGAAGAAGAAGAAGAAGAAGAAGAAGAAGAAGAAGAAGAAGAAGAAGAAGAAGAAGAAGAAGAAGAAGAAGAAGAAGAAGAAATGGGAACATGAAGGAGAAGAACAAGAACAAGAAGAACAAGAGCAAGAAAAAGAACAAGAATTACAGAAAGAGAGAGAGGGGGGAGAGAAGAAGAAGAAGAAGAAGAAGAAGAAGAAGAAGAAGAAGAAGAAGAAGAAGTGGGAACATGAAGAACAAGAACAAGAACCAGGGTAGTTATTTACTAAGCTTAGTTTAGTTCTGGTGTAAGGTCAGAGGTATGGGGCACCCAGTTAGAATCGAACTCATTAACTACTATTCTATCATGCTGACCATTTCACGTTAGGCGTGGCTTAGTTTCTCGTGTTTGCCTCGTCACTATACGGCATCACTCATCTATACATATATAAAGGATAGTTTGTGTGTATGTATGTCCGAAAGAAACTTTGAAAATAAAACAATTAACGACACAGTAAATATATATACACATTAAATATCCCCAGGGCTTGGTTTTTGAGCAAAAATAATACAGATTTGATTTATATTCGTGAAGATAATCAAAAATTAAATTAAATGATAACAGCGTGGATTTTTTTTTTTCATTTAATATATATAAAATGATAACAGCGTGGATTTTTTTTTTTAATATATATATATTTTTTTTTTTTCATTAATATATATTATATATATATATATATATATATATATATTATATATATAGTAGACATTAACATTTAGTAGCTGGATCAATGCAAGGTCTATTTTTTTAACATAGGGATTTAAATGGAGCATCCCACGAGGATTCAACCCACGATTCAGTAATAATGGATCTGCAGGACTAACTTTTAAAAAATCCCCCTTTACCCAGGCGACGCCGGGTAGCCGCTGCTAGTACATATATGAAGGACAGTTGGTATGTATGTATGTACGAAGGAAACTACGAAAATAAAACAATTAACGACAAAGTGAATATATATATTATATATATAATATATATATATATATTATATATATATATATATATATATATATAATAACGGACCTAATTATCATTATGCTCTGATGATGATTTTTTATAAATCGAAATATTGTCAATATTAACAATGAAAATGATATAAAAATATATTCATTTTAACAACATTGTGTGTTTTCATACCCTTTTATCTATCTATCTATCTATGTATCTCTCTCCTCTCTCTCTCTCTCTCTCTCTCTCTCTATATATATATATATATATATAATATATATAATATATATTACATCAACAGTTCTTGCTTTTTGTGTAAAAATAATGAAGATTTGATTTATATTTGAAGATATTTAAAAATCGAAATATACATAGAAATAGCATTGAAATTCAACCTATAATATCCAGTATTTTGTTAATCTTAAAAGTAAACAAATTCAAACACCAGGTTTATTTTTTTGTCCCCACCTCCTATATCTAGGGATGCTGGGTAGCCGCTTCTAGTTTCAGTTATAATGGATTTGCGAGACTAACTTGCGAACTATTACACTATGACGTAACGCTGTGCTAATAGTAATATGTGTTAGGCGTAGCTTAGTCTGACAATTAAACACTTATTCATTGAATGCTGATTTCTTGTTCACATCAGAAACCGTTATTTTACAGCAAACAATATGAAAGATCTGTTTGAAAATGTCAGCATGGAGGATATTCTCTCTTTTTTGAGGGAAATAAAACTATACCATAGAATATAGACATGAAACAAATCAATACCATACAACATAGTCCCCAATAATACTAACACATTGTTAAAAACCAATTACTAAAAAGTATGGACCATATGACCTTTAGGCACCCCTTTTTGATCTCGATTAAGAAAGGACATGTTTTTCATTTACACCGTCAATATCCGATTGTTTTAACAGACGATTTTTAGATTTTTTTTTAATTATAAAACTAACCCCCTAATAATAATAATAATAATAATAATAATAATAATAATAATAATAATAATAATAATAATAATAATAAATAATGGGTGCCTTAAGGTTCATATGGTCCAAAAGTATAAATATAAATACACGATATGTATTACTTCCTAACCGTTAGGCATGACATAACTCCAGACGGGTTGATATGCCCACTAAAATCAACAAACAAACAACAACAACTGCACAAGGCTTATAATGTGAGTCGGCCAGTGCGGATTGAACTCATTAAAGGTCACAAAATGGCCTTTATTCGCTGAGGATGAAACATTATTATATATAATAATAATGTGAGAGCCTAAATTGCACACAGCCTTTCTTACACAGATGGGTACATCATATTTTGTGTTGTCTTGTTTTTGTTTTTTATTATTAAATATATCTTTAATCGGAAGATTTTTTCGTTCTTATTCAAAAGAAGGACAATGTTGCATTGTATTCTCTCTCTTGGTGGTTGGT
>CM042170.1:51273676-51281176 GCA_023376005.1 Doryteuthis pealeii
CACCCAACAAAAGAGAGAGATACGATCGTGAGTAGTAAGATAATTTGTAAGCCGTCAGGTAGCCCCGAGTTCAAATCCTGGACGTGGCAATTGCATTTCAATACCCTTGGGAAAGGTATGAATCCTACTTTCCCTCCAGCTATGGGTAAATAGTAGGACAGACTGGGCTCTTTAACCTTGGTTAGTCAACCGGTCTAGGAGAAGGAAAACTCTGAATTCAAACCCCGCACTTAAGAAATTGACCATATATGCTCGTGCGGAGGGGTTGGTAAATATATATACTCTTGGAAAGGTATGAAGACCCTCCATCCTCCCCAGCTATGGGTTAAATAGTACTACTACTGTTCTTTAATTTAGGGGGTCCCCGTGGCTTAGTGGGTAACGTGCTGAACTGTGACATCGTAGTAAGCAACTTCTCTCAACCCTCGTGTATATTGCTGAAGCCTGGACGGTATACAAAGCGGATGCCCACAAACTACATGCCTACTACATGCTTCACTTGCGCAGTATATTAAATGGTCCTTTCTTGGGCTAGACGAGGCCCTCTCCGATCAATCGGCTGGTCACGTCAAGCCCTAGCACCTATATGATTTTCCCAACCCTATTGACCTTATGGCAATCCCCATTCCTTTTTTATCTTATGGGTGCTAGAAGGCGGTGGCTGAGGGTCTACATATCCTGGGAATGACGTTAAACTCTATCTGATGGTGATATTCCAGTTCTGGAGGTTTGGGGAATGTGGAGCACCCCTTCATCACCATTGCTCCCTGGTCCACTCTGACCCGGAGTGGTAGTACCTGTTAGGGTCCCATCTATGGGTTAAATAGAAAAACATGAGTTGATAAACAAAATTGTATTATCCATTAAGAATTGATTTATTTCAAAACTTTATCGGCATTAGATGATCCACTGAGGTTGATATGCCGTAAAACAAAACAAACCAAACTATAAATACACAACATATATTACTGAAGAATAATCAAGCTAAGTTCCAATTACCGTAGAATTGGTAAGACACGGCAACTAGCTGTTGTAACTCAATACAATCCCGTCCTGTCGCAATTCTACTGCAGACTGACAGGGTATTTATAAAACTCCACAATATCATAGAAACCAAGCAGCCAATCAGAACTCAGGGAATGGAATCACCCAAATGCATGAATGGACTATTCTTGATTTCTATGAATACCAACTTTCTTGGACACTGCTTCAGTTGTGCTTAGCTAGTTGCTGTTATTCAAACCAACAGTAAACTAACTGACTTCAATAATTACTTCCTAAACGTTAGGGATGACATAACCCCCGACGGGTTGATATGCCGTTAAAATCAATAAACCAAACCAAACCATAACAGCTTGCGTATCTTTTTCGATATGAGTAACGAGAACTGTATCATTAGCAAAGATCAGCTCCCAAATGAAGATCTGGGAAGTCTTCGAAATAAGATGTATATTTTCCTCGCGTTTTTTTCACTTGTACAAGGTCAGGCACAAAGGCCCTATTTACGTGCGACCACCCACAAGCCGAGACTCATGGATGGCAGGTGGAAAAATTGCGTCGATCCTGTCGGCATTCCCGCTCAAGGGGGCGCCTCAGGCGCTGGGCAATAAACCCAGCCCTGCCCCTTAAAATCAAGGGGGCAGGTATTACCTGGGGGGATAGACCCCTGGGATCGACGCTATTAATTAATAACACCGATCTAGTGGACGAAGCGCACCGGACCCCCGGACGAAATAAGATGAGACTTGTCTATGATTGTAGAATACTCCAGCGATTAGGAGACCATTCTTTTGGGATTAGCCTTATATGTATCAGAAACAAGATGGCGGGGAAAATTAATCTCGATATAATCAGCATTAACAAGCCTAGTTTTGATTATGATTTAGATAATATTTTTCCTGTTAATATTTAATTAGCTACAGTAATGAGATCTTTCTTCTTTTGTACGACTATCTGAGTAGTTTAGTTACTTTGTTTCCTTTGGGAAGAAGTAATCATTGAACTACCTGTGGACTCTTATCTGTTGGGGGTCCTTGACCGTCTGAGAGAGAGAGAGAAAGGGAAAAAAAAAAGAGAAAGAGAGAAAGAGAGAAAGAGAGGAAGAGAGAAAAAAGAGAAAGCGAGAAAAAAAGAGAAAAAAAGAGAAAGAAAAGACAAAAAAGAGAAAAAAAGAAAGAGAGAAGAGAAAAAGAGAAAAAAGAGAAAAAAAGAGAGAGAGAAAGAAAAAAAGGAGAAAAAAAGAGAAAAAAAGAAAAAAAGAGAAAAAAAGAGACAGAGAGAAGAAAAAAAAAAGAGAAAAAAAAGAGAAAGAGAGAGAGAAAGAGAAAAAAAAGAGAAAAAAAGAGAAAGAGAAAAAAGAGAAAAAAAAAAAAGAGAGAAGAGAAAAAAAAAGAGAAAAAAGAGACAGAGAGAAAGAGAGAAAAAAAGAGAAAAAAGAGAAGAGAGAAAGAGAAAAAAAGAGAGAAAAAAGAGAAAGAGAAAAGAGGAAAAAAGAGAAAAAAAGAGAGAGAAAGAAAAAAAAAGAGAAAAAAAAAAAGAGAAAGAGAAAAAAGAGAAAAAAAAAGAGAAAGAGAAAGAGAAAAAAAGAGAAAAAAGAGAAAAGAGAAAAGAAAAAAGAGAGAAAAAAGAGAAAAGAGAAAAGAAAAAAAAAAAAGAGAAAAAAGAGAAAGAGAAAGAGAGAAAAAAGAGAAAAAAGAGAAGAGAGAAAGAGAAAAAAAGAGAAAAAAAAGAGAAAAAAAAAAAAAAAGAGAAAAAAGAGAGAAAAAGAGAAAGAAAAAAAAGAGAAAAAAAGAGAAAAAAAAAGAGAAAAAAGAGAAAGAGAAAGAGAAAAAAAAGAGGAAAAAAGAGAAAGAGAAAAGAAAAAAGAGAAAAAGAGAAAGAGAGAAAGAGAAAAAAAAGAGAAAAAAAGAAAGAGAAAGAGAGAAAAAGAGAGAGAGGAAGAGAGAGAAAAAGAGAAAGAGAGAAGAGAAAAAAAGAGAGAAAGAGAAAGAGAAGAGAGAGAGAGAGAGAGAGAGAGAGAGAGAGAGAGAGAGAGAGAGAGAGAGAGAGAGAGAGTTATCTTTTTAGTTGAACTGACTTTCAATTGGCTGTCACCCAGCTACTGTTTGCTGCTGCTGTTGCTGCTGTTGAATTCTTAAGAATGAACATTTGGTAGTGCAATGGTTAGAACGTTGGGCTTTTTTTTTGGGGGGGGGGTCATGAATAGAATTTAAATATAAAAACGTTGAAGTCGCTCGATTAATTGACTCGACTTAGAATTGAATATTTTGGCTTTCTTCTTTGTTGTAACCAACAATATCTCGACCCCCATTCTCTTTCGCTTTTTTTCTTTTGTTTTCTTTTTCTTTCTTTCTTCTTTCTTTCTTTCTTTCTTTCTTTCTTTCTTTTCCTTCCCTTTTCTTTCTTTCTTTCTTTCTTTCTTTCTTTCTAGTCTGATATTGTTCGTTTTGTCATTCTCGAATGTCCATTGTAATGTAGTTCTTATTCTTTTTTTTTTTTTTTGAGTGAAGAAACAGAGAGGTAAATATATATAGAAGGAGTAATATTGGGAAGAAAGAAAGAAAGAAAGAACGAAAGAAAGAATAGATAAAGAAGGAAAGAGCCAAGGAAGGAATTAAAAGAAGTGAGGAAGAAAGTTATGAAGTAAAAAATGGAAGAGAAGAGATTGAAGGAAATTTGGAAGAAAAAGACGAAAGCAAAAGAGAGGGGGGGAATGTGTGGAGAAAAAAAGAAGGAAAGATAGAAGTAGAAATATAAGATAAAACAAAGAAAAAATAGGAAAAAAGAAAGATATAAAGCAAAAGAGTGGGAAAGATAGTTTCGAGACGAAGAGGGTAAATGGCAAAGAGGCTCATTACACAGTTTGCTTCTTTCTTTCTTTCTTTCTTTCTTTCTTTCTTTCTTTTCATTATTCTTTCTATTTATAACTTCCTTTTTTAAATTCCGTTTCTTTCTTTCTTTCTTTCTTTTTTCTTTGTCGTTTTTTTTGTTCTTTTTTCATTCTTGAATGTTCATTGTAATGCAGTTCTTTTTCTTTCTTTATTTCTTTCTATTGAATACTTGTTTTCTTTAAATGCTGGATTTTATACCGGATTTTTCACATTTATTTTTTCCTTTTTCATTCTATGTTTTTATATGCAGTTCTCTTTCATTCAACGCTTTCTTTCTTTCTTTCTTTCTTCTTTCTTTCTTTCTTTCTTTTCATTATTCTTTCTATTTTCTAACTTCCTTTTTTAAATTCCGTTTCTTTTTTCTTTCTTCTTTTTTTCTTGTCGTTTTTTTTTGTTTTTTTTTCATTCTTGAATGTTCATTGTAATGCAGTTCTTTTTCTTTCTTTATTTCTTTCTATTGAATACTTGTTTCTTTAAATGCTGGATTTTATAGCGGATTTTTCACATTTATTTTTTCCTTTTTCATTCTATGTTTTATATGCAGTTCTCTTTCATTCAACGCTTTCTTTCTTTCTTTCTTTCTTTCTTGCTTTCTTTTCATTATTCTTTCTATTTATAACTTCCTTTTTTAAATTCCGTTTCTTTCTTTCTTTCTTTCTTTTTTCTTTGTCGTTTTTTTTTGTTCTTTTTTCATTCTTGAATGTTCATTGTAATGCAGTTCTTTTTCTTTCTTTATTTCTTTCTATTGAATACTTGTTTCTTTAAATGCTGGATTTTATAGCGGATTTTTCACATTTATTTTTTCCTTTTTCATTCTATGTTTTTATATGCAGTTCTCTTTCATTCAACGCTTTCTTTCTTTCTTTCTTTCTTTCTTTCTTTCCTTTCTTTGTTGCTTGTTATTATTATAAAATGTCCATTGTAACACAATTCTTATTCTTCCTTTCTATCTTTCTTTTCACTGTTCTTTCTCTTTCTACATTTCTTTTATTACTTTCTTTCTTTCGTTTTTATTTTTGCATTCTATCTCTTTCTGTCTTTCTTTTTCTTTGTGTCCTTTCTTTCTTTCTTTCTTTCTCTTCTTGATTTTTTTCTCCATTTTTTTCTTTCTTTTTTCATTCTTTCTTGTTTTTATTGTTTTTTTTTTTTCATTCTCTCATGTCAATTTTTTCTTTTCACTGTTCTTCTTCTTTCTACCTTTCACTTTTGAATTCTCTTTCTTCTTTTCTTTCTTTCTTCTTGTTTTTTATTGTGTTATTTCAATCTCCAATGTCAATTGTAATGCAGTTTTTTGTGAAAAAAGAAAAGAAAGAATAAAAAACTGCATTACAATGAACATTGGAGAAGGAAAAAAAAAACAACAACAATAAAACAGCAATTGAAAAAAAGAAAACAATTTATTCTGATTCTTTTCTTTCTTTTTTTTCTTTCTCTCCCCCCCCCCCCGTGACAGATTTCTCTCTCACCTCTTCCTTAGATTCGAACACCGGTCAATGGCTCCACCCTTTTATCGCCCCCTATTCGATTGACTGAGTCATTATTTCCGGCCAATCCCCCATTTTTCCTCCCTGTCTCTCATCCACAAATTCAACGCGGGGAGTCCCATCACCACTCGTCCAGCCGGCACAATTAGCATTGTTCGCCGCTGAGAATAACACATCCGACCCGAAATCTGCCATGTATAAAAAAAAAAAAAGAAAAAAAAAGAAAGAAAGAAAGAAAGAAAAAAGAAAAAAAAGAAAAGAAAAGAAGGTAAACAAACAAGGAATTAAATGCAGCCCCCCCCACACACACACCAAAAAAAAAGAACAAGAAAAATCCCGAAAAAAAAAATAATCCGGTCGTAAATCTTGCGGGTGTTTTTTTTGTCAATTGCATTTTCTGGATTTGATTCATTTACAGCGAGAACGAGCCACTCAGTATGATGCATATTCCTTCTTCTCTATTCCCGGTTATTTCCTATAAGTCTAACATAAACAAAGGGGAACCACTCTCGACTGATAAATTATTTATTTTCCCATTAAACTAACCCTAACCCTAACCCCGTCTTCTTTTTTTCCTAGTAAGTAAAAGTAAGTAAAGTCTACAGGGCGGCCTAAAGTCGGTATTAGCCAGTCAGCGAGGGAGTCTATCCCCTTTTCAATAGCGCTAGACCAAGGAGATTGTTTTAGCATCTGAGGTGGAGCACCACACCTACCATCAGCTCCTTACTTTACCACACAGATCCCTGTGCTACTCATACGCTGAGTTGGCGGGGACCAGTATCGAACTAGGAATCTTGTGGTTTCAAGCCGAACGCCCTACCGACTGAGCTAACCCGGCCCCAATGAATAAATAAATAAATAAATAAATAAATAGTGGTCAAGAGTGGTGCCCCTTTTGTTTATGTTAGACTTATAGGAAATAACCCTATTCCCTTTCACTACCTTCTTCCTCTTTTTCTGCCCTCTTTTTCTTCCTCTGTCTTTCCTCTTTCTCTATTCAATTCCTCTGTATCTATCCTCCCCCTCTTTCAGTAGCCCCTTCCTCTTCCTCTTCCTCTTCCTCTTTCTCTACTTTTTCTCTATCCTCCACTTCTTCTTCCTCTCTCCTCTTCCTCTTCCCCTTTCTCTGTCGTATTCCTCCTTCCTCCTTCTCATTCCTCTTTCTCTTTTTCCTTCTCAGTCCCCTCTTCATATTTCTCTATTCTCATTCAAGGCAATCTAACTTAGCAAATCATTGCTTGCGAGTTCGAGTCTCACCGAGTGCCCTATCTATCCGTCCTTGTGCCACAACTGAGAAAAGCTAAGTAAACAATTAATAGCTATCTTGTAACGTATTGGTTATTGGTTTAATCCTCACTGAGCGCTCCAAGAAAGCTGTCCTCATACCAGACTTGATGACGATCTTATAATTCCTTGATTATTGGTTTAATCACCACTGAGTGCTCCAAGAAAGCTGTCCTCATACCAGACTTGATGACGATCTTATAATTCATTGATTATTGGTTTAATCCTACTGAGCGCCCCAAGAAAGCTGTCCTCATACCAGACTTTGATGACGATCTTATAGTTCATTGATTATTGGTTTAATCACCACTGGTGCTCCAAGAGAGCTGTCCTTATGCCAGACTGGTGACGCTCTTATAATGCATTGAGGATAGTTTAATCCCCAATCTCGAAGAAAGCTGTCCTCATACCAGACTTGTGATTATATAAAGAAATTCTTCGTGCAGTGGTAGGTAGCTAGAAAGCCTCATTGAGTGCTCCAAGAAAGCTGTCCGTGTGTCAGACTGATGACGATCTTATAATGCATTGAGAATTAGTTTAATCTTCACTGAACGCTCCAAGAAAGCTGTTCTCTTACCAGACTTGTGATTTTATAAAGAAATCCTTCTTGGTGCAGTTGGCAGGTAGCTAGAAAGCCTCATTGAGTGCTCCAAGAAAGCTGTCGTGTGTCAGACTTGATGACGATCTTATAATGCATGAGAATTAGTTTAATCCTCACTGAGCTCTCGAAGAAAGCTGTCCTCTTACCAGACTTGATGACGATCTTATAATTTGTGGATTATTGGTTTAATCCCCACTGAGTGCTCCAAGAAAGCTATCCTCACGCCAGATTTTGTGACGAT
>CM042170.1:51296176-51306176 GCA_023376005.1 Doryteuthis pealeii
TCGAAATGTACATACAGGGATTGACATCTTCTCGATTTGTTTAGCCTTACATTTGAACATATATGCCCGCCTAAATTCATTAATTATTAACTAATTAATTTTCAAAATTAGGTATGACTTCAATTAAGCACATATCCTCCAAATATATATATATATATATATATATGTGTGTGTGTGTGTGTGCTTCCCACTCCCATGGTTGAGCACTGTGTTGGGGGACATTAATTGTAACCGTTTGGCATTAGCAGTGACCCGTCTGTTTACAGATTTGAGTTCTCTGGTGATTGTAAAAACATACCGCCGTAAAGTATGTAGCAATTAATTGTTTACCTCAGACTGGCAGCGGCTAATAGCCGCAAGGGCAAGGAACTTGGCAGACGAAAATTCTGTCGGGTTTCGATCCCGGTTGAGGGAGCTGTTAAAAAGTCGAGCCACACTGAGAAGAAGTAAACTTCGAAACACGTATCTGTGGATGACTGATATATATATATATATATATATATATACTGGAAGCGGCTACCCAGCATCACCAGGGTAGGTGGGGGGCTAGAAAACCTTAAAATCCTGTAAAATTCTGTTGACTGTTCTTTGAGCCACTTCTTCACTACAGATTTCACTTCCTCGTCACTGGAATAATGTTTGCATCTCAAACCCTATTTTCATGGGGCCAAAGAGAAGCAAACATTATTCCAGTGACGAGTAAAAGAAATCTGTAGTGAAGAAGTGGCTCAAAGAACAGTCAACATACTTTTACAGAGCAGGGATACATGCTCTAATTCGAAGGTGGAATATTGCTATTGAGAGAAACGATGATGTGGAGAAATAGAGATGTGATCCACAGAGGGACAACTTCATTTTGATGTATGATAAATGTTCCCATGTTGGTAATTATACCTGTCCTAAACAAAATGGCATTACTTTTTGACTCACCCTCGTATATATATATATATATATATATATATGGAAGAACCGTCTCTTTAACTTGTCTGTGAGGTTGGATTTCCATATGATCGATAGTTTATTTATAGCGGCCCATGCTTTTCCTATACATGCACTAACGTCATTTTCTGTGGAGGAGATGTTACTGCCTAAGTATCTAAATTGTTCTACAGAGTTTAGGAGTTTGCCGTCATGGTTGAGATGTCGCTTTTGTTTTTGAAAGACATGAACTCGGTTTTATCAGAGTTCACGTACAGGCCGACATTTCGTGCTGCCTTTTCTAGGCTGTGTAGTAAGGATTCGGCTTGTGCAGGTGTATTTGCGAGTAGTGCCAGGTCATCAGCATAGTCCGCATCCGTAATAGTATGTGGTGTTCCAGGCCGTTGTCATATCAGTACTGCTGTATGGCTGCACCACCTGGACCCTAAGCGACTAGAGAATAAACTAGATGGGAGCTACACAAGAATGCTGCGGGTGATCCTGAACAAGACATGGAAACAACACCCTACGAGAAAACAGCTGTACGGCCACCTGCCACATATCACACAAACCATCCGAGTAAGACAGACAAGACATGCGGGACACTGCTGGAGAAGCAAGGACGAACTCATAAGCGACGTCCTCCAGTGGAAACCAGCACATGGACAAGCCAGTGTGGGCCGACCGGCAAAAACGTACATTGATCAGCTCTGTGCGGATACAGGATGCTACATAGGGACCTCCCGAGAATGATGAGAGATAGGGACGGATGGAGAGAGATTGTCATGGATATCTGCGCTGAAAGCGCGACATGATGATGATATATATATATATATATATAATAATGAGCCTTAATTTCGCTTCACTCTTTAATTCGGCTTTTACCTTAATGTAATTTCCACTCTTCTCTTACTAGCGTTATTTCTACCTTTCAATAACATCCCCCAATGAGGCTCGACGGATAAAACATCATTTCCGAAGTTTTGAATTAATGGTATTAATCTAAATCTTTCAACTGCTCCTCCCCCCTGACCATAATCTAACGAACTCCCTGGGGTCTGCACACTACAGTTTCGAAACCGCTCCAAGTAGATAAATGTTTATTAAGCTGTCATAGACTATCAGTACTTCCAGCCAGCCAGCCCAACCATCCCACTCCTTTTTTATAGCAGTGGATTCAGGGAACATTTCGTTGCCAAGAATTAGTCATTGTTGTCAATTGATGAAGGAGGGGCTGGGGGTGGTGGTAGTAAATCAGTAAGTAACAGGCAAGATGGAGAGTGAAGGAAGGTAATAGGTTTCATGATTGGACGCAGTATACTACTAGCACTACCCGTGGCAACTAGACTTTTATAAAGAAATCGTTTTGCGTTTTGAAAAAATAAATTAAAGGAAATAGAATACATGAATACGTTTCTTTTCTTTCTTTCTTTCTTTCTTTCTTTCTTTCTTCTATCTCTGTCTCCCTATGTATCTCTTTTGTTTCTCTCTCTCTCTATCTCTCTCTCTCTACTGTCGTTTCTTTTCCTTCCTCCTCCTTTTTCTGATTTCCTTCCATTCTGTTGAAGCAGACTATAAGCGTCTGATGTATAGCACTACCCCTTCCATCTCTTCTCCGTCTTTTTCTTTCTTTCTTTCTTTCTTTCTTTCTTTTTTTTCTTTCTTTCTTAAATTTGCTTCCTTTGTTTATTACTCAGTACTAACAAAAACGTTCTTTCTTTCATCTCACTCGGCCTCCTAATATATATCTTTTGTTCCTTTCTCCCTCTCTCTACCGTCGATTCCTTTCTTTTCCAACTCCTTTTTCTTCTTTCCTTTTATTCTATTAAAGCAGACGATAAACGTCTAATGCATAGCGCTGTACCCTTCTCTCTTTCCTTTTCATTTCTTGTGATATAAAAGTAGAATGGTCAATAATTTGTAACTGCAACATTTGAATCAATGAGTGTCTGATATATAGCGAAAGTTGCTTCTGTCTGTCTGTCTGTCTGTCTGTTCCATTTCTTTCTTCTTCTTTCTTTCTTTCTTTCTTTCTTTATTCATTTATTGACAAACAGAATGGTCTATGAATGATCTTTGGCTACAAATTGTTTTCTACAAAGTGTTGGCTAGGAATTGTTGGCTACAAATTGTTAGCTTCGAATAATGTTTTGCTACAAATTGTTGGTTAAGGATTGTTGTCTACGAATTGTTTTCTACGAATTGTTGGCGACGAATTGTTGGCGACGAATTGTTGGCTAGGAATTGTTAGCTACGAATAATGTTTGGCTACAAATTGTTGTCTACGAATTGTTGTCTACGAATTGTTGTCTACGAATTGTTAGCTAGGAATTGTTAGCTACGAATAATGTTTGGCTACAAATTGTTGGTTAAGAATTGTTGGCTACGAATTATTGGCTACGAATTGTTTGCTATGAATAATGTTTAACTACAAATTGTTGTCTACGAATTGTTGTCTACGACTCATTCTTGGCTACGAATTTTTGGTTAAGAATTGTTAGCTATGACTATTTCGACGTCACCAAAGACAGATGTCAATAGGAATGACCAAAATCTGGAACTTCCCACACAGACGTAAGGGTTCTTGCAGTAAGCTCGACCTTGTATCCTATTTCACCCGAAAGGGAAGGTGAATAAAACGTTACATATCCCAGTTTCATAACACTGTAAGATTAAATATAATTGGGAGGTCTTTTATGCCGTCAGATGCCGACCGTTTCATAATTATTATTCTTTATATTTTTTAATTTCAAAACTAATTGACTGCTATGTTACAAGTGTAAATTTCGCCAGGAAATAATTAGTCTTTAAATATTAATAATGCTTTTTTGAAAAGCTAATTTGCCGAATCGTCGCCGACAAATTAATCAGTCATTCACGCTTGTCATGGCCGTCATCATTATCATCAATCTAAATCAGCCGTTCATATCTACCTGACGGCTTACAAATTATCTTACTACTCACGGATCGTTGCTTGTACAGAATAGCCCACCCATGAAAATTTAGGGTTTTTTCCGTTTTTTTTTTTTTTTTTTTTTTTTGGCGAACAAAATAATTATATATATTTACCAACTCCTCCACACGAGCAGAATGCGACACAAGATCAATTTCTTAAGTGGAGTTCAACAGGTTTGAATTCAGAATTTTTCTTCTCAAGATTGGTTGCCTGACCAAGGTTAAAGAGCCCAGTCTGTCCTACTATTTACTCATAGCTGGAGGGAAAGTAGAATTCATACCTTTCCCAAGGGTATTGAAATGCAATTGCCACGTCCAGGATTTGAACTCGGGGCTACCTGACGGCTTACAAATTATCTTACTACTCACGGATCGTTGCTTGTACAGAATAGCCCACCCATGAAAATTTAGGTTTTTTTCCTTTTTTTTCTTTTAGCAAACAAAATAATTATATATATTTACCAACTCCGCCGCACGAGCAGGATGTGGCACAAGGTCAATTTCTTAAGAGTTCAACAGTTTTGAATTCGGAGTTTTCCTTCTCCTAGACCGGTTGCCTGACCAAGGTTAAAGAGCCCAGTCTGCCCTATTATTTACCCATAGCTGGAGGGGGAGTAGGATTCATGCCTTTCCCAAGGACATTAGCGCTAAGTGAAATGCAATTGCCACACCCAGGATTTGAACTCGGGGTTACGAGTCCATTTCCCATGACTTTAACCATTACACCACGCGCTTTCCTAAAACAAAGCAAAACAATTATAAGTAAACTTGGTGGAGTGGTACCAGCCGGACATCGAGGGAGTCTATCCCCTTTTTGCTAGCACTAGACAAGGTAGATTTTTGGCATTTATGTTTCTTCTTTTTTTCCAGCGAGCACAATAATTATAAGTAAGTAAACTTGGTGGAGCGGTACCAGCCGGACATCGATGGAGTCTATCTCCTTTTCGCTAGCGCTTGACCAAGGAGATTGTTTTGGCATTTATGTTTCTTCTTCTTCTTTTTTCAACGAGCAAAACAATTATAAATAAGTAAACTTGGTGGAGCGGTACCAGCCGGGCATCGAGGGAGTATATCCCCTTTTCGCTAGCGTTAGACAAGGGAGATTGTTTTGGCATTTATGGTTTTTTTTCTTCTTCTTTTTAGCATGCAAAACAATTATAGGTAAGTAAACGAGACGGAGTGGCCTATTGTTGGTACGACCCGAGAAACGAAGGACTCTATCCCCTTTTCGATAAGTCTTATGTGTGAGAAATAAACAAAATATTTAATGTAGAACTACCGGGTACAGACTTATTGGTCACAGAAGAAAGTTTTAGCGTATCAAATATTTTTTAAATAGACTGCTGCATCTTTTATTGAAGAAAGAAGCAAAAACAACTAAAAGCCGTCTCTAAGTCTCTCAGTCTTTATCTCACGTCTGCCAAAGACGATGGCGTAGTGTCCACAACTTATTTTTAACTGCATCTACGCGAGTGGCTGAACAGGCCAATGTTTGAATGGCAATCTCTGGTGCAATGACTGCAAACAAAAAATGATGCTGTTGTCTCTCCTTCCTTCTGGCTCTCTTTTCCGTGGTGGCTTCTTTCTTCTCGTTTTCACTCCTTTTTGTCCCTTGTTTGACAAGGATACGCCAGGCCGTTCGGATTTCTGCACCAACCTCCCATGTGTTGGTGTTGATGTGGCATGTCTTTTTGTCCTTATTCTTAAAAGCATAGGCGTGGTTTCCCTACCGGTCGGGTGCCTTCTTCTAATTCACCGTACAGTAGGTCTTTGGTGGGGTTTAATGAAAATGTTCTACATCCGCAGACTTTGTAATTTAAATACTGCTAACACCATTGAGAAGTGTCTGGCTTTGTTTTATGATATATCACCCCTTCCCCTTTCGAGTATTTAATGCAAAATCAAGTCATTTCGATATCGGGTTGCTCACAGTACCTGCTGTTGCTTAATTAGTTACCCATATTGCTACTTAACTTCTAGCGGGAACCAGTGCTTTTCAAACGCAAGCCCTTGGAAAAAGTATGCATGCAACTATTCTCCCTTCAGCTATGGGTAAACAGTACGACAGACTGAACTCGTTTATATTGGTTAGACAACCAGTCTAGGAGAAGGACATAAATTCAAAACTGTTAAACTCCACCTAAGAAATTCACTACATGTGACATCCTGCTCATGCAGAGGGATTTGTAAGCACACCGACACACATACACTTACACAGACACACACAGACAGAAACATACACACGCACACACAAACACACACACACAACACACACATACATATATATATATATATATATATATATATATATATATATATATATGAGAAGTAAATACACATTAACGATGTGTTTATGATTTGGCTTGACAGTCGGGTTTCGAATCACGCACAAGGCGGTCTTCCTATCTATAGCTCTGCTGATGAGGCCTAATAGGCCGAAATGTACATACAGAGATTGATTTTTCTCGATTTGTTTAGCCTTACATTTAAATAGGTATGCCCGCCTAATTAATTAATTATTAATTAATTAACTTTCAAAATTAGGTTCGACTTCAATTAAGCACATATTCTCCCAAAAATATATATATATATATAAAGATAAACCTAATGAGTCAGATAAACCTACTTAAAGTTTCGCTTACTGCTCTTCAGGGCTAAGTTCCGACTAAAGAGATTTGGAGCAAACTCATATTTATACAACACCTTCCACCTTGACTCAAATAAATTAGCATAGACTAAACTAACCAATAAAAAAGAAACAAGACCGTTTTAAATCTATTATTTTATCTATTTATTATTTATTTATTATCAATTTGAATCCTACTACTTTAGTTCTAATATATACCTTAAATTACATCAATATCTCACTATTCCCGAAGAAGCCATATATATATATATATATATATATATATATATATATATATATATATATATATATTATAAACAGAAAAACATGAAGTATTCCAAAATATTCTCTAAAAATTCTCTAAAACACACCACACCTTCTGTAGCTTCTTGGAAATCCAAGCTGTGCTACTCATGCGTTGGCGAGATTATTTTCTAAGGAATTTCATATTAAAAGTTCCTGTTGTCTACTTTTTTAGGTAATTTTTTTAAATTTATAAAATGTAAAATAAATACTTTTGTTTAGTATATAGCAAAATCGTATTTATTTAATTTAAGAAAATATTGTATAAAAAATATTTATCTAAAAATAATGACATAATATAGTACAGTCTTTATTTAGAAAAATATTGAAAATAATATTTGAATTAAAAATTGTCATTTTTATTAATGGAAGTATGTAGGAAACAATATTCTATTCTTTTTAATCTTTTTTGTTAAGTGTTGTGCTTGCTGCTGCTGCTGCTGTGAATAATTTCACATAAGTTCAAATCCGTGACACCTGTAGAGTAGTGTTTGTTTGAAGAAATTAATTATTTTTGAAATCAACAATAAAAAGAAATTTTTTTTTTACATGTATAATCCTCCATAGAAAATTACTTGTTCGCGTCAAGATTTTCGATTAACTATGTCAACAAAGATTAAGAATTTACGGCGATTTAATTCAAAATACAAAAATTTAGGTTATATGTAACAGAAACTTGTTTTTTCTTTCTTTTTTTTATCACATACACTTGGAATTGTTCTTTATATTAAAGTAATTAAGCGTAAAAGAAAACATTAAAAAGTTTATTTTCCATTTTTTATTGACGTTTTAAAATATTTTTTTAACAATTTGCGTGGATTTTAACAATTTTGTGGATTTAAAATCAGATGAAGAATGGAGACCATCAAAATAACAGCATTGTTAAAATCAGCTAGAATACTCAGAATAATTATTTTTTCGAACACTTCAAAATTCTCTGTATTTTTACCGTTTTAACTTCAAATATCAACTATTCTACCCTGAAGATGGCCGTTTTGCTTTGTATACTTAAATATTTTATCATTTTTTATCATTATTATTTCATTTCATATTTAAAATAATAATAAATAGAATACAATGTGTACATGAACAAACTCCTGGCCGAAACACGTGTTGGCAACTCATTAAATCAATTTTATACATTCAACATTTTCTTTCCTTTATTCATTTATCCTTTCAACATATATATATATATATTATTGCATCTATGTATTTTATTCTGTTCGTATCTATCTATCAATGTGTAAGTGTGTGTGTATATATTCATGAAAAATGTCATTTGAAATTATGAATCCCTAGTCAAAATCACATAAAAACATCCACAATAAACTCTTCCTAATCAAACCCATTTTGGGAGGCTGGAGACCAACTTTAAGGAAGTCTAGAAAGGAACAAGTCATCGTGTCCCGATTACGTATTGGTTATACAAGACTAATGCACTCCAATATACTCAAACAAGAACAACATCCACAATGTGGAACATGTCAAACACCTTTGACAGTTAAACACTTATTCATGGAATGCAGGTTTCTTGCTCACATCAGAAACTGTTATTTTAAAGCAAACAACATGAAAGATCTGTTTGAAAATGTCAACATGGAGGATATTCTCTCTTTTTTAGAGAAATAAAATTATGCCATAGAATATAGACATGAAACTAATCAATACCATACAACATAATTCCTAATAATGCTAACACATTGTTAAAACCAATTACTAAAAGTATTTATATAAATACACGATATGTATTACTTCCTAACTGTTAGGCATGACATAACCCCGGCCGGGTTGATATGCCGTTAAAATCAATAAAAAAACATTAGAAGATTTCTGGAGACTTAAGGATACTTGCAGTGAGCCACTAGCTAAGGCGAGTGTGAAAAATTCAGTTCCAGCAGATCACAGGGGGAAGAAAACGGAAGGATAAACAAATACTTAGACTTTGCTAGAGAGTTGAATAAGTTGTGGAATATGAGCATGTATCGTAGTTTGTGCACTTACAACGGCCCCAAAAGCTTAGAAAAAGAGACTAGAGTAACTGAAAGCTAGAGGAGAACTGAACCATCCAGAAAACAGCATTTTTGGAATCGACTAGAATACCCAGAAGAGTTCAGGAAACCTGGGGATTGCTAGCTGTCACCCAGACGCCGGTGAAAGACCACCAGTTAACGCTGGTGTGAAAAACTCACAAAGATTGAAATTATAATAATACCATCCAGACAACAACATTGTTGCGGTCGGATAGAATACTCCAGACCACGACAATGGACGTAGCCGTCCCGATGGCTCACTGAATGAAAGTGAAACAAAGCGAAAAGATAGATAAATACTTGGACCTTGCCAGAGAACTGAGAAAATTGTGAAATATGTAGGTAAATGTCGTACCTATTATAATAGGTGCCATTGGAATGGTCCCCAAGGGTCTGGAAAAGAGTCTGGTTGACTGGAAGAATCGAGACCATCTAAAGTACGGCATTCAGAGAGCTGAAAAAACAAAAAAACAAAAAAAAAACGAAAACAACAACTGTGGAACATAAATGTAAAGATCGTATCAATTGTACTTTGAGGCCATTGGAACTGTTTTCAAGGGTTTGGAAAAGATTCTGGATGAATTGGAAATCCGAAGAAGAATCGACACCATCCAAACAACAGCACCTGCGTGAAAAACTTACAAAGAGTGTAGAAGAAAGAAAACGAAAAGATAGACAAATAGTTGGACCTTGCTGAAGAACTAAGAAAACTGTGGAACATGAAGGTAAAGGTCGTGCCAATTGTAATTGGCCCTTCAACGGTTCCCAAAGTTTTGGAAAAGAATTTGGTTGAATTGGAAATCAGAGGAAGAATCGATACCATCCAAACTACAGCATTGTTAAAGATCGGCTAGAATACTCATAAGAGTCCTGGGGACTTGCTGAGGACACTTGCTGAGGAGACTTGCTGTCACTCTGCCTCCAGAGACCATACCTAGTATTGATTAACAAAGAAGCAAAAGAACTTTTACCAGTCAATTTTTTGCAGTTCCAGCAGATCACAGGGTGAAGTTGAAAGAAAAGAAAAAGATAGACAAGTACCTGGACCTTGCCAGAGAATTGAAAAGGCTAAGGAATATGAGGGTCAAGGTGATACCAATTGTAGCTGGGGCATTAGGAACTCTCCACAAAAACTTGGAAAAAATACTGGAGGATCTGGAAATTAGAG
>CM042170.1:51311176-51316009 GCA_023376005.1 Doryteuthis pealeii
CCCCTCGCTTCCTCCCATCAACTTTATGCATCTCCCCTCTCTTTCTCCCTTTTTCCCCCTCTCTCTCTTTCTATCTAACTACATTTGCATCTCCCCTCTTTTTCTCACTTTTTCCCCCTCTCTCTCTTTCTATCTAACTACATGTCTATCTATCTGTCTATCTATCTATCTATCTATTATTACACTATCCTCCATATTTATCTTCCTCCCTCGCTCCTCTCTCTATTCCTCCCATCGCTCCTCCCATCAACTTTATGCATCTCCCCTCTCTTTCTCCCTTTTCCCCCTCTCTCTCTTTCTATCTAACTACATGTCTATCTATCTGTCTATCTATCTATCTATTATTACACTATCCTCCATATTTATCTTCCTCCCCTCGTTCCTCTCTCTATTCCTCCCCTCGCTCCTCCCATCACGTCTTTTTTTACCTGCACAAATATATTCCGTTGTACTTTAACATGTGGAACTGATGTCGCTGTGGAAGAGATGTTCACACTAACATGCTGATGGTATGCATTCGCATAGTAATGATTATATTGTGCAGTGATGAAAGGCAATGGTGGGAGTGGTGGTGGTGGCTTTCAGCGGCGGAGACGGCGACGGCGGTGGAGGTGGCGAGAAGTGACCGTTCGTTTCGACGCCATAATCATGATTGCAAAACGGCGGGTGAAAAGAACACCGATGTTAAAGTGCATTTCCCAACTGCAACAATTGCAGTTTCGCTGAAACCAAACATCTTTCCTTCCGATCAAAACAAGAAAACAAAAACCAGAATCAATTTTCCTATAACAGCATACTATCGACGGCTTTAGAGATATGTCAGGTTTAAAGCAGGAATAGCCAAAACTTCAACACACACACATATATGTAATTTCATAAAAATAAAAAAAACAACAAAAAAAAAACAAACAAGTTGCGTTGAAGAGAGATGTTAATTAAGCCGACGCTAGAGCGTTTCGGTTTGTTTATCAAACCATCGTCGGGACCATCGTCTGTGTCAAAAAAAAAAAAAAATTTAATGTAACGTAGACTTACATCGTTCCTTCCGATCAAAACAAGAAAACAAAAAAACAGAATCAATTTTCCTATAACAGAAAAATATCGACGGCCTTAGAGATATGTCATATTTAAAACAGGAATACCCAAAACTTCAAACACACACACACACACACACACACACACACACACATGTGTAATTTCATAAAAATGAAAAAAAACAAAAAAAAAAAACAAAACAAGTTGCGTTGAAGAGAGATGTTTATTAAGCCGACGCTAGAGCGTTTCGGTTTGTTTATCAAACCATCGTCGGGACCATCGTCCGTGTAAAAAAGAAAAAAAAGTATATGATGTAATGTCGGCTTACATCGTTCCTTTCGATCAAAACAAGAAAAAAAAATCAATTTCCTTGTAACAGCATACTATCGTCGGCTTTAGAGATATGTCATGTTTAAAGCCGGAATAGGCAAAACTTCAACACACACACACACACACACACACACACACACCACACATATATATATATGTGTAATTTCATAAAAAATGAAAAAAAAAAACAACAAAAAACAAGAAAACGAAACAAGTTGCGTGATGTGTGATATTTATTAAGCCGACGCTACAGCGTTTTCGGTTTATTTATCAAACCATCGTCGGGACCATCGTCCGTGTAAAAAAAGAAAAAATATATATGATGTAACGTCGGCTTACATCGTTCATCCGATCAAAACAAGAAAAAAACCCAAAAAAAACAAAAACCAAAAAACAAAACAAACAAACAATCAACTTCCTTATAATAGCATACGATCGTCGGCTTTGAGATATGTTATGTTTAAAGCAGGAATAGGAAAAACTTGTTTAACACACACACACACACACACACACACATATATATATATATATATATGTGTGTGTGTAATTTTTCAAGTTGCATTTAAAAGTGATATTTATTAAGCCGACACCACAACGTTTCGGTTTGTTTATTAAACCCTCGTCGGGGCCATCGTCCGTTTAAAAAAGTCAAGAATTTACATCGTTCCTTCCGATCACAACACGCAAACAAAAAGAACAGAATCAATTTACCCATAACGGCATACTTTTGTCGGCTTTTGAGATATGTCGTGTTTGAAGCAACAAGCACCAAGATTTGTTTCAACACACACGCACACACACACACACACACCACACACGCACATACACACACACACACACACACACACACCACACACACACACACACACAAATATACGTAATTCTATAAAAATGAAGAAAAGACACAAGTCGCGTTGAAGGTTTAGGTCTATTAAGCCGACACTATAGCGTTTCGGGTTGTTTACCAAACCATCGTCGGGACCATTGTTTGGGTAAAAAAAAGGAAAATATATGTAATGTATTATATATAATGGCTTATATCGACTAATCATCAGTCAGACTGATTAACAACTCGGTCAACGTCACCTACAAACTGGGAAGGGGATTTTAATTGATAATTAAAAACATATGTATATATGTAAAGTCAGCCAAAGAGTGCTCCATCCCTGAGAGAGAGAGAGAGAAGAGAGAGAGAGAAGAGAGAGAGAGAGAGAGAGAGAGATGAATGTTCTTGGTAGGTCTTCTTCTGCATGGCATCCAGTATCCGCAAAGAGCTGATTTATGCATGTTTTACTGGTCGTCCTACATAGGTGTGTCCTTGTGAAAGAGTCCACACGAAAATGTTCCTCATAAATTTGCCAAAGCTTTCACAGCGGTGTCCAGCATGTTTCGTTCGTCTTACTTAGATGGCTTGTGTGATTGGAGGTAGGTGGCTGTACAGCTGTATTTTTGTGAGTGCTATTTCCAGGAAATCAAATTTTCCCGCTGGAATACATTTCGGACAATTTTTCTTGACGCCCCCCCCCTAACCCCAAAATAACTAGGAAACATTAGGGTCACAGGTTTAAACAATGTCGGTATGACTATTGCATAATCTATGTGGTGTCATAGATTATTGGCACCCCCCTGTATTTCTGTAGGGATGGTCCCTTTCATATCACAGACGGAAAATTACTGACAGTTGAAGTCTCGCACGTCACGTGATTTTGAATTAGTTACTCAGTTCGGGCCGATATCTAGAGCAGGGGAGACGTCCCGTTTGCTTCGGCTGACTCAACTCAGCGCGCTGTGTGTTAGTTAGTACAAAAAAGAAACTTAGTTAAGAATAAAAGTTTTAAAAAGAACAATATGGCGTTGTTGGTTGATGCATGTCTTAGCAAGAAGACTGACCAAGGAAGAAAATGAATCAAGAAATGAAGAACCAACAAGATAAAAGTCAACATGGCGACCATGACGAGAAAGAATAGAAGCGAGACGATCGATTGGCAAAACAAGTGAAGAAGAAAGAAAGTAAGTTATGCATCTCTATCTATCTCTCTCTCTCCTCTCTCTATCAAAAGAACTTTCATTGTGTATATACCCAACATGTGGGTATATAACAAAGGCTGTTAGTTGATTGATTGATTGATTGATTGATTTTAATGGTATGTCAACCCATCAAGGGTTATTTTATCCCAAGTACTAGGTCGTGAGGGATGGTCAAATTTATTATTAGGTCTTCTTTTTTTTTTCAAATGTTTGTTTTTCAAATGTTTGTTTTTTTTCAAACTCAATTTAGCATAGATTATTGACAACACTGCGTAGCGTAAATGGAAATTTACTGACGGTTGGGGACCTTTGACCCCAGAGGCAGAGAACCCGCGAATCACGTAAAGTCACATGAGAGCTAGTTAGCTCATCACTTCCAACAAGGATCTTAAGTGTTTCTTGCTTAGTTGGACTCACCTGCACGTGCACTGTGTTTTAGTTAGTAAGAAAAGAAACTTAGTTAAGTAAATAAAAGTTTTTTAAAAGAACAGTATGGTGTTGTTGGTTGATGCATGCTTTAGTTAGAAGACTGACCAAGAAAGAAAATGAATTAAGAAATGAAGAACCAACAAGATAGAAGTCAACATGGCGACCATGACGAGATAGAATAGAAGCTAGACGATCAAATGACCAAACAAGCGAAGAAGAAAGAAAGTAAGTTATGCATCTCATCTTTCTGATACCCTGTCTCTCCCCCCTCTCTCCTCTCTCTCTGACACAAAAGAACATTTGTGTATATACCCAACATGTGGGTATATAAGTGTTATGTATTAGAAATACATTAACGAGAAGATTGCGAGTGGTTGTAATAATAGTTTATTATTACAATGAATACAAATAACAAAAATGGCTCTCGGCCGGCAAGGTAAAAAGTCTCTGAGCGTAAAAGAGGATTGGTAAAGATTACTTATCTTCTGAAGAGTTGTAGCACGTGGGTTTACATCCGAGAATACGAAACAACCTTCGTGGGTGGAGATCACCTCACATCACGCTGAGCTAATCTTCTGTTCTTTTATACGTACTCATTTGCATACGTGAGGGATTATCCGGTTACTTCCCTTTACAACAATAACACTGTTGTGTCTCTGACCGCCATCCTTGGCCAGTTGAAAAGGACTTAAAGTAAGTAAGTCCTGAGTTATGGAATCCTTTGGTAAGTGAATAAGTCCGATCCTGCGAATAAGTCCTATCCAACGTATTGTTAAAGGTCCAGTGATATAATCCTATGAGGTCCGTCGTCCACGAAGGTTCAAAGTAGCTATGAGTAGTTATGACCAGTATGCTTAGCTTAAGTATTGTTTCAGCAGCAGAGTACTGCCAGTGGTTGGCAAGAGAGTTGTATTAATCGTGCGTATCTCGACGAGCTTGATAGAATCAAGAACGCGGCATTCATAGCACACACTACTATATGCAAACGCAGCACCCTCTCACTCTCTCCCC
>CM042170.1:51316109-51318609 GCA_023376005.1 Doryteuthis pealeii
GTAATGCTGACAGATCTGTTTCGACCAAATCGATAAATTTGGTCTTCATCACGAGCAACATAGACGGGAAAAGAAAGATATCCGTTAAAAGACTGTTTACAAAAACGAACGCTGTATTCAACCGCCGAAAATTTTTTTAAATGCGTGTTCTGTTTTAAAAATAAAATAAATTTTATTTTTAATTTTTAAAAATCAGAAGCATTATAGTTTATAGTAAAACTCAAAAGAGTTTGTTGTAAAGATGTTAGAGTTCCAAAATTGAAAAAACAGTATATCTGGAATTTTACACCTTGAAGACTTTCATCTAAAACTCTACGGACTTATCAACACCACAAGTAATTTTGGAACTCTAACATCTTTTTTCAAATTACGCTGTGGACTTGTATATTATTTTAATAGCTGAAATATATCCTAAACAATTTTGATACCCACTTTACATTTTTATATAATTTTTACAACAAACTCTTTTGAGTTTTACTATAAACTATAATGCTTCTGATTTTTAAAAATTAAAAATAAAATTTATTTTATTTTTAAAACAGAACACGCATTTAAAAAAATTTTCAGCGGTTGAATACAGCGTTCGTTTTTGTAAACAGTCTTTTAACGGATATCTTTCTTTTCCCGTCTATGTTGCTCGTGATGAAGACCAATTTATCGATTTGGTCGAAACATATTCTGTCAGCAATTACATAACAAACATCTTTTGTTTTTTCAAAATGTTAAATTTCATAGATAGATAGATATCGCGAAACCATTTTTGATTTTATAAATTCTTTTTAGAGTTTGTTATTGACAGAGTCCGCCCTAAATAGCCGACTCCTTTTTGCTGTTTCACGAAAACAGGATTGTATTAATTTATTTCATTGTCTGCTTTCACACTTTTCTCTTCAAGCATTTTGTTTTTCTTTCTTTAAAACTTCTGAGGCTGAGGTTCCATACCCCGTAAATCTAGGGATTATATCTATTTACCAACCCCTCCGCACGAGCAGGATGTGACACAAGGTCAATTTCTTAAGCGGTGTTTGAAATCAGAGTTTTCCTTCTCCTAGACTTGTTACCTAGCCATGGTTAAAGAACCCAGTCTGCCCTGCTATTTACCCAAAGCTGGAGGTAGAGTAGGATTCATACCTTTTCCAAGGGTATTAGCGCTAAGTGAAATGCAATTACCACGTTCAGGATTTGAACTCGGGGCGACGAGTCCATTTCCCATCTAGGGATTATAGAATAATAAAAGGGGGCCTCTCCGACCGACCATTCATCCAAAATAAAATTCGAAGTGGGCTGTTGCATGTTACAGGAAAACCGGTCGCTCAGCAACCACGATCAAGGGCCCAAGCATTTTGGGTCGACATCCCTACTTCTCCACATAGTCACTGTTTCTCTCAACAGCAATGTTCCACCTTCAAATGAGAGCATGTATATCTGCCCCGTAAAATTCTGTTGACTGTTCTTTGAGCCACTCCTTCACTACAGATTTCACTTCTTCATCACTGGCATAAGGTTTGCTTCTCTTCAGTCCCATGAAAGAGGGTTTGAGAGGCAAACATTATTACTGTGCAGCAAGGGTTGACACTAATTTTTTTCATGGCCGTCCCGAACAAAAATGATCAACCGTCCCGAATGGGGTTTGGACCGTCCCGAAATCAAAATATTTTTGTTTAGTTCATAGGAATCGTTACTTCAAAAACATATAATTATTTATAAATTATTTGCATTCGGTAATAATGTTATAAAAGTTTTTTTTATCAACATTCATTATTATATTTTATAAGGACTCAGTGCTGTGGTTCGGGGTGGTATCGATTCTCCATCAGAAAATTAGTTTGTACTTAAAAGTCCTCGTGGACTGCGACATTGTTGTAAGCGTGTTCGAACTGCATGTTATCATTAAGCAATGTCATTGAGTGGCTTTTTTATTTGTAGACTCTTGTTATTCACCAATGATAAGTGTTTTCTAATCTCCTTTGTCTTGTCATCGATAAAAAAGGTAATTGATGTAAATATTTGTGTTGTCCCTTTTAGATAATTATGTCACGACAAAAAAAAAAGGATGGGGTCGTCGATCAGAATAGCAACGTTCTTTCGGTTATTTCCTATAATTCTAACATAAACAAAGGAGAATCACCCTTGACTAATAAATTATCTATTTATTTATTTATTGATCTACTAGTAAAAAAGAAGATGGGTTAGGGTTAGGGTTAGGGTTTAGGGTTAGGAGTTAGGGTTAGGGTTTAGGGTTAGTTTAATGGGAAAATAAATAATTTATCAATCAAGAGTGGTTACCCTTTGTTTACGTTAGACTTATAGGAAATAACCGTCAATTCTTTCTTTCCTTCTCTCTTTCATATGACTTCTCTTCATCCTTACCTTTTCTTCTATGTCTCTCTCCCCCTTTCTCCCACTCTCTCTCTCTCTCTCTCTCTCACACACGCAGAGTTCTTTTTTCTGCTTTGTGATTCTTCCCTCTTCCCGTTTTCCTTCGTCTCTCTCTCTCTCT
>CM042170.1:51323609-51333609 GCA_023376005.1 Doryteuthis pealeii
CAACAACAACAACAAGAACAACAACAAATAACAAAACATTGAGTTTGAAAAAAATGTTGAAAAAATGTTGAATACCCGTCAAGAATGAATAAACCAAAGTGTGTTCGGCATAAAATGACCCAAGAAGGGTTGAAATGCCATAAAATCCAACCAACCAACCAACAAACTGAAAAGAGTCTCTGTGTTGCTTCGCATAATCGGGCCAACAGCTTAATTAGGTAAATTCGTTGGATTCCCTATGTATGACAATTAACCGAAATTTTATAGTACATATGATCGCATTTAACGAGAATTAGGAAATTCGACCTTGGATCTCTCTCTCTCTCTCTCTCTCTCTCTCTCTCTCTCTCTCTCTCACACACACACACACACACACACACACACACACACATACACACACACTCTCTCTCTCTTTTTTCTCCCCTCTCCCCCTCTCTCGCCTCCTCTCTCTGTATCTGCATCGATCACGTAAAGAAGAAAAACAACGTATAATATTATGTAACGATTTATATGTAACTGGATTTAGCTGAAATATCTAAGTTACCTAATATCTATCTATCTATCTATCTATCTATCTATCTATCTATCTATCATCTTATATCTATTAATCTATGCCAATTCTCAATATATATGTAAATCCCGATCTCTCTCTATCTCTCTCTCTCTCTCTCTATATATATATATATATATATATATATATATATTACAGTCAGTCTATGTAAGTCATATATTTATCTATGTCAGCTTTAAATATATATCAATGTCAACTTATCTATCCATCTATCTATCTATCATAATATTTATCTATGCCACCTCTCTCTCTCTCTCTCTCTCTCTCTCTCTCTCTTATATAATATATATATATATATATATATATATATATATATATATATATACATCCAAGTCACCTATTATCTATCTATATCACCTCGAAATATCTAATTCATCTCGTATCTATCTATCTATCTATCTATCTATCTATCATTTTTATTATATTCATATCAATCTATCTATCAATCAATCAATGAATCTATCTATCTATTTATTTAATTATATTCATATCAATCTATCTAATCAATCAATCAATCACTCTATCTATCTATATATATATATATATATATATATATATATATATATATATATAAAATCTCGTATGTATGTATTTTTCTACCTACCTACGTACATAACTACCTACCTAACTACCTGTATTTTAGTGTCTATATCTACGTATGTCTCTCTTTCTCTCTCTCTCTTTCTTTCTCTCTTCTTTCTAGTTGTGTGTTCTTTTTACTGTAGGTGTCTATGTTGTTTAATGGACCACAGAAATATCTTCTTCTTCTTCTTCTTCTTCTTCTTCTTCTTCTTCTTCTTCTGGGGGGGGGGGCTGGCATTTTGAGTGCTGTGCTTTTTCCGCAACAACCATCAAAGCCTCCGAAAAGAAAACAGCCGATTCGGACACTTAACTCACAGTTATTTCCAGCTTGTTACTGCTACTGGATTAAATTATAATATTACCACGGATATTATATATATATATATATATATATATATATATATATATATATATATATATATATATAAATATCGAGGAGATTACAGTAAAATGAGAATCAGTGTTTCCGCCCTCGTTCCGTGATTAGTATTGTAAACTGAGAAGACCAAGAAATATATATTTCATAACAGGATGTGATTACATATATAAAATCGATCCCTCCCCACCCGATGAAAAGAATATTCTAATACACCTCCTAATTCTAAATATGCGAAATTTTGATAGCCGATAGGCCAAATATGAGTAACCTGACCTGTTACGGAACTCCCAAGTTAGTGTGCCTTTTCAAACCTAAAAACTACCCTGATATTTACTCATAAATTTTAAATTTCACACTGACTCTTCCACTATAATATTATAATTGAGCAGAAGGACTCAGACTTCAATGATGATAGGACTTTAATTAAATAGAACGACCGCCCTGTCGGCTGGGGCATTAGAATGCACCGACTGCACCTCTGCAGAGGGGTAAAACTCTCCCAATGGGGCCACCTGTTTGCCGTGGGTGGCGACCCATGATGCTTAAGGATAGAGCCCAGGTGGATGAGCAGTTCATGACATGCAATACTCCACTTTGGCCCTATCTTGGGCTAGACGGGCGGTCGGAGAGGCCTCCTCCGATCAATCGGCTGGTCACGTCTATATGATTTTCCCAACCCTATTGCCCTTGTGGCAAGCTCCAACCCTTTTTATCATATGGGTGCTAGAAGGCGGTGGCTGCGGGTCTACATGTCCTGGGAATTACGTTAAACTCTATCTGATGGTGAGGTTCCAGTTTTGGAGGTTTGGGGAATGTGGAGTACCCCTTCATCACCATTGCTCCCTGGTCCACTCTGACCCGGAGTGGTAGTACCTGTTAGGGTCCCATCTATGGGTTAAATAGAAAAATGTATTTATAAAAAAATTATATTATCCATTAAGAATTGATTTATTTCAAAACTTTATCGGCATTAAATGACCCACTGAGGTTGATATGCTGTAAAACAAAAAAAAAAAAAACCCAAAAAACAAAAAAAAACAGAAAGAGAAATAGAATGAGTCCTTTCGTGAAGAGATAGTGAAATATCTCAACATCTTATTATAATGGAGATTGTGTGTTTTTCTGTCTGTAACCGAAACTATATTCCTACTCAAGTCACAATTCTCTTAGTTATTGACATCACATTCTCCATGATTTTATTTTTATCTAAACCTCAATTATTAATAAAATTGTCTTACATTATTAATACTGTTAACTATGTCTACATATTGACAACATGCAATTATATTTATATATACAACAAAATAGCGCTTTACAATGTGAACGGGAAGACAGAAAAACACACAATCTCCATTATAATAATATATATATATATATATATATATATATATTATATATATTAGTAAATACAGACTGTTTAATCAGAAGGTTGAATTCCCTCCGTTTAATATTTTCTACTAAATCAATGTTTGTAAAATCTTTTTTATTAGTGGTAAGGCAGGTGTTTTTTTTATGATGAGCATATATTATAAAATCAGCAGGTCATTAAAGGTTGCCCCTGTCTGTTGTAGGCGAAATATTTATTGAAACCTTTCAGATTATCGATATTTGTATAAATCCCACCTCCATAATACACGATCGATTAAGTGGTGTGACTAATTGGGTAAACATCTTTTTTTAATTATCAACTTAATCCCATTCCCACTTTGTCTCTTTCAAAATAGTTCACGTGTTCACTCGTATTGGAAGTACTCAACTGCCACTGCCTTCAGTTAACTCTTCACGCAGGTGGGACAAAGTTAGGACGATATGACCGTTAGGCACACCTTTTGGCTAGGCCATATCAAACACATTGTTTGTTTGTTTACTTCTCATACTGTCGTGTAGCAAGTCACTAAAAGTGAAATTTAACTGAGTTCAAGACAAACGAAAAATCTGGAAAACCGGCTAGTGTAATGATTAGAATCCCCGCTTGTCAGCCTGACAGTTAGGGTTCGAATCACACACAGAGCAGTCTTCCTGTCTATAACTCTGCTGATTAGGCCGAAATGTACATACAGAGATTGACTTTTTCTCGATTTGTTTAGCCTTACATTTGAACAGATACGTCCACCTAATTCATTAATTATCAATTAGTTAATTTTCAAAATTAGGTATGACTTCAATTAAGCACATATTCTCCCATATATATATATATATATATATATGCTTATTATATATTTTTTTAGGCACCCCTTTTGCTTTGCTGATTCGTAAGTACATTTTTTTTATTTACACCGTCAATATCTGGTTGTTTGTCGGGGGTTAGGGTTAGGGGTTAGTTTTATGATTAAAAAAGAACCTCTAAAAATAACAAAGAACCGGATGTTGACGGTGTAAATGAAAAATGTACTTATGAATCACCAAAGCAAAAGGGTGCCTAAAGGTCATATGGTCCCAAAGTTAGGTACCAAGCATGTATGCCGAAAATTTGATATTGTAAAAGTACCTGGTACCTATTACTTAAGCAGAATATTTATTATTTAGACTAGCAACATAAAACACCCTCCGGGCGTCGTAAAAATTAAGTTTTGAAAGACATTGCCTGAGAGGGTGGGAGTTAAAAATTCAATGTCAGAGGGTTTGTATCATAAGTAAGACAAATCCTCATATTTATTAAAGGAGTAAAAATAAATAAATAAAAATAAAACAATTTGAAATGAAAACTTAGCCCCGTCCCTCTCAAATAAAATGTTGCGTGCATGTAATAATCAAACAATTATTTTGAATATTTTCCACATCAATTTCCCACAAAATCGTAGGTATTTATTTATTTGTAAACTTTTTAGTTAACGTCTTGTTACTGTAAAAAAAAGGACGAGAGTAAAAAACAATTTTTAAAATTGCTTACTCACATTTTGGGTGTATATAGCCTAAGAATATTGTGACGTAAGCTGTGATGTAGAGCTATGACGTAGTTTTTGTTTCAGACAGAAATACAGACAATCTCCATTATTAAAAACACCCTCTGGGCAATGTAAAAATAGATTTTTAAAACATATTGCCTAAGGGGTGGGAGTTAAAAATTAAATGTCAGCGAGTTTGTACCCTAAGTAAGTAAAATCATCAAATTCATTAAAGGATTAAAAAATAAAACAACTTGAAATGTAAACTTTAAATATGTATTAAAATAAAACAAACTATATATAGATATATAATACCAGTCATGTATCTATTAAAATTTGTTTTAAAAACAATGAGGACTGTCTAATGTTACATGTTTAAATTTTGAGTGTATTTATTCTGTTATGACGATTTTTGGTTGCGTGACGTAAGCAGTGACGTAGTTTTTATTACAGACAAAAACTGGAAGCGAAGAACTTGATCTCCACAAGCCTGTCCGCCATGTCGGCTGGGGCGTTAGAATGCACCGACTGCACCTCTGCAGAGGGGTAAGACTCCCCCAATGGGGCCACCTGTTGGCCGTGGGTGGCGACCCGTGATGCTTAAGGGTATAACCCAGATGGTTGAGCAGTCCATGACTTAATACTCCACTTTGGCCCTTACTTAGGCTAGACGGTCGGAGAGGCCCTCTCCGATCAATCGGCTGGTCACGTCAAGTCCTAGCATCTATATGATTGCCCCAACCCTATTGCCTTTATGGTAAGCCTAAACCTTTTTTATCATATGGTTGCTAGAAGGCGGTGGCTGAGGGTCTTCTTGTCCTGGGAATGACGTTAAACTCTATCTGATGGTGAGGTTCCAGTTCTGGAGGTTTGGGGAATGTGGAGCACCCCTTCATCACCATTGCTCCCTGGTCTACTCTAACCCGGAGTGGTAGTACCTGTTAGGGTCCCATCTATGGGTTAAATAGAAAAAAAAATGAGTTTATAAACAAAATTGATTATCCATTAAGAATGACTTTATTTCAATACTTTGTCAGCATTAAATGACCCATTGAGGTTGCTATGCCGTAAAACAAACCCAACCCAACCAAACTAACCCGAACCACAAGCCTGTCTTAACTTGTTAAATGTTTCTGTGGCATTGATGTTTAACATGAAACTTGATCTCAAGTTCAAATCACGTGACCCACTAACCTTCTTACCACCACCCGCCTTTCTAAAAAAAACTTGCAATAATTCTTAGATTATTCCACTGGGATTGAATTCTAAGAGGCAAACATCAATTCCCAACGACAAGTTCAAGGTCATTACTGATCAGCTGATTTTGAATCAAGGTCAAAAAATAAAAATACCCCTCCCCCCTCAAAAATAAAAAATCCAAGTAAACAATCGAATTATATTTGAGACCAACCGAGTATTAGATTTAGTTTAAAGGAAGTGACATGAATCACACTGGTTTTGAGTAAATAGAAAAGTTACTTGCTTGTATTATTTAGATTTTTCGGACTATCGTCCTCATCTTAATTGTTTCGACTGATGTGCGCTCCAGCCTTCTTCGGATGTTTCTTGTTATTTTTTAGATTAAGCTTGGTAATTTGTATTATTTAGATTTTTCGGACTGTTGTTCTCATCTTTAATGTAATATACATAACATTTTGGTCAATGTTGCTATCCGGCCTTCTCCGAGTGTTTCGTCATTTTTTAGATGAGGTTTGAATTTGTAATATTCAGATTTTTCAGACTGTTTTCCTCATCTTTATTGTTATATACACAACGTTTTGGCTGATATGCCCTCCGGCCCTCTTCGGTTGTTTCTTATCATTTTTTTTAGATTAAGCTTGATCATTTGTATCATTTAGGTTTTTGGACTTTTATCCTCATCTTTATTGTTATATACACAACGTTTCGGGAGTCCCTGTGATGTAGTGGCTAACGTGCAGGACTTCGAGATGGTAGTAAGCAAATTCGAACTCCAATCGCCCTTTACGTTTACTTTCAAACTAATACCATTTGAGAAGGTAAGAACCTCGTCACCCCCAGCTATGGGTTGATAATATCGCTACTATTCTTCTACAAGGATGGCGCATGTTGTGTAATGGTTATCGTCGTAGGAAATGGATGGTGACAAGAGTTCAAATCCTGAGCGAGGCTGTTTGCATTTCACATACCATTAATACCCTCAGAAAAGTACCGCCCTGTTGGCTGGGGCGTTAGAATGCATCGACTGCACCTCTGCAGAGGGGCAAGACACCCCAATGGGGCCTATTGGCCATGGGTGGCGACCCGTGATGCTTAAGGATAGAACCCAGGTGGTTGAGCAGTCCATGACTTGCAATATTCCACTTTGGCCCTTTCTTGGACTAGACGGGCTGTCGGAGAGGCCCCTCCGATCAATCGGCTAGTCACGTCAAGCCCTAGCACCTATATGATTTTCCCAATCCTATTACCCTTATGGTAAACCCCAACCCTTTTTATCATATGGATGCTAGAAGGCGGTGGCTGAGGGTCTACATGTCCTGGGAATGACTTTAAACTCTTATCAGATGGTGAGGTCTCAGTTTTGGAGGTTTGGGGAATGTGGAGCACCCCTTCATCCCCATTGCTCCCTGGTCCACTCTGACTCAGAGTGGTAGTACCTGCTGGGGTCCCATCTAGGGTTAAATAGAAAAATTTGTTTATAAAAAACATTGAGTATCCATTAAGAATGACTTTATTTCAAAACTTTATCGGCATTAAATGACCCACTGAGGTTGATATGCCGTAAAACAAAACAAACCAATCAGAAAGATATGCATCCATCTATTATCCCACCAGGTACAGGTAAATAGTAGGGCAGGGAGGGATCTTCAACCTTGGTTAGGCAACTGGTCCAGGAGAAGGAAAATTCTTTATTCAGACCTGTTAAACTTCGTTTAAAAATGGACTTCATGTCACATCCTGTTCGTGGCGGATTCATGGATTCTAATGCCTTGAATTTACTGATGGTGAAAAAAGTGCTCAATTCGGAGTTTTAGGTGACTTTTGAGGCCTGATAATCCCCATGAGAGTGACAAAAATGGCCAATTTCGTGTACAAATAAAGTGCCAAACTAATATGATTTTCTGATAGAGTTCGATGAGGAGTATCACATAGTAAAAGATGGTTGATAGCGCTTGAGAATTGGGGGAGATATGGGGCTTCAAAGGTGCCCCCAAAATGCCATTTTTCAGCCATTATAAGTCTACGTATTGTGATGAAAATGTACGTTATCGATTTTATTATTTGTTTGCGTAATTACAAACAAGGATGGCTTTGCCCTTAATTTAAGCACGAAAGTTGATATATTAAACAAAGAAGCCGAACCAAAGATTATCGCTGGCCTCTATTTACCTTTTTGTACAATCTGTTGCATATTAATTAGAGAGGAAATGGGCATCGCCGAATACGCCCCTCATTGTTCCGAGTTGCTAGGAAGATGTATAACTCAGCATGGTACTCCGACTATCCGTTACGTTTTGGGAAACATCCCTATTTAAGAATATTAAATAAGCAATAGTAGATTCATTAAGTTTTCTTAATGCCAAAAATTCTGTCGGGTTTCGATCCCGGCTAGAGGTAGCTGATGAGAAGTAAACTTCGAAATACGTGTCTGTGGATGACTGATATATATGTCTCCCAATCCCATGGTTGAGCACTGTGGGGGACATTAATTGAAATTTCACCGTTTGGCACAAACGTTACCGTCTGTTTACAGATTTGAGTTCTCTGGTGACTGTAAAATATACCGCCGTAAAGTATGTAGCAATTAATTGTCCATCCTAGCCGCACTGATGAGAAGTAAACTTCGAAACACGTGTCTGTGGATGACTGATATATTATATATATATATATATATATATATATATATATATATATAATGAGATTTATCCAAAACTTGGTAGTAAGGGATGATTCTATATGTGATTTCAAGATCCACTGTACTAATATTGATGATCCAGTATGTATAAATACAGTGAATCATTAAATCACTAAAGAGAGCTCAATGTAAAATAACCTTTTAGATTATATACAGAGCAATATTTATCAATAAAGGAAGAACTCAATACAGTAATCCCATAATAAATTTATTTCGACGAAAATTGGGGCCCATATAAATCTAAGTTGATTTAAACCGGCTCCCCAAATTTTCGCCTCATCAGATGGGTCTCAATTCACTTATGGACAAACATATCACAAAAAACCCCAAAGAGCTGAATATATATAATTCAAACAAAAAAAAAATAATAAAAAAATATATATTTTTTTTAACAGTGTGGGAGTGTAACCATAGAAACAGGAAGTGAATGAAAAAAAGAGATACATCTCAAAGTTGATTTCTAGGGTGTCCAGACAGACAAAAAGGTGACATGACAGAAAAAAACAGAATAGTATATTAAAAATATAAATAGACAAGTAAAATAAAAGATTTTAAATTTAAACATTGGAGTATAATGATGTATAAAAGAAAATACTAGTTAAGATATAAATAATAAAATAAATTAATAGAAGATAATAAAATTAAAAAAATTTTTTTTTAAATAATAAATAATAGAAAATAAAAATCAATTAAAAATAATAATACTAATAAAAAAATAATACTCAGAAGAGTCCTGGAGACCTGAGGAGACTTGCTGTCACTCGGACTCCAGTGAAAGACCATCAGCTAACACTGATGTGAATGGAAGGTGAATAAAATGTGTTACAATGTCCATTGATGCTTTCAAAAATACTATTTTTATTAGACAAATATGCGAAATCCTTACAACATATATATCACCTTCCATTCATGCTTAAAAAACTGTATTTGTATTTTATCTTTTATTTTTTTATAACACACATATGTATATATATACATCTTTTCCTTACACACACATACGTATATATATATATATACATTTTTTTACACACAAACACACACACAAATATATATATATATATATATATATATATATATATATATATATATATATATATAAGATTTTTGGATGTTTCTTTTTTAGAAGCATTGTTGATAAAGTATATATTATATTTTTGCTTGAAGGCAATTACAATGCATGTATCGCATAAAATTCGATACTTTTTTTATAGAAAATAAACTTGACAAGTGTAATCCCGGCAAAGAATCGCTCGGTGTGTAGAACATCGTACATACTGTTTCGACTTTATTAAGTCTCATCAGCGATGTATACTAACGACTTCCCTCCGACAGAAATCGAAACCGGGACCTCAGCAGGCATAGTCAAAGACCATATTGCCTCGGCCACAGTACACAGCGAACAATCCCTTAATAAAGTCGAAACAGTCTGTACGATGTTCTACACACCGAGCGATCCTTTGCCGGGATTACACTTGTCAAGTTCATTTTCTATAAAAAAAAAAAAGTATCGAATTTTATGCGATACATGCATTGTAATTGCCTTCAAGCAAAAATATAATATAATATAATATATATATATATATATATTTGCTCAACATGGTACCCCGACTATCCGTTATGTTTTGGGAAACATCCATGTTCAAGAATATAATATAAGTATATTAGTCTTAGCCAATTCATCAAGTTTT
>CM042170.1:51338609-51358609 GCA_023376005.1 Doryteuthis pealeii
CGTCAAGCCCTAGCACTATATGATTTTTCTATTGCCCTTATTGCAAGTTATCAATGGGTGCTAGAATCTACATGTCCTAGGAATGACGTTAAACTCTATCTGATGGTGAGGTTCCAGTTTTGGAGGTTTGGGGAATGTGGAGCACCCCTTCATCACCATTGGGTCCACTCTGACCCGGAAGTACCTGTTAGGGTCCCATCTATGGGTTAAATAGAAAAACGTATTTATAAAAAATTGTATTATCATTAAGAATTGATTTATTTCAAAACTTTATTGGCATTAAATGACCCACTGAGGTTGATATGCTGTCAAACCAATCATTAACTAAATTCTACAAGCTCACATTTTTTAGATTTTTCCTAATCTGTTATTTTCTTCATATCTATCTATCTATCTATCTATCTATATATATATATATATATATATATAAAGTAAAATGTAAAGTCGTCGGGGTGGCCTAAAGTCGGTATCATCCAATCAGCGAGGGAGTCTATCCCCTTTTCACTAGCGCTAGACCAAGGAGATTGTTTATTAGCATCTAAGGTGGTGCGTCACACCTAACACCAGCTTCTTACTTTACCGCACAGATCCCTGTGCTATTCATACGCTTAGTTGGCGAGGTCCGGTATCGAACTAGGAACCTTGTGGCTTCTAGCTGAACGCTCTACCGACTGAGCTAACCCGGCTCCCATATGTCTGTGTTTGTGTGTATATGTGTATAACTGTGTATGTATCTGTATGTATATGTAAGTACATATTTACCAACCTCTCCGCACTGAAATGTGGGGGGGGGGGTGCGTCTTATATGTCCGTGCGTCTTATATGTCGTCAAATAGGAAGCGCGTGGTGTAATGGTTAAAGTCATGGGAAATGGACTCGTCGCCCCGAGTTCAAATCCTGGACCTGGTAATTGCATTTTCACTTAGTGCTAATACCCTTGGGAAAGGTATGAATCCTACTCTCCCTCCAGTTATGGGTAAATAGCAGGGCAGACTGGGTTCTTTAACCATGGCTAGGTAACCAGTCTAGGAGAAGAAAAACTCTGAATTCAAACCTGTTGAACTCCGTTAAGAAATTGACCTTGTGTCACATCCTGCTCGTGTGGAAGGGTTGGTAAAAATATATATGTGCCGTCAAATACGGTATTTCCTCTTGGCTGATGAAGAAAGTCGAGAATGCGGAGGTTGAGTTGGTAATGAAACCTCGACATCCGATCTCAATAGGAAATACTTTTGTTATCCAGCCATTTCTGACACATTGTTCTCGCATATTTTCAAATTTTTCCAACTTGAGCTGATGTGCCTCGTCGATGTTCTCCTCAAAAGGGACCGTTAATTCAATGACGAAAAACTTTCTTTCAGCTTAACGGACCAGATGACAATATCAGGACGTTGGGCCGTTAAAGTTATTTCAGTTGGAAATACGAGTTGATGTTATAATAGGATTTTTGTGCTATCTACAAAAATTCTTTAGATATTTGTGAGGGGGTGGGGGTATTACTGTAAGATGTATTTATTGATGAGGATACGGATAGCGTGAGCATTAAATCCTTCTCTGTCATCTTTAATAAAAACTAGCAAAAGGATGCGGCCCCTGAGCGCAAGTATTTAAGTTTCGATGTAATAAGATATTATGTGAAATTAGAAACATTAACGAAACTAAATGAGAATTAATGTAAAATATTACACATATTTTATGTCTCTGAATGTTTTTAGATGAGGCTTGGTGATTAGTAATATCTGCGTTATTCGGACTATTGTCCCATCTTTGTTATCTGTACACCGTTTCGGCCGATATGCCCTCCAACCTTCTTCAGGTATTTCTTGTCGGACTCGGGAACCTTCTTTTTGGACACGGGGATTTTCTTTTCGAACCCGGGAACCTTCTTGTCGTAATCCAGTGTTTCGCACGTCACAAGCAGTATTCGCCAAGTTTTCTTATCGTGATTATTCAATTACATCAAATTCTCTCTCTCTCTCTCTCTCCCTCTATCCCTCTTTCTTTCTCTTTCTTTCTTTCTTTCTTTCTCTCTCTCTTTCTCTCTCTCTCTATATATATATATATATATATATATATATATATATATATATATTATTTGTATTATTCGTACTACTGTCCCCATCTTCATTGCCATCAGTATAGCATTTCGGTCGATGAACCCTCCGGCCTTCTTCAGGTATTTCTTCTCGGACTCGGGAACCTTCTCGGACTCGGGAACCATCTCGGACTCGGGAACGTTCTTGTCGTAATCGGGAGCCATCACGGAACTTTGAACCTAACCCTTTATTCAATCCACGGGGGTATCCTGTTCTCATTTCGCTAACCATAGCTGCGGTAGAGGCGTTAAGCTGTGTTAATTATTATTCTATGTTATTGCTGCCCTGACCAGGTGAAGGTGGTGATAGTAGTCCGAATAATCCAAATAATACTAATTATCAAGCCTCATCTAAAAAAAATCAGAGAAATCGTATATATAATAGTTCATACATACATATTAAATTATTCCTATCAATTATTAACTTTTCAAACTATTTCTTTTAGATTTAATTGATTTTATGTGTTTTCTAACATTAAAGAATTTTATGTAACTGTCATTTCAACAACGGTCTAGAGCAGTGGTTCCCAAACTTTTTTGTATGGCGACACACCAATGAGCTGTTTAGAATTTTCGCGGCATAGCCATAAAAGAAATACATTCTATAGATCCAAGAATTAAAAAAATACGAAAATGTTTATTATTAGCTAATCTTATTATAATGGAGATTGTGGGTTTGTCTGTCTGTAACCGAAACTATGTTACTATACAAGTCACAATTCCCTTTGTTATTTACATCACATTCTCCCTGATTTTATTTTTATTTAAACCTCAATTATTAATAAAATTGTTTTTCATTATTAATACTGCTGGCCATATCTACCTACTAATAACATGCAATTGTATTCATATGTACAACAAATAGCGGTTTACAGTGTGAATGGCAAGGCTAATTTGCATATTGATATTTAAAATTTGATTTTAATAAATATGTGCTTGGTATTGTTGATTTCTAATGATTTGATTTTATCTTAATGAATATGAGCAAAATTCTCGGAGATAAATCTCAAAAGAAATCAATTAACAAAAAGAAATAACTGTAATTTTATTCTTTACTTCCTAATTTAACTAAATAGTTGAATTAGAAAAGTTTAGCAATGAAAGACGGGGGCGATGGGAGAGGAAGCTGTTATATTTTTCGATTATACCCCTCTGTGTTTCAAATCATTTTATCTGCATTCTTATTTAGTTTCTTTAGACTTTCTAATTTAATATAATATATTATGACATTAATACTTGCACCCGGAGGGTGCAGATATTTGCTAGTTTTAATAAAATTGAATATAGTGTTACAACACTAGACACTACTGTGTTGGTGTAGATTCAACCTATAGGACCTATTTCATGCACTAAGATAGGCTCTATTGGAAAAGTGTGTAACGTCTTGCATTGAAATTCTGCGTACAGATATGGTCTTCAGTTCTAATCCTCACCGAGGTGTTTTTCATATCGCCCTACATCGTTACAGTGAAGTTTTTCCTACTATATTGCAGTTTCTTCTACATCAATATATATAACATATAGGCCAGACTGTGTTGAAATAATATTTTCGTTTATACCTTAAATATTGAATACTTTCCCGCGACACACCTAATGACATCTCTCGACACACTGGTGTGTCGCGACACATAGATTGGGAACCACTAGTCTAGACAAAATAGGTGAGTGTTGTTATGGGTCCAACAGGAGAAAATTAAATATCTTATAAAAAAGATGGACTAACAATATATATATATATATATATATATATACAAGTTCGGTTAAACGCCACAGACTTGAATATATATATATATATATATATATATATATATATTGTTAGTCCTTTGTTAGTATTGTGTTCGATTACTTTTGTAAGAGCTGTATTCATTTTTTATAGTGTACAATACATTCAAGGTGCAATTGTTACCTGGAAACCAAAGGTAACAATTGCGCCTTAAATGTATTGTACACTATAATAAGTAATATACATATATATATATATATATATATATGTGTGTGTGTGTGTGTGTGTGTATGTGTGCGTGTGTGTGTACCCGTGGCGAACAGGCTGTGTAAAATTAGGCGTCCCACCATGGTGTAATGGTTAACAAGCTAGTCTCGCAGATCCATTATAACTGAATAGCGCGTTCGATTCTCGATGGATGTGTCACATCCTACCCGTGGCGAACGGGTTGGGTAAATCCCTTCTGTTAAAATCAATTAATCAAATCATCATCATCATCATCATCATCATCAGCAGCAGCAGCTGCAGCAACAACAACAACAATTGTCTCATCAAGAAAGACAATGGTCATCCAAAGAGAGAGGGGAGCCAGTGTCCATACAAAAACTCCGACCCTAGATTAATGGACTGGGGGCTCCCGAGGCCAATCGCATGTTCATGTCCATAAAAACAGTTATGCCTCTGATTCATTGTGCGGCGTAGTAACGAACCGCACTTACTCAGCAACTTTATTTGTCAGGGTGTTTGCGAGGGGAAGGGGTAAGTGTTTCCTTTTAAGATGACTAAATCTAGTTTTACAGGCTCGTTACGGAGTGGTTCCCAAACTGTGTGCCATGGCACACTGATGCATTGCGGGACGTTGATATGTTCATCGTGTAAACGTTGGCCTAAAACAAACAAGAAAATAATTATGCCGCTATTGATTATCGCCTCTGGTAAGTCCTCATCCCGACATCCAGTATCCGTACAGAGCTGATGAATGTAAGAATTTGGTCGGCCCACTCTGGTGTTTCCATGTATTGTTGTTTTCAGGAGAACGTCACTTATGAGTTCGTTCTTACTTCTCCAGTAGTGTTCAGTGTGTCTTGCGCGCAGGATTTTTTTTTCAGAAAGCAGGAAAGATGCTTCTGTTTGATTGGATTGATTAGTTGGATTTTACGGTATGTCAACCCTTGTTGGATTATTTTATTCCAAAGACGTTTTTGTTTTATTATTCTTTTAAACTCATTTTTAAAAAATACATCTTTTAAACTCATTTTTTTTAAATACATCTTTTAAACCCATTTTTTAAATACATCTTTTAAACTCATTTTCCTATTTAACTCCAATTTAAAAAAAAAAAAGGGAACACCTCTTCATGAATTTTATCTGATAATTAATCTACCCATTATTTTCCCATTCAACTAACCCTAAACCTAAACCCTAACCCTAACGCCGTCTTCTTTTTTCCTAGTAGATCAATAAATAAATTATAAATTCATTCAGAGTGGTTCCCCTTTTTTAGGTTGGAGTTATAGGAAATAACCGGAGCTTAACAGATACCACCGCTCCGGGTCATGTGAGGGATGGTCAACTTTATTGTTAAGTCTTTTTTTTTTTCAAGGATTTTTATTGATTTTGACATTAGGTTGTTTGCAGTTGTTTGTTGCTAAGTGGATTGGGAATCAGTTTAAGGGATAAGTTTATAGGGTAAAGTTCAAGTTTGTTATAAGTGATAGTTTGGTAGAAAACAATTTTAAACAATTTTTATAAAATTTTTTTGGTAATTTATGAGGTCTCCTGCCTCAAAACTTGCTACCGGTGACTGCTGATTTCCAACCCAGCTACAATTGAAATCCGTAGCCGAAGCAGTGTCACTTGAAAGAAAACAACCAACTTGGGGCATTTTTTTTCGACATTCAAGTACATAAAAAAATCTCTCTCTCTCTCTCTCTCTCTCTCTCTCTCTCTATATATATATATATATATATATATATATATATATATATATATATATATTAAAACGATCACAATTATCATTATGCCCTGATGAAGATTATTTGATTAATTGATGAAATTGAAATATTGGCAATATTAGCAATGTAAAAAGTTGTAAAAATAAATTCTATTTAACATGTGTTTTCATACCAATTTCTCTCTCTCTCTCTCTCTCTCTCTCTCTCTCTATATATATATATATATATATATATATATATATATATATATATATATATATAGTGTTGTCTAAAAATCTCCGAATGCTTCTAGTAAGTATACATTTTATTTTAATATATTTATTTCCAACAATCAATTACAAGTATAAAAAATCAAAATATTTAGATATTCTTGTTTATTTAAATTAAAAACAAGACATTAAACAAACATGAATAAAAGAAAATCTGAGTATTTAGATATTCTTTTATATTTTAATAAAAAAAACTATCTATGTTCATATCTATTTATCTATATATCAGGATATTCAAAACTATCCATCTATCTATTTATATCAATCTGTTCTTATCTTTGTTACTTTGTTTATATCTATCTATCCATCTATCTCTGTTCCTATCTATTTATCTGCTTTACAGAAAAAGATACAAACTATTTTCCAATATACCTTAATAAAATAACAAAATGAAATAAAACGTTTTTATCGACACTGCTTCGGCTACGGACTTCAATCGTAGCTGGGGTTGGTTTTTCAGCAGTCACCGGTTACAAGTTTTGAGGCAGGAGACCGGGACGGTCTTCCTAATAAATTACACTTTTTTCTTATTTAATCCATAGATGAACCCTAACAGGTACTACCACTGCAGGTCAAGGTAGACCTTGGAGTAATGGTGATAAAGGGGTCCTCCACATGCCCCAGATCTCCAGAATTGGAACTTCACCATTATATGAAGTTTAATTCATACCCAGGACACTAAGACCCTCAGCCACCGCCTTCTAGCACATATATGATAACAAATTTTGGGCTTGTCATAAGGGCAATAGGGTTGGGACAATAATAAAGGTCTTAAAGATTGACGTGACTAACCAATTGATCGGAGAGGGTCTCTCTGACCGCCCGTCCAACCTAAGTTAGGGGAAAAGTAGAGTGTTGCATATTATGGACTGCCCAGCCACCAAGGTTCCATTCTTAAGCGTCACGGATCGCCACCCACGGTCAATATTTGGCCCCATTTATTGTTACATTTAAAATCTGCTGCAGAACTTTATAGACACCCTGTATGTGTGCGTGTATGTGTGTGTATGAGAGAGAGTGTGTGTGTGTGTGAGAGAGAGAGAGAGAGAGAGAGAGAGAGAGAGAGAGAGAGAGAGAGAGAAATGACTACCTGTTGCTGTACAATAGGTCAATTGGGTTGGGACAATAATAAAGTTTGACGTGACCAACCAATTGATCGGAGAGGGCCTCACCGACCGCCCGTCCAGCATAAGTAAGGGCCAATGTAGATTGTTGTATATAATGGACTGCTCAGCCATAGAGAGAAATGTCTACCTGCTTTTGTACAAACATAATTCGAACCTTTAAGCAGGAATCGTATGGAGTTCCTGCAAGTCTTCAGTCTTTGGTAGTCAGTCCTATTGGTCTAGATCAGGATCACCAAACTTCTTTTCATGGTGGGTCGGATAACTGAAAAGATAACGAGTGCGGACCACATTATTATTGTGTTCAATACTTGCTAGCCAGAAAGAAAACTCTGAGAAAAAGATGTAAAACAAAATTGATCTTTCCATGTTATATATATTTACCCAACCCCTCCACACGAGCAGGATGTGAAACAAGGTCAATTTCTTAAGCGGAGTTTAACGGGTTTGAATTCAGAGTTTTCCTTCTCCTAGACTGGTTACCTAGCCATGGTTAAAGAGCCCAGTCTGCCCTGCTATTTACCCATAGCTGGAGTGAGAATTGGGTTCATACCTTTCCCAAGGGTATTAGCGCCATGTGAAAAGCTAATTTTTGACAGCCTTCTAGTTAACACACACACACACACACACGGATATATTTACCAAGCTCGATGCACGAGAAGGATGTGACACAAGGTCAATTTCTTAAGCGGAGTTTAACAGGTTTGAATTCAGAGTTTTCCTTCTCCTAGACTGGTTCCCTAGCCATGGTTAAAGAGCCCAGTCTGCCATGCTATTTACCCATAGCTGGAGGGAGAATTACATTCATATTTTTTCATGTTATATTCATGCACAAAAACAAATTTAACCAACATATTTATTTTCAAAGCATTATCAAAAACATTACAGATTCAAGTACCGTCGGCGGGTCTGATAAAATGCCTTTACGGGCCGGATCCGGTACGTGGACCGTAGTTTGGTGACCCCTACTCTAGATTTGACAAAAAAATTTTAATAAAATAACAAAACAACAAAAAAAAAAAAAAGAACAGCAACAAAAAACAAACAAAAAAAAAACACAAAAAAACCCAAATAATACAAAAAAAACCCACAAAAAAAACAAAACAAATACAAACAAAAAAAAACTTTAATGAACGTGCGTGGCATAAATATTGCAATAAGTCGTCTATTCTCGCGAGAGCCTGATGACTACATCGGCTAGAACCACCCTCACCATCACAAGCTCCACCACCGCCGCCATCATCATCATCATCATCAACAACAACTTGCAGTTATCGATTTCTATGCGCCATGCCCTCTTGATACTCGGGCGTTGCGGGCGAGAAAAGGTGGCAGTTGAGACGCCGGCAGGCAGTACGTGTGAATTTGGTAAGCTGACATAAGAAGAGACAAGGTGGTGGTGGTGGTGGCGTTGGCGTTGTTGTTGATGCTGGTGATGGTGGTGGAGGGGGGAAGTTTTCGGGTAGTGGGGTGGAGGAGTGGGAGGCTGTTTGGAAAATGAACGAACGAAAGAAACAAGATTTATACGGCTTGCTTGATTTCTCATCTGGCGAATTAGTTTGTGAAGCGTAAGAGGTGGATTGGTTTCTTCCGCCGGGCGCGCGCGAGCGCATGCGCACGATAGAGCGCACAGACACAACCGACGCAAGTTCATTTGCACCCTTTCCCCTCCACCCCCATGTAAACGGGAATAAACACACACAATCTCTCTCTCTCTCTCTCTCTTTCTCTCTCGCTCTCTCACACGCACACACACGCACACACAAACGATTCAGAAGACAGTGACGCACATGATGTCACTTAGATGCACTCTGCTTAAAATGCACTCTGCAGAAGCAACAGCGCCCAATTGCACCGAAAAACACGTGATTAATTCCTTTTTATGAACTGAACGACCGACTTGAAAATTGGATAACAAACTTTTGAGTTAGTTTGAGTGACAGCAAGTTTCCTCATATCTCCAGGACTCTTCCCAGTATCCTGATTGATCTCAGCAGTGCTGTGGTCTGAATTGTCATGATCCTTTCTCTGATTTCCAGGTATCCCAGTCTCTTTGCCAGGTTTCCTGGGACTATTCCAACGGCTCAAATTTCGACTAAACTTCACGAAAATTCAGTTTTATTAGCAATTTGGAAAGAAGGCTATGTTACTGGTTTTGGGGTGATAATCTTAAAATTATTGTTATCGTCGTTGTCACCCTTCCGTCTCCAAGAGACGATGGAGTAGTGTCCATTTTTGTGGAACTGCGTAGCCTGGGTGGTTTGTTATGGAGGATGAACTGTTGCCTAAGCAGCAAATATCCCTCTCCCCATTACCGCTTGGATTCAAAGGAAAGGTAAGAAGCCAATGTCATTTAGTAGTGGTAGTATCCCAGGAGTTGCTGGGTAGCAGTGGATTTCAGCATCACTGCCTTAGAGACTTCGACTCTGGATTTGTTTTCGGGGTTTACTCCCCTAGCTTTTGGATAAATTATTATTATTTTAAGATCTTCTCAGTGATAGACTGAACGACCGACTTGAACGATCAATTGGTTTTGGTTTGTTTTGTTTTACGGCATATCAACCTCAGTGGGCCATTTAATGCCGACAACGGTTTGAAATAATTAATTTTTAATTAATTCTTAATGGATACACTTTTTTTTATAAATACACTTTTCTATTCAACCCATAGATTGGACCCTAACAGGTACTACCACTCTGGGTCAGAGTGGACCAGGGAGCAATGGTGATGAAGGGGTGCTCCACATTCCCCAAACCTTTAGAACTGGAACCTCACCATCAGATAGAATTTAACGTCATTCCCAGGACATGTAGACCTTTGGTCAGGGCCTTCTAGCACCCATATGATAAAAAGGACTTGGGACTTGCCATAAGGGCAATAAGATTGGGGCAATCATATAGGTGCTAGAGCTTTACGGGACCAGCCGATTGATCAGAGGGGGCCACGACCAATTGGATAATTATCAAACCTTTGGCTTAGTCTGAGTGACAGCAAGTCTACCCTTATCTCCAGGACTCTTCCCAGTATCCTGGCTGATCTCAGTAGTGCTGTTGTCTGGATTTTCATGATTCTTTCTCTGACCTGCACAATTCTCATTGCCAGGTTCCTGTGGGGTCTCTTTGTCAGGTTCCTGAGGGAGTCTTTTTGTCAGGTTCCTGGGGAGTCTCTTTGTCAGGTTCATGGGGAGTCTCTTTGCCACGTTCCTGGGTACAATACCAAGGGCTCCAATTTCGAGTAATCCTCATTAAAACAGCTTTTAGCATTGAAGAAGAGAGAACGATAAAAGAAAGGGGGGGGGTAGAAAGATAGAGAATAAAAGGAGGGGAAAAAGGAACGGTAGAAAAGGCGGGAAAAATGAAGGGGGGAAATAGAGTGGAGAAAGAGAGAGAAGAAAAGGAAAGAAAGAGAGAAGAAACGGAGAAATAAAAGAGGGATGGAAAGGGAGGGAAGACAGAGAGAGAAAGAAAGATAGAGAAGAAAAGACGGGGGAGAATGAAGGTAAGAAAAGAAAGGAAAAAAATGAAGAAAAGAAGAAAGTGCGAGAAAAAGAAGACAAAAAGAAGTGAAGAAAGAAAGGACAGAAAAGAAAAATGGGTTATTTCCTATAACTCCAACATAAACAAAGGGGAACCACTCTTGATTGATAAATTATTTATTTATTTATTGATCTACTAGGAAAAAGAAGACGGGGTTAGGTTAGGGGTTAGGGTTAGGGTTAGGGTTTGGGTTAGGGTTAGGGTTAGTTTAATGGGAAAATAAATAATTTATCAGTCAAGATTGGCTCCCCTTTGTTTATGTTGAGGTTATAGGAAATAACCGAAAGATGTTTCTAATAAACAAGCATCCTCATCCGTGAATAGAAGCCAATCTATTACCCCCATCCACACACCCACGAATCAATAAAAACCGAGTGGGGGGGGAAGGGGGTGTATTGACACAACCGGAATAACAAACATCAACAGTTGTCATTAAGAAACACACAAGTTGTTAAAAGAATTTTCTTATTTTCTTTTTTCGGTTATTTCCTATAACTCCAACATAAACAAAGGGGAACCACTCTTGACTGATAAATTATTTATTCATTTTCCCATTAAACTAACCCTAACCCTAACCCTAAACCCTAAACCCTAACAATCAACCCTAACCCTAACCCGGTCTTGTTTTTTCCTAGTAGATCAATAAATAAATAAATAAATAGTTTATCAGTCAAGATGATGCTAAACTGTTTCAATTGAACATAATAAAATGTTGTAGAGGAGTTAACACCCCTACAAGATGGACTGGCCCATAGCCTTATTCTTGTAGAGGAGTTAACACCCCTACAACATGGACTAGGCTCATAGCCTTATAAGAGTCGACGTAGCAGTGAGAAAGTCGGGAAAATATATTCGGACGAAATCACTGTGTTTGACCCTCCTCATTCTTGTACACCTGTCTTGTGAATTGTACTACTTCTTGTTTTATGTTATAAGTATCTGTTAGCACCAGATACAAGTGCTGAATAAAATATATAGATCAAGCACACTATTTCTCTGTGTATCTTTTACCACCTCAACGATACAACACTTTGTTAGGGTCCAAGTGGTGCAGCCGTACAGTAGTACTGATACCACCTCAATGATACAACAATAACCATTACACAATGTGCGTTTTATATGAGAAAGTTAAATGTGAATATTATATGTGCGAAATATGTTTTTGTTGGAGGAAATCTTAGGGGGTGGGTGGTATCTTTTTTTTTCTCTTAATGGGCCCAGCCATCCACAGTATTTCTCTGTGTATCTTTTACCACCTCTGCGATACAACATAAAAAGATGAAAAGAAGAAGAAAAAAAAAGAGTGAGAGAGGTTTAAATCAAGATCATTATACTTTTTACATATTGAACTATTTTGCAATAGCACTTGAGTAAACATTTTTTGAACATGTCCGATAGAGGGCGCTTATAGAAAAAATATCCAATTCTCTTCGACTTTCTCTTCCCTTTTCTGTCATAATTCCAAGATATCACGTGTGTCATTGTCGTCATCGTCGTCGTCTCGTGCTGAACTAATTTCCCGCCACAATGTTTTGGTCAATCCGATTTGCAAAGATCGGCCATTTTTTTTCTGGAACTGATTGATGTACGATGCATTAGAGCGTGACAGACGAACACGGGATTTACACGAAAACGAGGCACGGGATTAGAAATCCCTTACCGAACGGATATATACATACGATTTTTAATATTTCTAATGTATTCCATACAGTCATCTTGCACCCGCAAACAAACCCCACATACCAATTCGTTAAGTAAGTTTGATCTTCATTTCAGCGTGACCTTGTGTCAGAATCGGTTTTCAAATAGTTGTAGAGTAGCTAACACCCCTTCAGCACTCTACCAGATGGACTGGCTCATAGCCATAAAATAGCCTACGATTAAAGTAGATTAACTAGCTGAATAAATTCAGATTGACTTTGCTGCGTTGGCTATACCGAACTGACCATCCGCTTTTAGTGTGAATTTGTCTTGTTAATTGTTTGTACTTATTTGTTCTGTGTTTGGATGCATCCGTTTAGCTCCGGATGGTTCTATTTACAGATAGAAAACTTTGTTCTCCAGAGGTTGGCGAAAATGACACTGCTACTAGTTGTACTCTTGCATTCCTTTGATGTGAATGTTAGAAATGGACACAGACCATTCAATGAGCCTGTAATTTGTTGTTTGGCCCAGTGTTTGTTAGAATTCACAGCTTCCCCAAATGAAGTTTGCAGAATATTTGCCAATGTAGCCAATATGATATTTAGTTAACAGTGGACATTCATTCATGATGATATAAATGTTGGCAGTGAATCAGATTACAAACTCTGTATTAGTGACATTAGGGGTGGAGAATTTGATATTTATGGTCTTTCATAGAGGTCTGATCTATATGCTCCCTAGTTATTAAAAAAATCAATGCGTTATCTGGAAGTTGCATCTTACCTGAATCTTGAATATGTTGCACAACAATTGTGCAACAAGCAGATCGAAGTCATTACAACAGGGCTTGACGACACAACAAAAGCGGCTGTCCATCATCACTACGATGTCAAAATGGACCGTATATAAATAATACAAAATTCTGGTGCGAGAACGTCACTCACAACTGGCTATGGTGAGAATCTAAGCCACTCAAGGGAGGACGGGGCAAAAGCTTATGATTACAAACTGAACCAGTACTTGCTAAGTGCTCTGTTGATGACCTTAAAAGTTCAATTGAATTTTGGATGCCTGATCAAGCAACTAACTGCAAAATCTTGCTTGATAATCTGGGATCATGATAAGATCATGATAAGCAACTAAAATCTTGTACTGGATCAGGAAATGACTGGATTGGATCAGGGTCAACAGGAGACTGGAACGTCGGCTGGCAGGAGACCGGAGCAGAACCTAGCCTGCTGAAGGCAGGAGACCGAGGTAGCGCCAAGCAGGAGGCAGGAAACCGAAGGCAGGAGCCGGAGGCAGTCGAGGGGAAGAATCGAACCGAGGCAAAGCCGAGCCATGGCCAAGAAGAAGCCAGAGAAAGAAGAGAGGATACAAAAAAGGTTCGCCACAAGTGGGTAAAGCTGGAGAGCTCGCCATAAACTGGACTTTTTTTTATCGCCAGAGGCAACTTAAGATGGTTTAGCACAAATTGATATTTATGGTCTTTCATAGAGGTATGATCTATATGCTTCCTAGTTATTAAAAAAATCAATGCGTTATCTGGAAGGTGCATCTTACCTGAATCTTGAACATGTTGCACAACAATTGTGCAACAAGCTGGTCGAAGTCATTACAACAGGGCTTGATGACACCACAAAAGCGGCTGCCCATCGTCACTACGATGTCAAAATGGACCGTATATAAATAATACAAAATTCTGGTGCGAGAACGTCACTCACAACTGACTATGGTGAGAATCTAAGCCACTCAAGGGAGGACGGGGCAAAAGCTTATGATTACAAACTGAACCAGTACTTGCTAATGTTTGCGTATATATATATATATATATATATATATATATATATATATATATATATATATTACATATACGGAGTATCCTAAATAAATAAATACCTTAATTGAGATGTAAACTTATTTCGGTATTATTGCCTCTTTCAATCTGATTTTTAATAATCTGTAGATTTCATATCCCTGTTTTAGTGGTATGATATTCACGTCTCACAAATATTTTTTAGGGATATTTTTGTAAATCAGTGAGATGGCAAAATCATCAATATCACATGAATATAAAATCTTCAAATTATCAACATCGGACTGAAAGATACAAAAAATGCCGAAATAGATTTTACCCTAAATTAAAATCCACCTTAAAAAAAAAAACCCATCAATGCCAAACGACAACCACCCAACCTACGTAATATCCTAAAAAAAAATTGTTGATGACCTTAAAAGTTCAATTGAATTTTGAATGCCTGATCAAGCAACTAACTGCAAAATATTGCTTGATAATCTGGGAGAAAATCATGATATGCAATATTTGCCAATGTAGCCAATATGACATTTGGTTAAAAGTGGACATTCATTCACGATGACATAAATGTAGGTAGTGAATCAGATTACAAACTGTGTAGTAGTGACAGTAGGGATGAAGATTTTGATATTTATGGTCTTTCATAGAAGTCTGATCTATATGCTCCCTAGTTATGGAAGATGCATCTTACTTGTTAATTGCTCTGTTGATGACCTTTAAAATTAAATTGAATTTTGGATGCCTCATCAAGAAATTAACTGCAAAATCTTGCTTGATAACCTGGGAGAAAATCATGATATGCAACTAAAATGTTGTGGTCATATATTGTGTGTAGACCATCCCATAGACAAAATCTATAAAGACACTGAGCAGAAGTTTGGGATTCAAAAATTGTTACTGATCACTCTGGTGAGAAAGTCTTTAGTTCCCCTGGAACTTTTATTTATTGAACTTATTGGTATTGCTAAATTACTTTCCCCCAAATCATGCAATACATTTTTATTATACAACGATTATGTGCAGCATTTGTAAATCTCAAAAGTAAACAAATCAATAGACCATGGGGTTTTTTTTCCTCTACCCAGGTGATGCTGGGTAGCCACTTCTAGTCTAATATAAAAAATAAAATAAATATGCCTCACAAAATTCATAAACCATTTTTTTTTCTTTGTCTTTAAATTGTCAAATTTTGTTATAAGTCTTTAAAAAACCCAAAAAGGTCAAGTTTTCTTTAAAATTTTCTATTTCAGTTGAAATTGCCAAACTGACGATGGAAAGACAAAGATTGAAATCCTGACTGCAGATTATGTTGAGAAATTGATAAAGAAACTTGAAGAAGAAGAAGAAGACAAATCTGAAGCCGAGAATGCATCTTACTTGTTAATTGCTCTGTTGATGACCTTAAAATTCAAACTGAAATGTTGAATGCCTCATCAAGCAACTAACTGCAAAGTCTTACTTGATAATCTGGGAGAAGATCATGATAAGCAAGTGAATTCTTGTACTTATATCATGTGTAGACGATCCCATAGACAAAATATACAAAAACAATGAGCAGAAATTAGGATTCAAAAATTGTTATTGGTCACTGCTGATGAGAAAGCCTTCAGTTCCCATGGAACTTCTGTTTGTTGAGATTTCTTTTGTATCATAAGGCGTGTGCTAGATCGTCGCCCATACTTATAGACTAGGCGAGATCATGTGATCTATTTCTTGGTCAATCACTAGCAGTACTCTGAGGCTGATAAAATACTTAACCGACTCTACTGGTCATAAATACTGTAACATTCATGGACGACGGACATAGGATTAAATCACTGGACCTTTACCAATACGCAAGATATGACTTCTACGCTCACCAAAGGATTCCATACCATAGGACTTTCTTTAAGCCCTTTTCAACTGGCCAAAGATGGCACTTAAAAACTTTACACTGTTTATTGGACTTCTTGCTATTGCTGAATTACTTTCCCATAGTCATGCAGCACACTTTCATTATGCAATGATTATAGATGGAAAGAAACAATGAGGGATTCAAAAAGCTTTGTATCAAACAGATCTGGACATATTGCAAAATTGGCAAAGTTATTTATGACACATTAGAACATATACAAGTTATAAGAATTAGCGAGGTGTTAACTTGTAGCTAACACCTGTTTCTTATAATGCCTTAAGTTATCTAAAAGAGTAACCTAACACAGTATGTTTGGTAGGAAAAAGACAAGTCAGTTAATACTATATAACATTTAATTTCTACAACAGATAAAAGAGTCACAATGTGTTTGAGGAACATGAAGTTTAAACAACGAAGAAGTGGAAACCACTTACTATTTCTCAGGTCTGGAAAAAAAAGTATGTATTATGATTTCCTACAAAAATGCATTGGACAATGATTTTTATTATAAAAATTCATTAGACAATGATCTTTCCTACAAAATGATTTTTACTATAAAAATGCATTGGACAATGATTTTTACTATAAAAACGCATTGGACAATAACAATTTTACTATAAGAATGCATTGGAAATTATTTTAACTATAAAAATGCATTGGAAATGATTTTTACTATAAAATGCATTATGAATTATTTTTACTATAAAAATGCATTGGAACTGATTTTTACTATAAAAATGCATTCGTCAATACTTTTTTTTCTATAAAAATGTATTGGAAATGATTTTTAGTATAAAAATGGATTGGAAATGATTTTTAGTATAAAAATGCATTGGAAATGATTTTTAGTATAAAAATGCTTTGGAAACGATCTTTACTATAAAAATGCATTAGAAATGATTTTTACTATAAAAATGCATTGGAAACGATTTTTACTATAAAAATGCATTAGAAATGATTTTTGCTATAAAAATGCATTAGAAAGGATCTTTACTATAAAAATGCATTGAAAATGATTTTATACTATAAAAATGCATTAGAAATGATTTTTGCTATAAATTGCATTAGTTTTACAATGTATTGCTGGGGAAGTCAAGTCTTCTTTGACATAGTTGATATCACCAGCAACAAGTTAGTGCTTACTATTCCTACATACATTCAGAATGAGTTGTTTGTTCTGTGTCCAGAATTCTACAGGACGATGGTAGACATTCCTCGGATGCACTTTCTGGGAATTCATGAAATAGCCACCAGTGATGTGCCACTTGGCAGAAACTGGACTGGGGTGAACATTTTCTTTGAACCCAAATTGATTGTCCTCAAGGAATCAAAGGATGTAAAACAAGAAGATGAACCAAATGGGATTGAAAAACTGGAAGCTGCAGTAATGGTGAAAGTTATTGATGTTATTAAGAAGCGACTTTTGGAGGTAGAACACTTCTAGCAAGATGATAATGCTGACAGAGGTACTACTGTATGCATCTCTCAGAAACTTAGAATGTGAATCCCAGTTTGGTCAATTTGATAACAAAATCAGGGCAAATTTGTGAATGAAGTGACTAACTTATATGGAACATTCTTATGTGTGGAAGTTAACTATTGCAAACTTCATGTGTCATTGGTGATATTTCTGGGCAAAAACTTCCCTAATCTTATTATAATTTTCATTTTTTTAACTGATAAAGAAATTAGAGCTTTTTAATCAATAAAATGAATGTATTTTTATATTCTGAAAACCTATGATTAGACATATTACACCATTATTAAGTCATACTAGCAAATTTATGCACCCTCCGGGTGCAAGTATGTAAGTTTTAATATAATAAAATATCATGTTAAATTAGAAAGGCTAATGAAACTGAATAAGAATTCAGATAAAAATATTTGGAACAGAGGGGTATAATCGGAAAATAGAACAACTTTGAAACTAACTGTTCCACCATTTTCCCTTACTCCCGTCTTTCAGTGGTAAATTTCCCTAATTTAACCATTTAGTTAAAATAGGAAGAAAAGAATAAAATTACAGTTATTTCTTTATGTTAATAGATTTCTGCTAAGATTTATCCCCGAGATTTTTGCTCATATTTATTAAGATAAAACCAAACAATTAGAAATCAATAATACTAAGCATATATTTATTAAAATCAAATTTTTTAAGATCAATATGCAAATTAGCCTTCCCATTCACACTGTAAACCGCTATTTCGTTGAATATATAAATACAATTGCATGTTATTAGTGTGTAGATATTGTTAACAGTCTTAATGATGTAAAGCAATTTTACTAATAATTGAGGTTTAAATAAAAAATAAGATCATGGAGAATGTGATGTAAATAACAAAGGGAATTGTGACTTGTATAGTAATATAGTTTCGGTTAAAGACAGAAAAAAACACAATCTCCATTATAATAAGATATTGCTCTTTTCTTTAATAAAAACAAGGATTTCTAGACGCCATTTTGAAAATCCTCACGGTACCAACCTAAAGTAAAATCCTAGGTCAATGATCTCATCAGAATCATAATCAGTAGCAGAAATGGCCATAGAAAACACCTGTCTCATTCAATTTTTAGAAAAAAAGTATTCATTTGCCCACCCCTACTAATAATGTAACAAATTTAAAGAAAGGAAAAGAAAAGAAAAGGAAAGAAAGAAAGAAAGACAGACAGACAGAAAGACAAAGAATAGAACTTTAAAAAAAGAAAGAAAGGAAGAATGTAGGAGATTTTTGAATTGGTTGTAGGGAAGAAGAGAACGAGAAACTCGTAAGAAAACAACAGTGAAGAAAGAAAGAAAGAATGAAAAGGATTTGTTGGTGATTAAGTAATCTGCAGACTTCAGCATCGGAAACAGAAGTCAATTTGGTACAAACACAGAGAGAGAGAGAGAGAGAGAGAGAGAGAGAGAAAGAGAGAGAGAGAGAGAGAGAGAGAGAGAGAGAGAGAGAGGAGGAAATCAATAAACACGAGGTGAGGTGAAATGAGGTGAGTTGACACACAACCGGAATAACACCAGTTGTCACTCGGAAACACGAAAGGTTTTTAAAGACTTTCTAATTCCTTCTTTTTTTCTTTCTTTTTTTCTTTCCTTCCTTGTTTGTTTGTTTGTTTTTTTCCTTCATTCTTTCTTCCTTTGTTTGTTGTTTTTCTTTCTTCATTCTTTCTTTCTTTCTTTCTTTCTTTCTTTTTGTTTGTTTGTTTCTTCCTTCATTTCTTTCTTTTTTTCTTCTTGTTTGTTTTGTTTGTTTCTTTTTTTCCTTCATTCTTTCTTTCTCTTTCTTCTTTCTTTCTTTCTTGTTGTTTCTTTCTTTCCTTCATTCTTTCTTTCTTTCTTTCTTTCTTTCTTTCTTTCTTTCTTTTTTTTTTTCTTTTTTTCTTTGTTTGTTTGTTTTTTTCCTTCATTCTTTCTTTTTTCTTTCTTTCTTTGTTTGTTTGTTTCTTTCCTTCATTCTTTCTTTCTTTCTTTCTTGTTTGTTTGTTTGTTTGTTTCTTTTTTTCCTTCATTCTTTCTTTCATTCTTTCCTTTCTTGTTTCTTTCTTTCTTTCTTTCCTTTCTTTTCTTTCTTCTTTCTTTCTTTCTTTCTTCCTTCCTTGTTTCTATCTATCTATCTATCTATCTTACTTTCTTCTTTCTTTCCTTCCTTCTTTCTTTCCTTCCTTGTTTTCTTTCTTATTTTCATTTCCTTCCCTTTCTTTCTTTCTTTCTTTCTTTCTTTCTTTCTTTCTTTTCCTTCCGTCTTTCCTTCTTTTCTTTCTTTCTTTCTTCTTTCTTTCTTTCTTCTTTTTCTTTCTTTTTCTTGTTTGTTTGTTTGTTTTCTTTCTTCTTTCTTGTTTGTTTGTTTGTTCTTTCTTTCCTTCATTCTTTCTTTCATTCTTTCTTCTTTCTTGTTTGCTTGTTTCTTTCCTTCATTCTTTATTTCTTTCTTTCTTTCTTGTTTGTTTGT
>CM042170.1:51368609-51383609 GCA_023376005.1 Doryteuthis pealeii
TTTTATTTTATTCAACTTACACGTGTTTCGGTCAGGATTTTATCTATATATACATGTATTCTATCTATTATTATTTTAAATACCAAATTGAAATAAAATAATCTTTTCATTTTTCTGTTCGTTGCACATGAGTGGCGTGTAGAAGTTTGATCGTCTCCAACGGGGTCTGGCTGGCTGAGGGGGTATTATGTTGGAAGACCCGAACCCCCCCTATGAAGCCAGTCAATAACATAACTGACAACGCTACCCTGCGCTGTGTAGTATTTCGAACAAATAAAATAACAATAATAGAAAAATATAGAAATGTTTAGTACACAAAGAAATAGTGACCTTCGTCAGAGTAAATCCTTATTGTTTTGAATGAAATCGGTTGAAATGTTCGAAAAATAACTTTTTTGAAATCACATGAAGAAAGTGTTCAAACGCAATGGAGAAAACCTATATATTATAGTATATTTCTTTGTGTACTAAACATTTTTCTATATTATTATTATTTTATTTCAATTTTGAATTCAAAATAATAATAGATAGAATACATGTATACATAGATAAACTCTGACCGAAACACGTGTAAGTTAGATAAGATAAAATAATCCTTTTATCCATTCAACATTTTCTTTCCTTTATATTTCTTTTCAACACACATACACACACACACACACACATACATATATATATATATATATATATATATTAATATATATATATATATAATTTATATATGCCGTAGTTTAAAACTGTCCATTTTTTCAAAAGTCGACGACGAGTAGCGCCGAAGGAGTGTTGTTCGGAGGCCAATGGTGGGACCGACTTTTAAATTGTATTATTAATTATAAATATATATATATATATATATATATATATATTTGTCTAAGCTCCCTGAAATAGACTATAAGCTAAATCTCTAAGTCTTTTGTTATTTCTTTACTTATATATATATATATATATATATATATATATATCAGCGTGAACAAAGTATCCGTGTGCTTTCACGTTCTCTTTACTAATAGCTTAAAAAAAGATAAGCCTTTTCGAAGGGCAACAGTCCGTAATTATTTGAAGGAACATAAAACCTACACACACCATTTCCTCCACAGATAACGCTCAAAATGTTACACCTGCACGAGCGACGAGTGGATTCAACATGGCAGCTCAGCACCCCCCCTCCTCCAATAAAAAGGGAGATTGCGATAACTTTATTCGACGAATTGAAACCATGCAACAAAAATGGAGCTGAAGCAGACCCGTGAAAAAAAAACAAAAAAACGCGCGAATGCAAAGTTAATGACCGTGCAGCTTTAAAGTGGTTCAAGAGGATCTAAACTGGCAAAGAGTCACTCAGAGATGCACCTTGTAAAAAAAGGGATTTGTTAAGAATCTTCTGTTAAATATAGCGCGGGTCTACCACGCCAGGTGCTTGCGTTCAAACACAAGATTCTGTTTAGTACAAGCACTGCTTAATAGCATATCACTGTTTTGGTTTGGTTTGGTTTGGTTTTACGGCATATCAACCTCAGTGGGTCATTAATGCCGATAAAGTTTTAAATTAAATTCAATCTTAATGGATAATACATTGTTATAAACTCATGTTTTCTATTCAACCTATAATCTCTCTNCCTCGCTCCAACTCAGCGTATGAGTAGCACAGGATCAGTGCTGTAAGTAAGAGCTTGACAGGGGCTTAGGTAGTGGCAGCTCCACCTTTACCGCTTAAATAATTTCCTGCTCTAGCGCTCTGTGAAAGTTGGATAGACTCCTTCGCTGATTGGCTGAGTATCGACGTTTAGCCGCCCGCGGACGACTTTAACTTTATTATAGTATAGTTAAAAAGTCATCAGGGTGGTCTAAAGTGGTAATCAGCCATGACAGCGATGGGAGTGTCTATACCCCTTTCATATTACTAGACCAAGGAGATGTTTTTTAGCATCTGTAGGGCGGCCACAACCTACCATCAGCTTCCTACTATTACGCGAAAGCAGATCCATGTGCTACTCATAACGCTAGTTTGCAGAGACCGGTATCGAACTCAGAACCGTTGAGATTCCAAGCCGCGCTTCTATTCGGACTGAGCTTGCTTGCAAATGACAAAGATTGTTGACTTTCGGCAGTTAAATAACCCAGCAAGTTTGTACAAACCCTTATAAATCAACCAAACCAGCACCTCAGCATCCCAACCAACCTCGGAATATATTTTTAAGGGGGATAGTTCAGCGTAAGTAACACCTAACAGTTGTGAAGTAGAGATCTCCGCACTTGTAAGTAGCCATTCACTTGATAAATCGAAGTTGTAACTGTGTCCTAGTCAGCGTAACACAATCGTGTTTGTTTTTCTCCTCATTTCTCTAAAGAAGCTTCGACATTCACAGTTCTAATTTAAAGGTTAAACAGGATAACTTGAGATCAGCGCGGGAGTACTTTTGATCTATTATGAGAGACAGAGAGAGAGAGGCACCCGATCTGGAGAGACGAAAGACGAAGATCGGATGTAACGACGGAGAGAAGAGAGGTGAGAGAGAGAGAGGCGAGGAGTGAGAGACGATTCTCGGACGAGAGAGGGGTGTACGGGAGGAGAGTGACTCGAGTGTGTGCGGTTGTAAGGAGAGGGGATACGCAAGTTGAGAGTGAAAGAGACAAAGAAAAAACACATACGCACAGAGGGGAGAGAGAGAGAGAGAAGAGGAGAGGAGAGAGGAGACCGAGAGAGAGAGGAACAGCGCATCGCACCCACATCAAGCGTATTAGCACACATGCGCGACCATATCATATGATGCTCCACACACCGATCACTGACGACGACAACGACTGTTTGTGGTAGGAGAGGCCGGAAGAGCAGCACTGAATCATCGTAGAGCGAAAATCAACCGGCATGCCATCTAGACGGGTCGAAGGAGATCTCCATAGTGAGGGGGGGAAATAGGAGAGAGGAATACGCAAGTGAGCAGTGAAGGAAAGAAAAAAAAAAGATATACGCACAGAGAGAGATGAGAGAGAGCAGCAGGAGAGGGCGGCGTAAATGCGCCAGCCACGCAGCTCAAACATTCCCCATACGCCTTCGCAAATAACGCCAGGCCCGGGTACGTAATGAGAGAGTAGGGGTGATAAGGTAAAGAGTGAGAGTAGAAGAGACAAAGAAAAGGACATACGCAGAGAGAGAAAGAGAGAGAGATGAGACAGACAGACAGACAGACAGACAGTCGACGGAGAGGAGCAGAGAGACGAGAGCAGAGATGAGAGAGAAAGGAGGAGTGATAAAGAGAGAGAGAGAGAGAGAACGAGAGCAGATACAGAAGAGACAGAGAAGCGAAAGAGACAAACAAAAAGAGATGCGCAGAGAGAGAGCAGAGCAGAGACTGAAGAGAAAGACAGAGCGATGACGAGAGAGAGAGAGAGAGAGAGAGAAGAGAGAGGAGACGAGAGAGACGAGAGAGCAAGAGAGAGAGTGAGAAGGGTGGTGTCTGGTGGTGTGGTGGAGTTGGAGAAAGCAAATCAGGAAACACTCTCTCAACCCGAGTCCCACTCTTTCCCGCCCTTCACCAAATAAGCCACAATTGCGATTGATGATGTGCATAGTAAAGAAAACATTCGGCTTTTCTTCAAGTGAACTCTCCAATCCGTCTCTAATCACAAGCATCTCCAGTTTCCCATTTATCTCGTTTTAGGTTCGACACAACATCCCAAAAATTAAACCAAAACAACAAATAAATAGTATATATATATATAATAAATATTATACTATATATAATATATATATATACTATATATATATATATAATACCAAATAGATTAACAAGATTACGGTAAAACAATTATTTACTTTCCTTCTTTTCTTTCTTTTTATTGTTTATTACTAGAAGTAGTTACCGGCGTTGCCCTGGTAAAAGTTAGTATCGAAATCATTATTATGAATTGTGATTTGGAAATTCATGGTCTACAATATTAAATGGAAAAAATTCATGTTGTTATCATTTAATTATTATTTTAATTATCTTCACTAATATAATTAGATCTATATTATTTTGGCTCAAAAAACCAGCCCTGGTTGATTATTAATATATATAATATTTAATTGTTTATTTTTTCGAAGTTTCCTCCGGACATATATTACACACAACTGCCCTTTATAATGTACTAGCAGAGGTATTCTATATGGGTAGAGGAGGATTTTAAAAGTTAGTCCCGCACATCCATTATTACTTAATCCTGACTTTAATCTCGGTATAATGCCCCATTTAAATGTAAAAAAATAGATCTGTATTGATCCAGCTACTCTGAAAAGAAATGTTAATGTCTACTATTATAAATATTAAATGAAAAAAAATCCATGCTTAAATTTATTTTTAATTATCTTCACGAATATAAAATAAAACCTCTATTATTTTCCTTAAAAAACCAAGCCCTTGTGATATTTATGTGTATATATTTACTTTGTCGTTAATTGTTTTATTTTCGAAGTTTCCTCCGGACATACATATTACAAACTGCCCTTTAATATATGTATATAATTTTGGTTGGGTTTCTTTGTTGTACGATGTTATCATCTTGCAATACCTCTTATTAAAAATGAGTCCTCCAATCGATGACAAGAGGGAAGAAAGAAAAAAAACAGAGTAAGAGAGAGAGTTAAATCAGATTATTATAATTTTACATATTGAACAATCACAATAGCTCTTAAGTAAACATATCAAACGTTGTAATAATTAATATCGCGACTTGGTGTATCCACAGGTTCTCTAGTCAAGAATTATTATACTTATACATATTGAAATATTTAGCAATAGCTCTTAAGTAAACATATCAAACTATGTAATAATTAAATTCAGCTACTGTGATAATCCACAAGGTCCTGCTAGTCAAGATAATATATTTTTACATATTGAACTATTTAGCAATAGCTCTTAAGTAAACATATCAAACGTTGTAATTTAAATCATCGTACTGTGTGTACTATCACAGGTCCTGCTAGTATGTATCATTATATACATAAAATGTCTGGACATGTTATTCTGTGTACGGGTTCCGTTTTTGACCACCAGGGTTTTTGTAGTTAAGCGCCTGTTTTGAACTCTCTGTCTCTCTGTTTCTTCTATGGGACCTCCACACATGGGTTAGACATTTAATGTCTACACCCTTCTTGTGTGGGGCTCCAGCCCCCAACACAGCACTAGTAAGTGACATTACTTTATGGACTTTTCTTATATTCCTTATACACCATTACTTCTACAGGACAGTCTTACTTTCTGTATGCTTCTAACTTCTATAATGTACTTCTATTTCATATATTGTTTACTTATGTATCTATTTTTTATGTGTATATGTATTCTTGCATTAAATGTTTTTCATGTGCTGTACTTATATTAAAGCCTCTGTGTTTGTAACACCCTTGGTCAGAGTTGTTTGTTTCAACCAATTATAATTTACTAGTCATTGGCAATCAGTCTCGAAAGACTATGATAAAAGTTTTTGTTGCCCCTGAGGTTGCACAGCCTCCTGTGACTATGAAGTCCTATGTTGAGAAACATTCTCGACCACAGATTTTGCATTTGTAGGTTGTCCCTGTAGATGATGATGTCCCGATGCCTTGTTGCCGTTGCTTCTTATGGACCTCTTAGCTTCATGATGTTGTATCAGGGTGAATTCTGACGTGTACAGGCCTGTATGAAGATTCTGCGCCACCGAGGGCGGTCTTGAGCCAAATTTTCCCAGCTGGAAGGGACAATGCCAAAGCACCTGAGATCATTTTTGCAGACATCCTTGAATCGCGAGTAGGGGCGACCAATCTGTCTTTACCAGATGTTAGCTCTCCATACAGGATGTCTTTCGGGATTCGTCCATCATCCATCCGACGTACATGACCCAACCATCGGAGAACGACGTTGTCTCAGTAGAGAGTACAGGCTGGGGAGTTGAGCTCTCTCTAGGACTGCTGTGTTATGATCCTGTCCCTCCAGGTGATGCCCAGTACACGTCTAAGGCAGCGAAGGTAGAAGGATTTAGCCGCCGCTCTGGTGGGAGTATAAGGTCCATGTTTCACTTCCATACATGAGGGTGCTGATGACACATGCCTATACACTTGTACCTTTGTACAATTTGTCAATTTACTAGTACAAAATAAAAAACTTTGTAAAAATAGATTTTTGAAACATATTGCCTGAGGGGGGAGTAAAAAATTCAATGTCAGCGAGTTTGTACCCTAAGTAAGGAAAATCATCAAATTCATTAAAGGATTAAAAAAAAAACAATTTCAAATGTAAACTTTAAATATGATTAAAATAAAACAAACTATATATAGATATATAATACCAGTCATGTATCTATTAAAACTTGTTTTAAAAAACAATGAGGACTGTATAATGTTGCATGTTCAAATTTTCAGTGTATTTATTCTGTTATGACGATTTTGGTAATTTGACGTAAGCAATGACGTAATTTTTGTTACAGACAAAAACCGGAAGCCATCTCCATTATTAAAGAGATTAATAGATATTATAACTTGAACGCAACACCATTACTTAGAGGGCAGGCGACGTGATCTGTATATGAGAAGTATCATAGTTTAGAAGAACGCATTGCAGAGTTGCCTCTTCTGTCTCGTTCGTAATTTCTTCGCGTTTTCCCGCGAGAAAATTTCAAAGAGTGAATGGGGCGGGGGTTGAGAAGGCATTAAAATTAGTCCAGGGAATGGGGGTCACCGTATATACACCAAACTTTGACGTTTGTTACGAGGTCGCTCGAGAATGTAATTAATGAGATTGTTTTTTTGTTTGTGTGTGTGTGTGTGGTGGGGATATATTTTTTTTCAGGTTGGCTGCCCTAAATGAAAATAAGCTGAGGGAGCGAAGATCAGGATTCAGTCGCATGGGACTGAATATCCTGAGCTGGACTGGTGATCGGGGGGGGGGTGAACGTCAGAGAACGAGAAAGGGGGTAATTCCACGTCAAATCATCCAGAAAAAAGTAAAAATTATCACGCACTCCCTTCAATAGAAAAAAATCTGGAAAATTTTTCTGCAACATGCAGTGCCACATCGAGATATTGATCTTGCTATGAAAAAATCAGAAATCATCAATAACTTAAAATTGGTTGACTTTATACGTTTTTATAGCATCTTTGGATTCCTTGGGCAAAAATGCTTTTATAAACCAATTTTGAGGAGTAGGGAAGCTCTAGAACTCATTTTACAGATAATAATTGATTACAAAAGTCGCCATAAAAATCGACATAACTCTGCCAATTTTTGGAATAGGAAGCTCAAATTTTGGGGATTGTCTAGCTTTAACATAAACCATACTTGGACAAAATTTCAGAAAAATTGAAGGGGATTTGTGACATGGCCTTGATAATTTGACATGGAATTACCCGAAGGTACAAACGCAGAATAGCACGCAAGAGATAATGTTATTAGAATCGCATTTTATTTATAAATAGCATTATATTACGGATACTTCCGAAGAAGCAAAAAATTACCCTAATCCTTAACACTAACCTTAACCCTTACACTTACCTCTCTAAGGTTTCAGGTATTTCTGTGTGTTGTGAATTTCAGATATAAGGTGTGTGTTAAAAGCCCACTCCTACTTATAGACTCGGCTACAATTATGTGATCTACCTCTTGGCCAATCACTGGCAGTACTCTGCTACTGATACAATACTTAAACTGACCACACTGGTCATAATTACTTTTGACCTTCGTGGACGACGGACATAGGATTAAATCAATGGACCTTTACCAATACACAGGATAGGACTTATACGCAGGATAGGACTTATTTGCTTACCAGAGGATTCCATAACTCAGGACTTACTTACTTAAAATCCTTTTCAACTGGCCAAGGATGGCACTTAAAAACTTTACACTGTGAAATGTAATGAAATATAATGAATGATATTAATTCTGCTTTTATACGTAATCTAATGATATAATGCTATTCTGCATTAGTACAATGCTTTTTATACATAATCTATGATATTATCTCTTGCGCGCTATTCTGCATTAGCACCGAAACAAATGCTCCAAAACTATTGACTAAAATAACATTACCTCCAAAAAGCAAAGTGACTTGTCGCTCTGTCGGTGGGGTTTAGAATATCCTGACTGTATCCCCTGCAGAAGGGTAAGACCCCATCTCAAATGAGGGTGTCCTGAGAAGGTATTTACCCAACCCGTTCACCCCAGGTAGGATGTGACAAGGTCGCAAGTATGGGGCATTCCAGCGCGGGGTTGAATTCCCTATTTAGTATTAATAGATCTGAGAGACTAGCTTGCTAACATTAGACCATGTTTGTGAGTTTGATTCTCAGTGGGTGCCCCATATTCTGGCCAAACTAAACTACATTTAATAACTGGCACGAGTATTTCTAATGTCAAATTTTTCTTTATTCATTCCAAATTTAATACTATCAAAAGCTTTTCAAAAATTTACAATTTAAGATGTTTCATTTGTAAGTGTCCTTTTATTTATATTATGTGATTTTGATTCTTACTGGGTGCCCCTTATTCTGGCCAAACTAAACTCTATTTAATAACTGGCACGATTATTTCTAATATCAATTTTTCTTTATTCATTCAAAATTTAATACTATCAAAAGATTTTCAAAAATTTACAATTTAAGATTTTTCATCTGTAATTTTTCTTTTATTTATATTATCTAATAGTATTTTTATTTCTGGAACCCTGGGAAGTGTGGAGTACCCCTTCATCGCCATTACTCCTAGGTCCACTCTCACCCAGAGTGGTACTACTTGTTAGAGTCCCATCTATGGGTTAAATAGAAAAATGAGCTTTAAAAATATATTTTTTAAAATTGAGCTTGAAAAAGAATTCAATACCACCAAGAATGAATTAAAGAAAACGTTTCGGCATAAAATAACCGAACAAGGGTTGGCATGCCGTAAAATCCAACCAACCAAATTCTTATTTATGTATCTTATTATAATGGAGTTTCGGTACTTATCTGTTGTAACTGAAACTACGTTACCGCTTACATCAGAAAACCCTCAGGAATTACGTAAGTTATGAATGGACCCTAACCCTAATTTAGAGTCAAACTCAGATTTCATAGAGAGATCGTTGTGAGACGGCCAGTACTTAAATCGAATCGCAGACTTCTAGTCGTCATTAACCCTTAAAAAAAGTAATTAAATATTTTTCCAGACACTACGTCTTCAATACGTCGACCATTAATTTTTTTCAAAAGAGATTTTCTCATAAGAATCCCTTTTGCTTTTAATACCTGGGTGCATCACTTAGTGGCCTAACTTCATGGTGGTCGTACAAGTCTCTTAAACTTTACGGCCTAATCTTTGGATTTGTAAAAAGGTCAACCACCCACCCCTTTTACTTATGCCTGGCTTTAACCTATTCTCTTCTTCTTATTTATTTATTTATTTATTCTGACCATGTTCGTCTTCAATCATAGTATCACATCGTTAATAAATTTAGTCTATGTATAGATGAGTTAATAGGGGCCGGGTTAGCTCAGTCGGTAGAGCGTTCGGCTAGAAACCACAAGGTTCCTAGTTCGATACCGGTCCTCGCCAACTCAGCGTATGAGTAGCACAGGGATCTGTGCGGTAAAGTAAGGAGCTGATGGTAGGTGTGGCGCCCCACCTCAGATGCTAAAAAACAATCTCCTTGGTCTAGCGCTATTGAAAAGGGGATAGACTCCATCGCTGAATGGCTGATACCGACTTTAGGCCACCCTGTCGACTTATAGATGAGTTAGATTTGCCTCAAAACAGCCCATGTTATTAATGCTGTAATGTGTCTTATATATCACTAACAAATCCAGCTGTAAATAATACATAAGTAAAAGTAAAGTAGTCGGGGTGGCCTAATGTCGGTGTCAGCCAGACAGCGAGGGAGTCTATCCCCTTTTCAATAGCGCTAGACAGAGGAGATTGTTCTTTTAGTGTCTGAGGCGGATGCGCCACCTCTGCCATCAACTCCTCACTTTACCGTACAAAACCCTATGCTACACATACGCTCAGTTGGCGAGGGCCGGTATCGAACCAGGAACCTTGATGTTCCCATCCGAACACTCTACCGACTGAACTAAACTTAGTGTGGTTAATTTGCATACTGGTTTTAACAAAACTGCATTTAATAAATAATTACTCGGTGTTATTGATCTCTTAATATTATTGTTGTATTCTCAAACGGATTAAAATCGATCCTATGAATGATTTTTATACAGAAACCAATTAAAATGTAACTAAAATAAGTGTAGTCTTTTATATGCGTTCTTATTTAATTTCGTTAGTCTTTCTAACTTAATTTTCATTACGTAAAACATAAATTCTTACGCCCGTCGGAGGGCGTTTATTTTTGCTAGTTTGATTGATTATTTTGAATTCTCTAGAAAGTTCTTCAATGTTCATTGACGTTTATAAGGGGAACAGATTTAATGGATTGCAATGGGAGAAAGTCAGACCTCCCCTTGCCCTTGGCTAACCTTTTGTGTGCAAAGGGGAATTGTTTTCTGAGGGGTGGGGGTGGGGCTACGAACGTCTGACATTGGTCATCGACTTTGATTTGCTCTTCAGTCAAAAGAGCCAAGAAGTCGTATTTCGAGCGGGAACCGCAAAAGTCGGTTTGCACTGTTAATAATTTTGTATTTTGCAATATTCTGTCTCATTTCAAGTGTCATACACGCCATGATGGATCAAATTTAAAATTAATGAATGAATCGCCATTTTTTTTCTTGTTTGTTTTTTTTTGTTTTGTTTTTGTGTTTTGAGCGGCAAGCAAGTGGCATAATTATTATTTGATCCGTTGACGTCATTGTTTAAACAACTCGTTGCGGCTGCCTCGTCCGGTCAGGAGAGAGAGAGAGAGAGAGAGAGAGAGAGAGAGAGAGAGAGAGAGAGAGAGAGAGAGAGAGAGAGAGAGAGAGAGAGGGAGGGTTGGGAGAAAGGGGATACGAAGACAGAGATTGAGAGAGTGAGGGGGGAGAAAGAGGATACGAAAGTAGGGAGATAAATAGGAAGACTCAGAGAGAGAGAGAGAGAGAGAGAGAGAGAGAGAGAGAGAGAGAGAGGACAAGAGATACGAAATGAGAGTGAAAGAGAGAAAAAAAAGACATACGCACATAGAAAGAAAGAGAGAGAAAGAGAGAGAGAGAGAGAGAGAGAGAGAGAAGAGAGAGAGAGAGAGAGAGAGAGAGAGAGAGAGATGAAGACAGAAAGAAAGAGTTTAACAGAGAGAAGTAAGGAAAAAAGAGAGTGATTTAGAGAGAGAGAGAGAGAGAGGGGGAGAGAAGGAGAGAGGGATAAAACGAGAGAGAGACAGAACGAAAGAGAGAGAAATAGAGAGAGAGAAAGAGAGGGAAGAACATTTTGGCATGGCATTGTGTCTGATGCAGAGAGAGAGAGAGAGAGAGAGAGAGAGAGAGAGAGAGAGAGAGAATAGAAGAAAGAGAGAGAGAGAGAGGTGTAGGGAGAGGAGGGATACGAAGGCAGAGATTGAGAGAGGGGGGAGAAAGAGGATACGAAGGAAGGGAGATAAATAAGGAAGACTGAGAGAGAGAGAGAGAGAGAGAGAGAGAGAGAGAGAGAGAGAGAGAGAGAGAGAGAGAGAGAGTTTGTTTATCCCCCATAAATCAAACCAGTCAAACGGCCAATTTCATTTTGCCAAATGAATAATTCAAACAATATTCAGTTTCGTCAATTGTCTCCCAAAATGAGCCCCGATGAATCTTTAGCTTAACCCTCGCACCCCCCTGCACCCTTCTACCCCCACAACCCACCTCCCTTCTTCTCTCGGACCCTTCGTGTGTTTTAGGTACCCACCCCACCCAAATTATTCGCGGTCAATGTCTTTTTGTTAATGACCTGAATCCCCAAAATCAATTTATCTCCGTCATATCGAATGAAAAATCAGTCTTTTGTTTTTCCAGTATTTGGGTTACGCCTAGGGAAAGGCGTCCCCTTGTGTCTGACACCAGCATTTGGTATTTTTCTGGGGAAGAAAGACAAATAATGAATGTCGTAGTCTTTAATTTGATCTGCCTTGAGTATAATTTATTCTCTTTCATATTCGGTTTGAAAAACTCAGTTTCTGCGTCGGACGTTTCAGCCCAAATTCAAATGGTCGAGATTGATATATATATATATATATATATATATATATATATATATATATATATATATATAGAGAGAGAGAGAGAGAGAGAGAGGACGATATGAACTGACCAAAAAGATAGATAGATAGAAATGAACTGAGATAGATAGATAGATATGAAAAGACTGGAATATATATATATATATATATATATATATATATATATATATATATAGAGAGAGAGAGAGAGAGAGAGAGAGAGAGAGAGAGAGCGATATGAACTGACCAGATAGATATATAGATAGAAATGAACTGAGATAGATAAATATGAAAAGATTGGGATAGATGGATAGATAGGTATATAGGTATATAGATAGATAGATAGATAGATAGAGAGAGAGAGAGAGAGAGAGAGAGAGAGAGAGAGAGAGAGAGAGAAGAGAGAGAGAGAGAGAGAGAGCAATAAACTGACCAGATAGATAGATAGATAGATAGATTGATAGAAATGAACTGAGATAGATAGATATGAAAAGACTGGGATAGATAGATAGATAGAAATTGATCTTGTGCCACATCCTACTCGTGCGGTGCGGTTGGTAAATATATACGTACCTGTCCCAATAATATAAATACCATATACATTACGAACGAATTTGAACTCAGGTAACCGAGTCCATTCTTTCGACGATAATCATTATGCCACTAGCGCCTCCTATATTAGATGTATGAGCACAATTCCTTGACCTCCATAACTATCTTTGCTGGAAACTGATAAACAAAGGATTAATAGATTAACTAAATAAAAAAGGTTAATTTTAATTAATTAAAAGATTAATAATTGATTAATTAATTTAATTGATTCTAATTAATTAAAAGATTAAAAAGATACGGAAATGCACTCGTAGATAAATCAAGAAAAATTCTTCCGTGATGAAATTCTTAACTGGCCTTTTTTTTCCCGCCATGTTTCAAAACTAATCTTACAACCTAATCTATCTGTATTGGGCATGACGATAAACTGCATCTAATGGCGAGGTTCCAGATCTGTGGAGTGTGTAGTACCCCTTTCATCACCATTACTCCCAGCTCCACTCACCCGGAGTGGTAGTACCTGTTAGGTTCCTATCTATGGGTAAAATAGAGAAAAAAGTTTTAGGAAAGTGTAGAACATCTACCTATTCACTTATTAGTATTATCTGCGCTATTCGGACTATTGTCTCATCTTCATTGTTATCTGCACAACGTTTCGGTCGATATGCACTCTGGGTTCGAGTGAACCTGGGAGTAATGGGGATGAAGGAGTACTCCACATTCCCCAGATCTCCAGAACTGGAACCTCATTATTAGAGAGAGTTCAACATCATACCGAGGACAATAAGACCCTCAGCCACTGCCTTCTTGCACATATATGATTAAAAAAAAAGGTGGGACCTTATTCGTCATCTCAACGTTTCTTCAAGATAGAACAAAAAAAAATTTTAGTCATGACCTCCATATTTTTAAGTAAACATTTAAAAAAAATAATAGTTTGAAAATCTTTTTTTAATTTTTTTGAGATGAGGCTTGATGACTGCAACTGCGTTATTCGGACTATTGTCCTTATCTTTATTGTTATCTGTACAACGTTTCGGCCGATATGCCCTCCGGCCTTCTTCAGGTATTTCTTGTCGGACTCGGGAATCTTCTTGGACTCGGGAACCCTCTTTTCGGACTCGGGAACTTTCCTGTCGTAATCGGGAACCTTCTTGTCGTAATCGGGAGCCATCACTGAACTTTGAACCTAACCCTTTATTCAATCCACGGGGGTATCCTGTTCTCATTCTGTTAACTATGGCTGGAGTAGGGACGTTAAGCTGTGTTAATTATTATTCTATGTTACTGCTGCCCTTGATCAGGATTGAAACTGCAATCTAGAGATAACTGTCACTTAGAACTGTCTTAACCTAACTACCTTATCCACTAGGCCATGTGTCCAATTATACAGATAACAATGATGAGGACAATAATCCGAATAATGCAGATAATACTAATCATCAAGCCTCATCTCAAACATTCAGAGAAATACTATTCACTTATGTATGATTTTTTTTACCTAGACTCATATTGGGTGTTGTTTTAAAAAAAAATCAAATCTAGCCTTTTTAATTATGGGTTCCCATATTGTGTTCATTTCTATGCTCGGTCTAATTAAGAGACCACTACAACCTATCATATGAGCTGATTCTTTGAGGCGTCTTCTCTTCCAATGTTCTTCCCTATCTATTATCCTAACTTCATCCCATAATGGTTTCACTTTTCATTCCATATATGGTCAGCTATAGCTGACTTTTCTATTTCCCCTCGAACCACTGCTTTACGGTGCTCTTCTAGTCTTTCTTTCAGTGGACGGCATGTTTCACCTTTGTATACTTTGCCACAGCTGAATGGGATGGAATACACACAATTCTTGGTCATGTTGTATTCTGTTGGGGGCTTGACTCAGAGGAGATGCTTTCGAAGAGTCGAGTTACTCCTGAATGTTGTCCTGATGTCATATGGATTACATATCTTTTGAATCTTTTCGGTCAAGCCTTTGACATAGAGCAGACAGACTGTCGTAAGTTTTCGGGTATCATCCTCTGTCTTGCGATCCAGATTTCTCATAGCTGATGTTAATTGTTTAATAATTGTTTTAATAAAAAATGAGTTTGAAAAAATAATAATTGAGTACCCATCAAGAATGAGTAAAACTAAACATCTTCGGCATAAAATAACCCAACAAGTGTTGACATACCATAAAATCCAACCAACTAACCAACCAACCAACCAACCAACTAACCAACCAACCAACCAACCAACCAAGCGCCCTGTCGGCTGGGGCGTTAGAATGCACCAACTGCACCTCTGTAGAGGGGTAAGATTCCCCCAATGGGACCACCTGTTGGCCGTGGGTGGCGACCC
>CM042170.1:51388609-51391578 GCA_023376005.1 Doryteuthis pealeii
TGTTACATATTGAAGTATTTAACAATAGCTCTGAAGTAAACATATCAAATGTTGTAATGATTAAATTGTGATACTGTAGTATATCCACAGGTCTTGCTAGAATGAATAATTATCCCACACTTGAATGAGAGAGAGTTAGATCAAGATAATTATACTTTTTACATATTGAAGTATTTAACAATAGGTCTTAAGTAAACATATCAAACATTGTAATAATTAAATTATCATTTAAAAACTGTAATTTTCTAACTGTAATTCCTATTTTTAATTTTTAAAATTTTTTTTTACTGACTGTTTTACATACTGACTATGTGCTTATATTCCCCTTCCCCACTTCCACACCGCCCTGACAAATTATATATTAGTAGTTAGAATTCTAAATAGCAGCATAATCTTAGAAAAATAGGACTCCTGGACTAAATCAAATCTTTATTATTTTGGCTCAAAAACCAAGCCCATGTGATATTTAATGTGTATATATATATTTACTTGTCGTTAATTGTTTTATTTTCGAAGTTTCCGCCGGATATACATATACACAGAACTGTCCTTTATATATGTACTAGCAGCAGCTAGAAGCGGTCACTTGGCATCACCAGGGTAGAGGGAGATTTAAAAAAAAATTAGACCCGCAGATCCATTATTACTTGAATCCTCGTGGAATGTTCCACTTAAACCCCTATGTAAAGAATATATCTTGCATTGATCCAGCTACTCTGAAAAGAAATGTTAATGCCTACTATCTAAAATATTAAATGAAAAAAAAATCCATGCTGTTATCATTTAAATTTTATTTTTTTAAATCATCTTCACGAATATAAATCAAATCTATTATTTTTGCTCAAAAACCAAGCCCAGGAGATATTTAATGTGTATATATATTTATTTTTGTCGTTAATTGTTTTACTTTTGAAGTTTCCTCCGGACATACATATACACACAACTGCCCTTTATATATGTACTAGCAGCGGCTATTCGGCGTCGCCAAGGTAGAGGGGGGATTTTTTTTTAAGTTAGTCCCGCAAATCCATTATTACTTGAATCCTCGTGGGATGCCCCATTTAAATCCCTATGCAACCCCCTCCCCAAAAAAAAACAAAAACAAACTAGACCATGCATTGATCCAGCTACTTTGAAAAGAAATGTTAATGTCTACTATCTAAAATATTAAATGAAAAAAAAATCCATGCTGTTATCATTTAAATTTTATTTTTTTAAATCATCTTCACGAATATAAATCAAATCTATTATTTTTGCTCAAAAACCAATCCCTGGAGATATTTAATGTGTATATATATTTATTTTTGTCGTTAATTGTTTTACTTTTGAAGTTTCCTCCGGACATACATATACACACAATTGCCCTTTATATATGTACTAGCAGCGGCTATTCGGCGTCGCCAAGGTAGAGGGGATTTTTTTAAAAGTTAGTCCCGCAAATCCATTATTACTTGAATCCTCGTGGGATGCCCCATTTAAACCCCTATGCAAAAAAAAAAAAAACAACAAAAAAAAAACAAAACAAAAACAAACAAGACCTTGCATTGATCCAGCTACTCTGAAAAGAAATGTTAATGTCTACTATCTAAAATATTAAATGAAAAAAAAAAATCCATGCTGTTATCATTTAAATTTTATTTTTTAAAATATCTTCACGAATATAAATCAAATCTCTATTATTTTTGCTCAAAAACAAATCCCTTATGATATTTAATGTGTATATATATTTACTTTGTCGTTAATTGTTTTATTTTCGAAGTTTCCTCCGGACATACATATTTACACAACTGCCCTTTATATATGTATATCATTTTTGGTTGGGTTTCTTTGTTGTACGACTGTTATCATATTGCAATACCCTCTTATTAAAAATGAGGCCGTCCAAATCGATGAAAAAAAAACATCCATGCTGTTATCATTTGAATTCTTTTTTTAATTATCTTCACGAATATAAATCAAATCTCTATTATTTTTGATCAAAAACCAAGCCCTGGTGATATTTAATGTGTATATATATATATATTTATTTTGTCGTTAATTGTTTTACTTTTGAAGTTTCCTCCGGACATACACATACACACAACTACCCTTTATATATGTATAGATTACATTCGGACATACATACACACAACTGCCCTTTATAAATGTATAGATGAAGTTGGCTATTACTAAAAACAGTTTTTATGTTATGTTCGATTCAAAACATCGAGCGGTTGCATCGAAAATACCAATATCGGCGATTTTACATTTATTCTTTCTGCATATTTCCGGTTTTTGCATTTAAAAGGGTTAACATATTTACAAACTTTGCAACAAATCATTGTTGATGTCAATTTTTCACGAAACGATGAGTTCTTTAAAAAAATGACTTTAATTGATTACAATTCTTGAAAAATGGTTTCTGACTTTTTTTTTTCTATAACGTAACAACTCGATTCAATCAGTGAAGTCTTTTCATTGTTGTTTTTTTTTTTGGTTGTTTTGTTTTTGTTGATTTTTTACGGCAATTTCTATTCCCAAGGAACTTTATGGTAAATATCGATTAAAATCTTCTTCTTCTTCTTCTTCTTCTTCTTCTTTCTTCTTCTTCTTCTATATTCTTCATTCATCTTCTTCTTCTTCTTCTTCTTCTTCTTCTTCTTCTTCTTCTTCTTCTTCTTCTTCTTCTTCTTCTATTCTTCTTCTTCTTCTTCTTCTTCTTCTTCTTCTTCTTCTTCTTCTTTCTTCTTCTTCTTCTTCTTCTTCTTCTTCTTCTTCTTCTTCTTCTTCTTCTTCTTCTTCTTCTTCTTCTTCTTCTTCTTCTTCATTCTATCTTCTTCTTCTTCTTCTTCTTCTTCTTCTTCTTCTTCTTCTTCTTTCTTCTTCTTCTTCTTCTTCTTCTTCTTCTTCTCTTCTTCTTCTTCATTCTTCTATTCTAGCTTTTCCTTCAGTCATGTTGCTTGTTGTATTGTTCTATCTCTCTCTTGTTT
>CM042170.1:51391678-51396678 GCA_023376005.1 Doryteuthis pealeii
TCCGCGCTTTCGTCGGTTGGTGGGAGTAGCTGCTGATTTGGGCGTTTTCTAAGAGGGTATATAGCTCTCAGTAAACTGTAACAGTATTTCCGCTATAAATAGATTATCAGTTATATGGAAATCAAACTCACAGACAAGTTAAAGCGACAATTCTTTCATGCCGTTGTCGTGTCAGTGCTGCTGTACGGCTGCACCACCTGGACCCTAACGAAGCGACTAGAGAATAAGCTGGATAGGAGCTGCACAAGAATGCTGCGTGCGATCCTGAACAAGACGTGGAGACAACATCCCACGAGAAAACAGCTGTACGGTCACCTACCCAATATCACCAAAACCATCCGAGTAAGACGGACAAGATACGCAGGACACTGCTGAAGAAGCAAGGACGAACTGATAAGTAAAGACCTCACGTGGAAGCCAGCACATGGGCACGCCAGTGTGGGCCGACCAGCAAAGACGTACATTGATAAGCTCTGTGCGGATACTGGATGCTGCGTAGAGGACCTCCCGAGAATGATGAGTGATAGGGACGGATGGAGTGAGGTTGTCATAGATATCCGTGCTAACAGCGCGACATGATGATGACGAAGACTATCCGTGTCTTCGTTTATTATTACACCCAGTTTAAGAGGAACTAGCAGAATCTGCGGATATACCAACATATGATGATTCAATTATTACACAGACTTATCCAAATGCACATAAAAGGCAAATACATATTTACTTTTCGCAACCTTGAGAAGACGAATTCTGACAAACTAATCCTGTCGTGTTCCCTCTCCGCCACCGTCCCTCACTCTGTCCAAACGTCTCATTTTATACTAGGTCTGGCCGAAATTTTCACACCTCACAACTCTCGTCTCGCCAGCAACGAGACTTGCAGCCTACAAATCGCGACCTCAAGGACACTCACGCTTTCACCCCCTTCACAACTCGTCACGTGTTTCACCTTCTCTGCTTCTGCCCACACGTACAACATGCCACTCGCTGTCGCTTTCGACCGACAGACCGTTGTTGGCTCATCAATGGTTTGTGGGTTTTGCCGTTCGATCTCGCTACGCATATAAAAGGTATAATCACTACGAGTCTAAGTGGATCTGGGAGTAATGGCAATAAACTGGGGTCTCACCATCGGTTCCAGTTTAGTGCTATACGATGTCATCCCGATTTTGAGCAGGTCTTAACCTCACAGAGGGAACGAAATCGGTGTATTTTAAGACCCACCGACAGGGGGAGTATATTTGTTGAATTATAAGATAATACAACGCCACTTTAGCTCAGTCGGTAGAGCGTTCGGCTAGAAACCACAAGGTTCCTAGTTCGATACCGGTCCCCGCCAACTCAGCGTATGAGTAACACAAGGATCTGTGCGGTAAAGTAAGGAGCTGATGGTAGGTGTGGCGCTCCACCTCAGATGCTAAAACAATCTCCTTGGTCTAGCGCTATTGAAAAGGAGATAGACTCCCTCGCTGACTGGCTGATACCGACTTTAGGCCGCCCCGACGACTTTACTTTTACTTACAACGCCACTGGCATGTACCAAAAATATTTTGGACTATATTATAATACACGGCGCCCTTCGAAGATCGAACCCAGTTTAAGATGAACTAGCAGGACCTGCGGATATACCAAAGTATAATGATTTAATTATTACAACGTTTGATATATTTACTTAAGAGCTATTACCAAATAGTTCAATATAAAAAAAAGTATAATAATCTTGATTTAACTCTCTTTCTCTTTTTCTTTTTTTCTTCTTCTTTTCATCTTTTAATTATATTCAATTGAAACAGATAAGAGGTATCGCTTTCGCACGCTCATCCCCTCTCTATATATTTCCTCTGCTATCTTTTTTTTAAATTTCTTATATTTTTTCTGTGTAGCATATCCTTTTTCTTCCGTTTATTTCTTTTTTTAAAAAAAAACAGAATAGTCTATTATTGAGCTGAGGTGTCATCACCTCATAAGAAATAAGTGTCGTCAACTCATAAGAAATAAGAATTCTGCGGATAAGCAACACCAGATAATCAGGATTTACATGCCTGCCTTTCATCTTAGTCGGTCTCATTTCTAACCAGAGGGTGTTGCAAGATGATAACGGTAGTACTTTTAGGGAACACGTGTATTAATATATATAAGTAAAAGTAAAGTCAACGGGGCGGCCTAAAGTCGGTATCAGCCAGTCCGCGAGGGAGTCTATCCCCTTTTCATTAGCACTAGACCAAGGAGATTGTTTTTAGCATCTGAGGTGGGGCGCCACACCTACCATCAGCTCCTTACTTTACCACACAGATCCCTGTGCTACTCATACGCTGAGTTGGCGGGGACCGGAATCGAACTAGGAACGTTGTGGTTTCTAGCATATATATATATATATATATATATATATATATATATATATATTTACCAACCCCTCCACACGAGCAGGATGCGACACAAGGTCAATTTCTTAAGCGGAGTTTAACAGGTTTGAATTCCGAGTTTTCCTTCTCCTAGACCAGTTGCCTAACCAAGATTAAAGAGCCTAGTCTGCCCTACTATTTATCCATAACTGGAGGGAGAGTAGGATTCATACCTTTCCCAAGGATATTAGCGCCAAGTGAGATGCAATTACCACATCCAGTATTTGAACTCGGAGCGACGAGTCCATTTCCCATGACTTTAACCATTACACCGCGCGCTTCCCTATTATTAATGTGATAGATAGTGTTAAGTCGTTCCCCAACAGCAAAATGTCATAGTTCAATATTCAGTATCTCCATGACTTTCTGGGGTTCATCATCCTCGGCGAACCTTTGCGATAATTAAGAAAGTGTGAAAAGGGAAAGTTTTTTTTTTTGGGGGGGGGATTATCCTGGGAGCAATAGCATCGTTGAAACATGCTAATATCTAAATTAAATCTCTGGATTAGTTAATGGGATTAGCTTTGGATTAGACAACTAAGAATTTCTTGTGTTGACCAGAAGCGATGAATGTGAATGTCGCACTGGGGACCGGATACATCCCCACCCCCACCGACCGAGGGCAGATACGACCCAATGTCACGTTTTTGGATCGAGGTGGGATGCTCCTCACACGTATGTGCGAACAGAGACAACAAAGAGCTGTTCAGTTCTTTCGGCGCGCCCCCCCCCTTTTTTGGATGCCCCAGACATATTAAACCGATCTCTCCTGACAATCGTCTTAAATGAAAAGGCCATTGGCTTGATTTGGTTCAATGGTTGGATTTTACGGCTTGTCAATCCTTGTTGGATTATTTTATGCCGAAGACGTTTTGTTTTATTCATTCTTGATGCGTTGCATAATCTATGGTAGTATAGATGATTGGCAACACCCTGTATCTCTGCGGGGTCGAGAATACAAAGTACCCAAATGGAAAGTTACAGGGCTAAAATTGCAAATCGGTAGGAAAATTAGGATGACCCAGAAAAAACAGAACCCAAATTATTTATTTATTTTCCCATTAAACTAACCCTAAACCCGAACCCTAACCCTAACCCGAACCCTGAACCTAAACCTAACCCTAACCCTAGTTCAAATGAACAGTTTTATTAAAAAATTTGTGGGTTCTGTTTTTTCTGGGTCTCCCTGTATACAGGGTGACCCAGAAAAAACAGAGCCCAAATTATTTATTTATTTTCCCATTAAACTAACCCTGAACCCCAACCCCAACCCTAGATTTTTTTTAAAAAGGACACCGCTTCGGCTACGGACTTTAATCGTAGCTGGTGTTTTTTTCAGCAGCCACCGGCTAGCTGTTTTTGAGACAGGAGGCCGGGACGGAACTCTGCGAATATACCGGGAGATTGTGTGTTTTTCTATCTGTAACTGAAACTACATTACTACTCAAGTCACAATTCCTTTAGTTATTTATGTCACATTCTCCATGATTTTATATTTGTTATCTAAACCTTAATAATTAATAAAATTGTTTTACATTATTGATATTCAATTGTATTCATATATTCAACAAAGCGGGTTAGCTCAGTCGGTAGAGGATTCGGCTAGAAACTACAAGGTTCCTAGTTCGATTCCGGTCCTCGCCAACTCAGCGTTATGAGTAGCACAGGGATCTGTGCGGTAAAGTAAGGAGCTGGTGATAGGTGTGGCGCTCCACCTCAGATGCAAAAACAATCTCCTTGGTCTAGCGCTAGTGAAAAGGGGATAGACTCCCTCGCTGATTGGCTGATACCGACATTAGGCCGCCCCGACGACTTTACTTACTTAGAGAGTTACAGTGTGAACGGGTAGGTTAATTTGCATATTGATATAAAAAAATTGATACCAATAAATATGTGCTTAGTATTATTGATTTCTGATTGTTTGATTTTATCTTATTGAATATGAGCAAAAAATCTCGGGGATAAATCTTTATAAAAAAAATCCATTAACAAAAAGAAATAAATGTAATTTTATTCTTTACTTCCTATTTTAACTAAATAGTTAAAAAAGGAAAATTTAGCAATGAAAGTCGGGAGTGATGGAAGAGGAAGTTTCAGTTGTTCTTTTTTTCGATTATACCCCCCTCTGTTTCAAATCTTTTTATCAGTATTCTTTATATAGTTTCGTTAGCCTTTCTAATTTAAGGTAATATTTTATTACATTAAAACTTAAACATTTGCAACCAGTGTGCGTATATTTGCTAGTCTATATATATATATAAGTAAGTTTGGTATGTACGGCCGAACTTATCGCTCAGAAAAAATATAATTATTCAGATTTGAAATCTTGCATACACCTTTACATTCTTATAACTAAGAAACACACTAAATTTGGTTATTGGTTTTTACTGATTAAGGGATATAATTTATTAATTAAACAAAAATCAAACGAATTGCGATAATCGTGGCATAGCTGCTGCTGCTAATATTAAAAGAATTCGCTGTCTGCTGCCTATATTCAGCAGCGATTTAAAATGGCAACGCTGCTAGTAATAATAATGACGGTTGAAAAATTAAAAAAGAAAGAATACGATAATTAAAAAAATATAATTATTAATT
>CM042170.1:51399178-51424015 GCA_023376005.1 Doryteuthis pealeii
AGACTATGAAAGTTACTCGGTTGCTGACTGTTTCTTTCTTCTTCTTGTGTGTGTGTTTTATACATACTAGCAAATATATGCACCCTCCAGGTGCAAGTATTTAAGTTTTAATGTAATGAAATATCGTATTAAATTAGAAAGGCTAATGAAACTAAATAAGAATGCAGATAAAAAGATTTGAAACAGAGGGGGATATAATCGAAAAATAGAACTGAAATTTACTCGTCTTTCATTGTTATTTTTTCTAATTTAAGTATCTAGTTAAAAGAGGAAGTAAAGAATAAAATGACAGTTATTTTTTCTTGTTAATGGATTTCATTTAAGATTCATTGACGAGATTGTTGCTAATATTCATTAAAATAAAACCAAACAGTTAGAAACCAATAATAATAAGCATATATTTATTAAAATTACATTTTTAATATCAATATACAAATTAGCCTTCCCATTCACATTGTAAACCGCTATTTTGTTGTATATATAAATATAATTGCATGTTGTTAGTATGTAGATAAGGTTAACAGTATTAATAATGTAAAACAATTTTATTAATAATTGAGGTTTAAATAAAAATAAAATCATTGAGAATGTGACGTTAATAACTAACGGAATTGTGACTTAAGTAATAATATAGTTTCGGTTACAGACAGAAAAACACACAATCTCCATTATAATAAGATATATTTATAAAATACCCAGGGACCAGGGAGCAATGGTGATGAAGGAGTGCTCCACATTCCCCAGACCTCCAAAACTGGAACCTCACCATCAGATTTTAACGTCTTTACCAGGACATGAAAACCCACAGCCACTGCTTTCTAGCACATATATGATAAAACGGGCAATGGGGTTGGGACAATCATATAGGTACTAGACCTTGACGTGACCAGACCGTTTAGCCTAAGTAAGAGTCTAAGTGGAGTGTTGCATGTCATGAACTGCTCATCTGCCAGGATTTCGTTCTTAAGCATCACGTGTCACCACATACGGTCAACAGATGGCCCCATGGGGGTGGGGAAACTTATCCCTCTGTAGAGGTGCAGTTGGTGTATTCCAAAGATCCAGGTGAAAGGGCTGGTGAGCTATTTTAGTTCGGATCTTGTGGAACCTCTTTTTATAGCGATTACATCAACCAAATGTCTTCTTAAGCCACTGACCAATCTGCAATCTTCACCGTGCAAAACCTGTTCAGAGAGGTTGGGGTAATAACAGGCATGAATTGCCTGCACCAGGCCTAACTATAACAGGTTCACAAACTTTCAAACGGTATTGTATATATCAAAACTTTATGTAAGTTTTTTCCGACATCGCACCATATCAGTCAAACACAAGGATCATTATAATGAGGAACCACGCACAAACCGAAGCTCGTCCGTGGTTAGTATACGTATATCTACGCATTGGATGGATCATTTCAACATTTCACTTTTGAAGTGCCTCAGGCACTGGTAAATAAACCCACCTTCGACCCTTTTAGACGAGGGAGCATGTGCTGCCTGGAGGGCCGCCTGAGATCACGCTGATATTGTATAGATCACCAGTCCAATGGTCGAAATTATTGAACACAGGCCTGAAGGCCAGGAAAGTATGAACGAAGTATAAAACTATATGTATACTAAAAACAAATTGCCATTCATATATACATATTGTGTGTGTCTCTGTGTGTTTTTGAGTTATATATATATATACGCTTCCCAATTTTCAGGTTGAGCACTCTGTGTAGAAGGGACTAATTGCGAAAATTCACCGCTTCGGCGAAATGCTAGTCTCACTTGTTTACATAAGTTAGAGACGTCTGGTGAGTTTATTTCCGGTTTAGGAAATATAGCGATTATTCTGCCTTCTATTCTAGGCAGCTGCTTGTGGACCCATCGGTAAGAGACTTGACGATCAAAGTTCGTTCGGGTCTCGATCCCGACCAGAGGTAGCTGCTGAAAAATAAGTCTAGCTGTACTGATGAGGGGTAAACACCGAAACTCGCGTCTGTAGATTACTTTATATATATATATATATATATATATATATATATTTGTTGTTGTTTATTCTAAACTCTATCGGTGTGGAAAAAAATTCAGTTTTTTAAAGTAAAAACATTTTTCAAACTGACATCTGGGGAAAAAAAGAAAAGACCGGCACATCCGTATTTTCTGAACACAATCCTCAGTATCTCAGGGAGTTTTTTTTTAAGTTTTATATATAAAAAGTGCTCCATACATTAAGTAGAGCATGATTATAAGGACCTATAGGAGTCAGGTACTATCTACCAACGCTTCAGGATGATTCTGACTCTGATTCTGTCAGAATTATCCTGAAGAGCCATTCGGGTGAAACTTAGGTAGATAGTACATGATTCATATAGGTCCTCATATATATATATATATATATATATATATATATATATATATATGTGTGTGTGTGTGTGTGTGTGTGTAAACGTTATATAAATATGTATGAGTGTTTATATATATGTATGAATGTAATCGTAACCCAGACAAAAACAGCTTACCAGAGCAAGGTTTTTTATTAGAGCAATGCACTTAAAACTGTCTAACTTACAGAATAAAACAATTCAAAGTTTAATTTGCAACGAAATCATGATTTTGTGTGGCGTGTGTCTGCAGTGAACGCCCTTTATTAAATCGTCAAGATCATTGATATAAATTTAGAGAAATGGCCTTTTGTCGGTGTCAGCTGGACAGTGAGGGATTCTATCTCCTTTTCGCTAGGGAGATTGTTTTCTTTTTTGGGGTGGGGTACCACACCTACTATCAGCTCCCCACATTACAGCACAGATCAGATTGCGCTGAGTTGACGCAGATCAGCATCGAACCCGGAACCTTGCGATTCCAAGACGGGTGCTCTACCGACTGAGGTAAAACAGCCCACTTCTGTCACTTCTTTGTTTTTAATGAAAGCGTTCCTATAATCTTGGACTGGAACCCAACGGGTTAACGGATCGTCTAGCAGTCGACCAGCATCGAACCCGGAACCTTGCTATTTACCAAGGCGGGTCTTCTACCGACTCGGCTAAACCAGCCCACTCCATCACTTCTTCCCATGAATAAAAGCATTCGTATCATTGTGACTGGAACCCAACGGTTTAACGGATCGTCTAGCAGTCGACCAGCATCGAACCCGGAACTTTGCTATTCCGAGGCGGGTGTTCTACCGACTGAGCTAAACCAGTTCACACCGTCACTTTTTTCCTTGAATAAAAGCATTCTTATCATTGTGGCTGGAACCCAACGGGTTAACGGATCGTCTAGCAGTCACCAAAAAAAGAAAAAAAAGAAGGAAAAAAATCACGTGGATTTAATTTTGACGTCTTGTTCTCAAGGTTGTCGCCATGCTGAAATCCGCCGTTTGTTGGCTTATATACAAATTGGGAGGAAATTCAATATCCAGTCATTCGGAAAAGTAAAAAAAATTTGGGTGTTGGACTTAAATCTGCTCAGTGCTTCCTGTCTCGTCAGTAAATCATCACATGTCCCGGGCAGCAGGGTCTTTTTTCTTTTTTTTTCTACTTTTTTTTTCTTCTTTTTTTTTTTTTGTTGACAATATTAATTATGGGTTTAGCGAAGATTATTTCGCGCCTTTTTTATTCATTCTTTTCAATTTTTAAAATTTTATATATATATATATATATATATATATATATATATATATATATATATATATAGTATCATCCACAGACACGTGTTACGACTTATCAAGTCTCTTCAGTGTGGCTAGACATTTTGTGGGCTACCTACAGCCAGTATAGAAATCCGATCGTTTCAGCAGCAGTCGGACAGCTTAACCGCTAGGCTATCGTCACCCACAGAATGTGGAGGGAATTTTAACTGTTTTAATACATACATCTGTATGTATGTGTGTATGTAAAGACCGTCATAGAGTGCTCCATCCCTTTTATAGGAGAGCGTTGCGTTTTATAGGAGGCTCGTTCAAAAGTAAATATATTTCTGGCAAAAGGTACTATATATATATATATATATATATATATATATATATATTTATTTATTTATTTATTTACCAACTCCTCCACAAGCAGGATGTGACACAAGGTCAATTTCTTAAGCGGAGTTCAACAGGTTTGAATTCAGAGTTTTCCTTCTCCTAGACCGGTTGCCTAACCAAGGTTAAAGAGCCCAGTCTGCCTACTATGATATATATATATATATATATGTTTGGTTTGGTTTGTTTTGTTTTACGGCATATCAACCTCAGTGGTCATTTAATGCCGATAAAGTTTTGAATAAATCAATTCTTAATGGATAATACAATTTTTTTATAAATACATTTTTCTTTAACCCATAGATGGACGGTGACAGGTACTACCACTCCGGGTCAGGGAGGGGCATTCCCCAAAACCTCCAAAACTGGAACTCATCAGATACAACCAGGAATGTAGACCCAGCCCACGCCCTAGTACCCAAATGATAAAGGGGTTGGGGCTTATTATTTATATTATATATGGTTGGGAAAATCATATAGTGCTAGGCTTGACGAGTGACCAGATTGATCGAAGGACGCCTCTCGGCCGCCCGTCTAGCCCAAAGATAATATATATATATGTGTGTGTGTGTGTGTGTGTGTATGTGTGTGTGTAAGTGTGTGTCATGAAAATCGTTTGCGTTTTTTTTTCTTGTTTTTTTTTTTGACAATATTAATTAAGGGTATAGCCAAGTTTATTTCGCGCCGTTTTTATTCATTTAAAAAAATATATATATATATATAATATATATATATATATATATATATATATATAAAGGGTATCATGAAATTCGTTTTATTTTCAACAGAAATTTCATAAACATAAGATGTCTCGGTAGAAATTAACCTAATTTCTTGTGACGTCAACTGTAAGGAATATGAAGAATTTCTTGAACCATCTGTTACTAATACTATAATCAATTGCACCTTCAACTTTTTTTGGTTGCTTTTGCGGAGTTCGAAACCGTAAAGTTCTCGTATTAGATTATGTAGTTGGAGGCCGTGGTGTGGTTAGAGTCGTAGGAAATGGATCCCGAGTTCAAATACTGGACGAAGCTACAGTTCACATAGCGCTAATATCATTGGAAAGGCATGAATTTAACTACTCTCCCTCCAGCTATGGGTAAACTGGGCTCTTTAACCTTGGTTAGGCAACCAGTCGAGAGAAGGAAAACCTCCTCCAGCTATTGGGCAGACTGGGCTCTTTAACCTTGGTTAGGCAACCAGTCTAGGAGAATGAAAATTCAAACCTGTTAAATCCGTCTGGGGTGATCACTTCCAAAATAGGCTTAGTCCTAATTAGTGATCTGTTTCAATAAAAAAAATCAACAGCATCTAGTGGTGAAGTTCCAATTTTGGAACACCATTGAGAGTGGAGTACCCCTTTATTTCCATTACTCCCAGCTCCACCCTAACCCGGAGTGGTAGTACCTTTTACTGTCCCATTTATGGGTTAAATCGATCAAATTTGTTTTAAAAGAATGAGTTTTAAAAAATTGAATACCCAACAATATGAATAAAAAAAAAGTCCTCAGCATAAAATAACCCAACAAGGGTTGACATGCTGTAAAATCCAACCAACCAGCCAAGCTTTCACTCAACAAATGTTGTTGGTTGTTTCTGACGCAACACCATGAAGAAAGCAGCGGCAACAAAGCACCGGCACATCAACATCTTCAGGGACTTCAACTGCGACATCTGTGGTCGAGAATGTTTTTCAAACATCGGACTTCACAGTCACAAGAGGCGCTGTAACTTCAGGGCCACATAAAAAACTTTATTATAGTCTTCCGAGACTGAAATGCCAATATAGCTCAGTTCAAAATCGTAAAGTGTAAGTTCCCAAACTACAGTATGTTGCCCGTTCCTCTGTGCGGCTTACATATCACACACGGAGTGAAGTAATGCACAACCTGTCAGCGTACCAACGACCACGATACTACCAACCACAGAGAGAACCTACTAAAATTCTACTACGTTTTAATATATTTATTTACCAACCCCTCCACATGAGCAGGATGTGACACAAGGTCAATTTCTTAAGCGGGATTCAACAGGTTTGACTTCAGAGTTTTCCTTCTCCTAGACCGGTTGCCTAACCAAGGTTAAAGAACCCAGTCTGCCTTACTATTTACCCATAGCTGGAGGGAGAATAGGATTCATACCTTTCCCAAGGGTATTAGCGCTAAGTGAAATGCAATTACCACATCCAGGATTTGAACTCGGAGCGACGAGTCCATTTCCACTGACTTTAACCATTACACCACGAGCGTGAGTTTTGATATATAGATTAGATTTTAAAATTCACAGATTGAAAATCTCGACGGTTAACTACTCAAAACTCTGACCCCCACCCCACTCGGTGTTTTTGTGTCCAGATAAATCGGGGGAAAAACTCTAGCTAAGACTTCATTGAAATCAAATCTATCTCTCAGGAGACAGACTAAGCCTCAAAATATCCGATGATTTAAGAGATATTTTAAAATACCTTTGACACTTGGCAACAGAAATGACGTCACCAACCATGTGACATAACATCCATTTAACACTTGAAAATGTCGATAAAGGTCACGAGTAGCAATGACATCATCTGGGATTTTAAAAAGATTGGTTATTTTGTTTTACGGCATATCAAACCTTTTTTAAGGCCGAATCAAACCATTTTGATAAACAAAGGACTCAAATTGCTTACAGTACCTGCTGTTGCTTAAGTGGTCACCCAATTAAGTACCGCCCTGTCGTCTGGGGCGTTAGAATGCACCGACTGCACCTCTGCAGAGGGGTAAGACTCCCCCAATGGGGCCACCTGTTGGCCGTGGGTGGCGACCCGTGATGCTTAAGGATAGAGCCCAGGTGGATGAGTAGTTCATGACATGCAATACTCCACTTTGGCCCTATCTTGGACTAGACGGGCGGTCGGAGAGGCCCCCTCCGATCAATCGGCTGGTCACGTCAAGCCCTAGCACCTATATGATTGCCCCAACCCTATTGCCCTTATGGCAAGCCCCAACCCCTTTTTATCATATGGGTGCTAGAAGGCGGTGACTGCGGGTCTACATGTCCTGGGAATGACGTTAAACTCTATCTGATGGTGAGGTTCCAGTTCTGGAGGTTTGGGGAATGTGGAGCACCCCTTCATCACTATTGCTCCCTGGTCCACTCTGACCCGGAGTGGTAGTACCTGTTAGGGTCCCATCTATGTGTTGAATAGAAAAACATGAGTTGATAAAAAAATTGTATTATCCATTAAGAATTGATTTATTTCAAAACTTTATCGGCATTAAATGACCCACTGAGGTTGATATGCCACAAAACAAAGCAAACAAACAAACAAAACACGCTTATTGATGCTTAACTTGATAGAGTGAGAAAGAAAGAGAGTGGAAGGAAGGGATGTGGGGTTGGTTGTTTTGTTTTACGGCATGTCAACCCTTTTCGGGTCATTTAATGCCGAATAAATTCATTTTTTTATAAACAAAAGTTGCTTACAGTACCTCGTAATTGGTCACCCAATTAAGTATTGAACAGGCTCATCGCTGCTTAACTTTGATGATCTTGCGGGAAGCGGTGCTTTCAGTGTGACTTGCTGGTTCTTTTGTTTTACGGCATCTCAACCCTTTTCGGATCATTTAATGCCAAATTAAACCATTTGGATAAATAAAGAACTCATCTTGCATAAAGAACCAGCTGTTGCTTAAGTGGTCACCCAATTAAGTATTGAACATGTTCATTGCTGCTTAACTTCAGTAATCTAGTAAGAATCGGTGTTTTCAGCGTGACTTGACCCTAATTCGTCGAACAGCATATCCTTATAAATCTAATGTGGTCATTAAATTGGGGAACAGTTTACAAGTTCGTTTTAATACCAAAATGATCCCTCATTTTACATCCAGAAACAAATGGCGAAAACAGTTATTTGAGTTAGTTTATTTGTTGAACAGGTTGGTGCTTTTGTTTTATGGCATGTCAACCCTTTTCGGGTCATTTAATGCTAAATCAAGCCATTTTTGATAACAAAGGACTCAGGTTGCTTACTTACTATCTCTCTCCCCTCTCTCTCTGACACAAAAGAACACTTGTGTATATACCCAACATGTGGGTATATAACACTAGGTCCTCTCTGACCCAAAATGGTAATACCTGTTAGGGTCCCATCTATAGGCTTAAACAGAACAAAATGAGTTTTTAAAAAATGTGTTCAAAGAAAAAATTGAGCACCTGTCAAGAATGAATAAAACAAAACGGTCTTCAGCATAAAATGACCCAATAAGGATTGACATGCCATAAAAACCAACCAACTAACCAGACATGAGTCTAAATAGATTCCAGTGGGACAACTCAAGATGAAGAGTAAACATTAAAAGAATAGAAAAACCTTAAGAAAAAGTTGGTTATTTCCTATAAATCTAACATAAACAAAGGGGAACCATTCTTGACTGATAAATTATTTATCTATTTCCTAATTGATTAACATGATATTACAGGGTGACCCAGAAACTCTATCTGATGGTGAGGTTCCAGTTCTGGAGGTTTGGGGAATGTGGAGCACCCCTTCATCACCATTGTTCCCTGGTCCACTCTGCCCCGGAGTGGTAGTACTTGTCAGGGTCACATCTATGGGTTAAATAGAAAAAATGTATTCATAAAAAAATTGTATTATGCATTAAGAATTGATTTATTTCAAAACTTTATCGGCATTATATGACCCACTGAGGCTGATATGCCGTAAAACCAAACCAAACCACAGAAGGAACTGCGAAATGTCCCACCTGCTTCTCAAGAGGCCTGGCCGAAGAGAGAGTGATTTTCTTCTTCCGTTTCTCGTCCCAGGGGTGGGAGAGCCACATCCGTTTCCGGTCAAGACCCAGAACTTCCGTTTTTATTTTTAAATCAGAGGGTCTACATCTCCTGGGAATGACGTTAAACTCTATCTAATGGTGAGGTTCCAGTTCTGGAGGTTTGGGGAATGTGGAGCACCCCTTCATCACCATTGCTCTCTGGTCCACTCTGACCCGGAGTGGTAGTACCTGTCAGGGTCCCATCTATGGGTTAAATAGAAAAATGTGTTTATAAAAAAAAAATTGAGTATCCATTAAGAATGATTTTATTTCAAAACTTCATCGGCATTAAATGACCCATTGAGGTTGATATGCCGTAAAACAAAACAAACAAACAAACAAATTGGATAATCTGATCTGTGCGGTAAAGTGACGCCCCACCTCGGCAAAAACAGCGCTAGCGAAAAGGGGATAGACTCCATCGCGGTCCGGTTGATAACGACAATATCCCACTTCACAAACTTTACTTCTGCGTGTGTGTGTAATTTCATTTAAAAAAACATAAACACAAGATTCGTTGACGAGTGATGTTTAATAAGCCGACGCTGCAGTGTTTCGGTTTGTTTGTCAAACCTTCGTCAGTGCCTTCGTTTGTTTAAAAGTTAAATAGAAAAATGTGTTTATAAAAACATTGAGTATCCATTAAGAATGACTTTATTTCAAAACTTTATCGGCATTAAATGACCCATTAAGGTTGATATGCCCCCAAACAAAATAAACCAAACCAAATACGAGAGATCATTCTGTCGAACCTTGTAATGAAAAAAAAAAAAATAATAATAACAACAAGAAAACAAGTTCTAAATAGCAGAAACCAAATATTTCTCCAGATTCTATGAAATCTCCAAGAAATACCCGTCCCAGAAATCAACTCATTTGTCATGTGTGCCTTAAGATTTTAAATTGGATAAATATTTACGCCCCACCCCTCCCTCACCCTCGTTTGAGCAATTGAAACATTTTATAAGTGCTATTCTTCGTGAAAACAATATATATTAGAAGCGATGGAAAAAAGAAACTTTAGTTTTTTTTTCTCACTCACTCATCCCCCACCCCCTCCGATTTTCGTTGCTTTAAAGGATTAAAGAAGAACCCAGACCCTTAATTCTTTTAATCCTTTATCGTGTCATTGGGTTAATCAACACTTGAGGAAACGTGCAATTATTTTACGGTCAGCTCCACTCCCCCACCCTCTTCCACCCCACACACGCACCTTCTCGGATTTCCATTCTCCATTATTGTCCCCTCCACACTAATTCCATTGAATAATGAGAAGTCTTGCTCGTACCGGATGAGACCCAATGAATTAGCTGACAGATTAAAGGAAACGCCCTTCTTCTCGAATTTCCACAAATAAAGAAGATAAAACAAAAACAAAAACAAAACAAAAATCAGTTATTTCAGCCATTTAGAAAAGTGCACATTTTTTGACATTTCCCGTTCAAAATAGCTGGAAGCCCACACAATTTTCAAGATTAAAAAAATCCGGTAATTTTCACCTTTAGTTGTCAAAACTCCTAGCAAATAAGGCAATTAGAGTAACCTCCCTTGACTTTCACTTTGAAACAAGCTGGTAGCTATTTTGAAAGTCTCCGTGCGAAATAAACAAATCTTAGAAACTTTTTCGAAAACAATACAACTGCATGCTTTAACACAAAAATATCATAAAATGTGTTCTTAATAACAATTAAGTTCATCTAAGATAATACGCACGCACAATCTTATGCTAGGAATTTAGCCAACTGACTTTCACTTTGAAACAAGCCGGTGGCCATTTTGAAAGTCTCCGCGCGAAATAAACAAATCTTAGAAATTTTTTCGAAAACAATACAATTGCGTGCTTTAACACAAAAATATCATAAAATGTGTTCTTAATAACAATTAAGTTCATTTCAGATAATTTTATGTTAGGAATTTAGCCAACTGACTTTCACTTTGAAACAAGACGGTAGCCATTTTGAATGTGTCCGTCGAGTAAATAAAATAGCCGCCTCGCGGGATGTAATGCCAGAAGACCATTTTGTGAGTTCGATCCTCACTAAGTGTCCCATAATTTCGGATTTGATCCACAAATAAGTTAAAGTTAGTCAATTCATGGTGTAGTGGTTAATAAACTTATAATAGATAGTTTGAATTTTTTTTATTCAAGAATGAATCTATTACGAAATATGTAGAGTGTATGTGAAAAAAGTGAATTTTCTTTTTTGTTCCAATAAAGTTACGATAAATGTAAACAATAATTTATCAAACATGACTTGATTTGGCATTAAATAACCCCAAAAGAGTTTATATGCCGTAAAACAAAATAACCAACCAACCTCTCCAACAAATAAACCAACCAACCCAAAACAGACACCTCAACTGTTTTTAGCCATTTCTGTTTCTGGAAATAAAGTGAGGGATCATTTTAATATTATAACCAAGTTGTAAAATGATCCCCCATTTCTTGACCATAATAAATGCAAACATAATACGAGTGTTTTTGTCTCGTAGCTAAGTTACGACTAAATAAACATATAAGATTATTTCAAATAGGATTATTTATTTTTATGTTTTCACTAAAATGATTTTCTTAGAAGATTTTATCCACCGAAAAATGTTTGTATAAGAAGACAGAAACGCCAAATCAAAAATGAATAAAACGACTCAATTATTTGTTATATATACTAGCAACAGAAAACACCCTCCTGGCGTCGTAAAAATTAATTTTCGAAAGACATTGCCTGAGAGGGTGGGAGTTAAAAATTCAGTGTCAGAGTGTTTGTATCATAAGTAAGCAAAATCTCATTTTTATAAAGAAGTAAAAAAAAAAAAACAACAAAAAAAAAACAATTTGAAATGAAAAGGGTGGGAGTTAAAAATTCAGTGTCAGAGTGTTTTTATCATAAGTAAGCAAAATCCTCATATTTATTAAAGAAGTAAAAAAAAAACAAAAAAAAAAAAAAAACAATTTGAAATGAAAAGGGTGGGAGTTAAAAATTCAGTGTCAGAGTGTTTGTATCATAAGTAAGCAAAATCCTCATATTTATTAAAGAAGTAAAAAAAAAAACAAACAAACAAAAAAAAAATTTTGAAATGAAAAGGGTGGAGTTAAAAATTCAGTGTCAGAGTGTTTGTATCATAAGTAAGCAAAATCCTCATATTTATTAAAGAAGTAAAAAAAACAAAAAAAAAAAAACAATTTGAAATGAAACTGAGCTCCGTCCTCTCAAATAAAGTGTTGCTTGCATGTAATAATCAAACAATTATTTTGAATATTTTCCACATCAATTTTCCACAAAATCGTTGGTATTTATTTATTTGGAAACTTTTTTAGTTAACTTCTCGTTACTGTAAAAAAAAAAAAAAAAAAAAGAAAAAAAAAAGAACGAGATAAAAAAAGCAATTTTAAAATTGCTTACTCAAATTTTGGGTGTATATAGCATAAGGATATTGATATAGATAAGGATATGACGTAAGCTGTGACGTAGAGCTATGACGTAGTTTTTTGTTACAGACAGAAATACAAACAATCTCCATTATTAATAGATTTACCAACCCTCCACATGTTTCGATGGATCACGTCGTGGCTGGACATAGCAGGCTACCTCCAACTGGGATTTAAACCGGTCCTATCAGCCAGAGTTCCTAACGCCTAGGCCATCAGCACACCTGCAGACCAGAGCGGGATGTTAACTGATAAACCAACCAACTGGTCTACATTTCTCTGTCCGGTTTATAGGGGCTTGTCAAACACTTTTTAAAAACTCTCTAAAATTATTTCTTTCACAAGAAATGTTCTCCTGACGATAAACTAAGGTCGAAGCTAGTTGAGAAAAATAAATAACATTCCTATAGTAAAAATCATTTCCCAATGAATTCCTATAGTAAAAATCATTGTCCAATGAATTTTTATAGTGAAAATCCTGGTCCAGTGAATTCCTATAGTAAAAATCATTTCCAATGAATTCCTATAGTAAAAATCATTGTCCAATGAATTTTTATAGTGAAAATCCTGGTCCAGTGAATTACTATAATAAAAATCATTTCCAATGAATTTTTATAGTGAAAATCCTTGTCCAGTGAATTCCTATAGTAAAAATCATTGTCCAATGAATTTTTATAGTGAAAATCCTTGTCCAGTGAATTACTATAGTAAAAATAATTTCCAATGCATTTTTATAGTGAAAATCATTTTCAATGCATTCCTATAATAAAAATCATTGTCCATTAAATTTTTTATATTGGAAAATAAAGAAATACAGTTTGTCGAATCACTTTTTGTTCATTTTGATAAACAAGGAACTCAGCTTGCTTCCAGTACCAGCTGTTGCTTAAGTAGTCACCCAATTAAGTATTGAGCAGGTTCATCGCTGTTTAACTTCGGTGATCTAGCTGGAACCGGTGCTTTTATCGTGACTTGATCATAATGCATTTTAGTTTGGTTTTGGTTTGGTTTGGGTTTTACGGCATATCAACCTCGGTGGGTCATTTAATGCCGATACAGTTTTTAAATAAATTCATTCTTAATGGATAATCAATTTTGTTTATAATCTCATATTTTTCTATTTAACAGGTACTACCACTCCGGGTCAGAGTGGACCAGGGAGCAATGGTGATGAAGGGGTTCTCCACATCCCCCAAACTTCCAAAACTGGAACCGCACCATCAGATAGAGTTTAAAATCATTCCCAGGACATGTAGCCCCTCAGCCACCGCCTTCTAGCACCCATATGATAAAAAGGGTTGGGGCTTGCCATAAGGGCAATAGGGTTGGGGCAATCATATAGGTGCTATGGCTTGACGGGACTAGCCGATTGATCGGAGGGGCCTCTCCGATCGCCCGTCTAGCCCTGGAAATTTTAGTGTCATACTTATAGTTGAAACTGCCTAATAAGCTAAGGTGAAGTAAATCACTCACGCTCAACTGACCTTGTGCCACTCTAAGCAAAGGTAAAACATTGACTAATCACTTTTCAGCACAAATGCACGACTTCCGATCAGATTGACCTAAAATTTACAATATCCTGACAGATGTGTGCCAGATGAATGTGTGTGGGGGTGGGTGGTGGAAACGCCTCCCACCCCTCCGCCCACACCGATTGATATGACTTTCCCTTAGTTGGTAAAACCTAAATATTCAGGTGATTAAACATCCTGGCCAGTAGAATATTATTTTGCTTATCTGTTGGGATCTTCAAAACCAAAATGCAAATGTCTGGAATGGAATTCTGGGATGTCAGGATGTTCTTTGCAATTCTACACTCATTAACCAAAAGATGGCACCAACCATGAAACTTTCAAGACGATAGGAGTGGCTCTAGCTAATAAACACACACACGCGCGCGCGTGCATATACACACACACACACGCACCCGCACGCACACACACACACACACATATATATATAAAAATGTATAAATATATAATGCATATATATAATGTATATATATGTATATATTCATATATATATATATTCATACACACACACACACACACATATATATATGTATATAAAATGTATATATATATAATATATATATATATAATGTATATATATATATGTATATATTCATGCACACACACACACACACACACACACACACATATATATATTATATATGAAATTTGAGTAATCATAATATTCTAAGTGATTGATTATATTTTTCTCGGCATTTCAAACTCCTTTACTATAAACGTCAACATGTGCAATATATATATTATAATATATATATATATATATATATATATATATAGTCATTCACATCTTGACTTTCGACTTATCAAGTTTCTTCAGTGTGGCTAGACATTTTGTGAGCTACCTACTGCTGGGATAGAACTCCGATATATATATATATATATATATATATATATATATATATATAGAGAGAGAGAGAGAGAGAGAGAGAGAGAGAGGAAGAGAGAGAGAGAGAGAGAGAGAGAGTTAAGCAAGAAAACTGGAAATGAATCCGCCAGATATGTTTGAAAAAAATAATTGCAAGAAAAATATATAAAACTTTGGTATGGATGAAATTTATTATTGCTATTTGTCGACACGTGTTTCGATTTGAATTCTTATACACAAAGCATTCTATTTAAAATTATTTAATTATAGAATTATGAATATAGAAAACACAAGCATGCAAACAGAGTTCATCATCAGGACTAATGTCTGTGTGAGTAAGAGTTTGTGAGTATATATATATATATTATATATATATATATATATATATATATATATATATCGAGAAAAAAAATGTATATGAGAAGTCAACAAGTGTAAAGAAGTGTTTGATATGCCTTTTTTAGCCGACAATTTTTGGAAGAATATGTGATTAATTGAAGTCGTACCTAATTTCAAATGTAAGGCTAAACAAATCGAGAAAAATCAATCACTGATTTTTCTCGATTTGTTTAGCCTTACATTTGAATAGGTATGCCCGCCTAATTCATTAATTATTAATTAATTTTCCAAATTAGGTACGACTTCAATTAAGCGCATATTCTCCTCCCTGTTAAACCTGTTAAACCACGCTTAAGGGCTGGTATATATATATATATATAATATATATATATATATATATATATATATATATATATATATATATATATATACCAGTCCCTCCGCACGAGCAGGATGAGACACGAGGTCAATTTATCAAGCGGTGTTTAACAGGCTTGAATTCGGAGTCTTCCTTCTCCTAAACTGGTTGCCTAAACAAGGTTAAAGAGCCGAGTATGTCCTAGTATTTACGCATAGCTGGAGGGAGAGTAATTGAATGCATACTCTTCCCAAAGGTATTGGCGTTAGATGAAATGCAAGCAGGGTTTGAACTCGGGTCGATAAGTCCATTTCCTACGACTCTAACCACTACTCCACGCACCTCCATATATTTCTGTTTACAACGGTGATGTAAAAAAAAAAATAAAAAAATAAAATAACAGAACAATTCTAATCAAGAATCCTTGGTACGTCAAAAAAAAAAAAAAATTGCCACCCAGGAAAATAAACAAATACAAATGAAGAAAAAAAGAATAACTTCACGTGTGAGGGCGGAAGCTATTTTTACAGATGTGTCCTGTGTCACAACCCCCCTCCACCCCCGCATCCCACCAACACCAGCAAAATTTGCTACTTTGACAGTGACGACCACGCCCAATGATGTACGTCACACAAAGGAAAGTCATGAAGCCGAAGATGTGTCTAGCCGTCCATTCACACAGGCGAGCGAAATTAACAAGGTCAAAAGAAAAAGAAAGGAAAAAGAAAAAGAAAAGAAAAGAAAGAAAAGAAAGAAAGAAAGAAAAAGAAAGAAAGAAAGAGAAAGAAAGAAGAAAGAAAGAAAAAGAAAGAAAAGAAGAAAGAAAGAAAAAGAAAGAAAGAAAAAAGAAAAAGAAAGAAAGAAAAAGAAAAGGAAAGAAAGAGAAAGAAAAAGAAAAAAGAAAAGGAAAGAAAGAAAGAAAAAAAGAAAGGAAAGAAAAAAGGAAAAGAAGAAAAGAAATAAAGAAAAGAAAGAAAGAAAAGAAAGAAAAAAAGAAAAGGAAAGAAAGAAAAAGAAAAGGAAAGAAAGAAAAAGAAAAAGAAAGAAAAAAAGAAAGAAAAAAAGAAAGAAAAAAGAAAAAAGAAAGAAAGAAAAAAGAAAGAAAAATAATTTTTTTCTATTTCTCTGAATGTTTGAGATAAGGCTTGATGATTAGTATTATCTGCGTTATTCGGACTATTGTCCTCATTTTCATTGTTATCTGTACAACGTTTCGGCCGATATGCCCTCCGGCCTTCTTCAGGTATTTCTTGTCGGACTCGAGAACCCTCTTTTCGGACCCAGGAACCTTCTTTTCGGACTCGGGAACCTTCTTTTAGAACTCGGGAACTTTCTTGTCGTAATCGGGAGCCATCACGGAACTTTGAACCTAACCCTTTATTCAGTCCTCGGGGGTATCCTATTCTCATTCCGCTAACTATAGCTAGGTTAAGAGTTGTGTTAATTATTTTTCTATGTTACTGCCTCTACTCAGGATTGAACCCAGAATCCAGAGATAACTGTCACTTAGAACTGTCTTAACCTAACTATCTTATCCACTAGGCCATGAGTAAAATTGTTTTCTTCTTTTGGTACACAGGCCTCAAGTTACTTAGAGGTTCCATACAGTAACATCTGTTACTAAGTGGTCACCCATCCAATTACTGAGAAGGGTCATCATTGCTTAACTTGCGTGAACTAGTGACTGTAGAGTCAATTGCGGGACTAAATGTGATTTAGCAAGGATTTTTTAAGTTGTTTACACAACCAGCTGTAGTCACCCATTCTATTACTGACCAGGCCTATCATTGCTTAACTTAGGTGATTGTAAGTAAGCTGCATAACTTTAATTGCTATATACAAAGCTTTTCTTAGTCTAACATCGGTTATACAAACGGTGTGATAGAGTTTGTGGATGATAGAGAGACATATCAGAGAGAGAGAGAGAGAGAGAGAGAGAGAGAGAGAGAAGAGAGAGGAGAGGAGAGGGGGGGGGGAAAAAAATGGTAAAAAATTAAAATGAAGTGTGGAGTGGCCTATTGTCGGTATCAGCCGAAACAGCAAGAGAGTCTATCCCCTTTTTCGCTCCTTTTGTTGTTGTTATTTCTTTTTTTTTTTGGCTTTGGTACTCTAAAATAAAAACGTCAGATTTTAATCATCGTCGACGAAAAAACAAAATTACGGTCATAAAAGGAGGATCCAATCTATGCCTAAATTGTAAAACGAGCCCCCACTTTAAAACTAACCATTCTCACAAAATAAAAACTTTTAGAATATAAACATTGAAGTGAATATTAAAATAAATAAATAAAATATATTTAGTATTGTAAAATAACGGGTGCAAGAAAAATTGCAAAAACACGGACATAAAATGAGGGTTCAGTTTATTTTATGGTAGGAATTTACAAGGAAATAGTTAAGGATTACCCAGTTTGCTACCGGTAGAATGTGACACAATGTCACAAGTATGGGGCTTCCAGCGAGGATCGAACTCATGAGTAACTATGCGTTTATACATTTACCAACTCTATTGAACGACTGAAATGTGATACAATATCAATTTCTTAAGCAGTCTTTAACAGAATCTTTCTTCTGTTAGACTGGTTGCCTAACCAAGGTTAAAGCGTGCAGTCTGACCTACTATTTACCTATAGCTGGAGTGAGAATAGTTGGATTCATACCAATAATGTTTATATATAAACAGTCTGTACGTATAGATATCTAATTTTGTGGTGTTTGATTTTGTCCTTAGGGATATCTATTAATAATGGAGATTCGCTTCCGGTTTTTGTCTGTAACAAAAACTACGTCACTGCTTACGTCACATTACCCAAAATCGTCATAACATAGAATAAATACACTCAAAATTTGAACATGCAACATTAGACAGTCCTCATTGTTTTTTAAAACAAGTTTTAATAAATACATGACTGGTATTATATATCTATATATAGTTTGTTTTATTTTAATACATATTTAAAGTTTATATTTCAAATTGTTTTATTTTTTAATCCTTTAATGAATTTGATGGTTTTACTTACTTAGGGTACAAACTCGCTGACATTGAATTTTTAACTCCCACTCCTCAGGGAGTTTTGAAACATATTGTTTCAAAAATCTATTTTTACATCGCCCGGAGGGTGTTTTTTATGTTGCTAGTCTGATTAAGGAAAAATCATGAAAAACTTCTACGTATTTACATGACCCCTACACATGAGCAGGATGTGGCACAGGGTCATTTTAGGCAGAGTTTAATAGATTTGAATTCAGAGTTTTCCTTCGTCTAGACTGGTTACCAAGCAAAGTTTAAATCCCAATCTGCCCTACTATTTACCAATAGCTGAGGGGAGAATAATTGGATGTACATATTTACCAACCTCCCCTTTTGAGTAGACACAAGGTCAATTTTAAGCAGGGATACAGTTTAATAGACTTTCTTCTGTTAGGCTGGTTGCCTAACCAAGGTTAATTTTTTTATTAAAAAGAAAGACACAGATGGCAAAGGTTTTAATTCAGATTTTTCCTTCTCCTAGACCGGTAGCCATACCAGATTCCAGTCTGCCCCACTATTTACCCATAGCTTGAAGTGAAAATAGTTGGATGCATACATTTCCCAAGTGTATTAGCGCTATGTGAAATGCAAACGGTCTCGTCCAGGATTTGAACTCGAGTCACCGTGTGCATTTTCTACGATGATAATCGTTACAGTACGAGCACCTCCTCCCAGTCACGAGAAGATATAAATTGAAACAATTCTGATATTTAAAAATGGTACAAATGCAGAATAGCGCGCATGGGATAATAATACTAGAATCGCATTTAACGTATAAATAGAATTTGATTACAGAAACTCCCGAAGTAGCTTAAGGTTAACCCTAACCTAACCCTAACCCTAAAACTAACCCTAACCCAAGCCATAGCATCTAAAAGGTTTCTGGTATTTCCATGAAATGTAAGGAAATGTAATGCTTTTTATACATAATCTAATGAAAATTAACTATGTTAAGCTCCGTTGATGGTTTTTATTAAAACCGAGACGCTTACAAATGTTCTTTTCCTTCCCTTTCTCTCTTTTTTTTTCTTTTTTTACTCAACTCTTTATTTTTCTTTCTTCTTTCTTTCTTTCTTTCTTTCTTTTCTCTCACTCTATTTCCTTTTCCTTTTTCTTTTTTATCTTTTCTTTTCTTCTATCTCTTCATTTTCTACTTTGTCTTTTTGCTCGTTCACTCCTTTTTTTTCCTTTATTTTTTTTCCTTCTTTGTCTTTCTGTTTTTCTATTTCTTGTCATTTTCTCTTTCTTTTTCCTTTTCTCCCGCTTAATTCTTCTCAATCATTTTAAAAAATTCTTTCTCTTCTTTTTCTTCCTTTTTTCTTTCTTTCTTTCTTTTTCTATCTGTTCTTTCTTATCTTTTTGTTCTTTTTCTTTTTCTTTTTCTTTTCTTTCTTCTATTTTTTGCTTGCCTGTTTTAGATTCTTTTTCATATTTTTCTTTGACTTAATTTTGTTGTTTTTTTTTTCAAAAATTCTATACTTCATTTCATTGTCGGATTTCATATCCATTTTTCCTTCTCATAATCAAATGATATTATCCCTTGCGCGCTATTCTGCATTTGCACCTTAAAAATGTTTCCTATATTTAGAACTGGAAAATGTTTATTGTTTTCTGGTGACCTCTGATGACCTCTGGTGACCTCTGGTGACCTTATATAGACTATGTCACGAATGGAGATGTCACGAACGAGCCTGTGATGGCAAAATTTCATATGAATAGAGTTTTGTCTTTTAAGCGTGGAGGCGACACGGACGCACAAACAAAAAGCGGGGTCTCGTTTATCAGAATAGATGGAGAGTGCGCATGCGCATTGCTCAGAAAGAAGCAAAGCCAAGAAGTGCTGCTGCTGCTGCTGCTGCTGATGATGATGATGATGCTTGAAGAAATAGAAAAATTCCAATGAATTTCATTGTGAATGCATAGAGAATCCTCGGGTGGCATTTTTTTGTCTTTTCGTAGCGGAACCGAAATTACATTGGAATTTTTTCTATTTCTCAAGCATCATCATCATCATCAGCAGCAGAGCAGCAGCAGCACTTCTTGGCTTTGCTTCTTTCTGAGCATGCGCATGCGCACTCTCCATCTATTCCTGTAAACGAGACCCGTTTTGTTTGTGCGTCCGTGTCCCGCCCAGCTTTAAAGAACCAAAACTCTATTCATATGAAATTTGCCATCACAAGGCTCGTTCGTGACATTTCATTTCGTGGACCAATAGTCCTATATAATGGTTCACCAAGAGGTCACCAGAGGTCATCAGAGGTCACAGAACACCTAACATTTTCCAGTTCTTATATAGGAAACTTTTGTAAAGGTGCAAATGCAGAATAGCGCGCAAGGGATATATCATTTGATTATGAGAAGGAAAAATGGATATGAAATCCGACAATGAAATGAAGTATAGATTTTTGAAAAAAAAAACACAAATTAAGTCAAAGAAAAATATGAAAAAGAATTCTAAAACAGGCAAGCAAAAAATGAAGAAAGAAAAGAAAAAAGAAAAAAGAAAAAGAAACAAAAAAGATAAGGAAAGAAAGAGTAGAAGAAAGAAGAAAGGAAAAAAGGAAGAAAAAGAAGAGAAAGAATTTTTAAAATGGATTGAGAAGAATTAAGCGGGAGAAAGGAAAAAGAAAGAGAAAATGACAAAGAAATAGGAAAAACAGAAAGCCAAAGACAGGAAAAAAAAATAAAAGGAAAAAAAAGGAGTGAACGAAAGCAAAAAGACAAAGTAGAAATGAAAAGAGATAGAAGAAAAGAAAAGATAAAAAAGAAAAAGGAAAAGGAAATAGAGTGAGAGAAAGGAAAGAAAAGAAGAAGAAGAAAGAAGAAAAATAAGAGTTGAGGTAAAAAAGGAAAAAAAAGAAAGAAAAGGGAAGGAAAGAAATTTGTAAGCGTCTCGGTTTTAATAAAAACCTCAACGGAGCTTAACATAGTTAATTTTCATTAGATTATGTATAAAAAGCATTAACATTTCCTTACTTTCATCGAATACCAAAGAAACTTTAGATGCTAATGGCTTGGGTTAGGGTTAGGTTTTAGGGTTAGGGTTAGGGTTAGGGTTAACTTAAGCTACTTCGGGAGTTTCTGGTAAATCAAATTCTATTTATACGTTTTAAATGCGATTCTGTATTTATTTCCCTGCCGCGCTATTCTGCATTTCGTTCCATTTTTAAAATATCAGAATTGTTTTCAATTTATATCTTCTCGTGACTGGGGAGGAGGTGCTCGTACTGGTAACGGCTTATCATCGTAGAAAATGCACACGGTGACTCGAGTTCAAATCCTGGCGAGACCGGTTTGCATTCCACATAGCGCTAATAACTTGGGAAATGTTGCCATCCAACTATTTTCACTTCAAGCTATGGGTTAATAGTGGGGCAGACTGGAATCTGGTATGGCTACCGGTTCTAGGAGAAGGAAATCTGAATTCAAAAACATTTGCCATCTGTGTTTTCTTTTTAATAAAAAAATTAACCTTGGTTAGGCCAAACCAAGCCTAACAGAAGAAAGGTCTATTAAACTTGTATCCCTGCTTAAAATTGAACCTTGGTTGTCTATCAGGGGAAGGTTGTAAATATGTACATCCAATTATTCTCCCCTCAAGCATTGGAATAGTAGGGCAGATTGGGATCTTAAACTTTGTTGGTAAACCAGTCTAGACGAAGGAAAAACTCTGAATTCAAATCTATTAAACTCTGACTAAAATGACCTGTTGCACATCCTGCTCATTGTGTTAGGGGTCATGTAAATACGTAAAGTTTTTTCATGATTTTTCCTAATTCAGACTAGCACATAAACACCCTCCGGGCGGATGTAAAATAGATTTTTGAAACAATATGTTTCAAAACTCCTGAGGAGTGGGGAGTTTAAAAAATTCAATGTAAGCGAGTTGTACCCTAAGTAGTAAACCATCAAATTCAATTAAGGGATTAAAAATAAAACAATTTGAAAATATAAACTTTAAATATGTATTAAAATAAAACAAACTAATATAGATATTATAATACCAAGTCATGTAATTTATTAAAAACTGTTTTTAAAAAAACAATGAGGACTGTCCTAATGTTGCATGTTTCAAGATTTTTGAAGTGTATTTATTCGTATGTTATGACGATTTTGGGTATGTGACGTAAGCAGTGAACGTAAGTTTTTGTTACAGACAAACCGGAAAGCGGATCTCCATTATTAATAGATATCCCTAAGGACAAAAATCAAACACCACAAATTAGATTCTATACGTACAAGACTGTTTAATATATCAAACATTTATTGGGTATGAAGCCAACTATTCTTCACTCCGCTATAGGTAAATAGTAAGGTCAGAACTGCACGCTTTAACCCTTGGTTAGGCACCAAGTCTAACAGAAGAAAATTCTGGTTCCAAGACTGCTTAAGAATTGATAAATTGTATTCACATTTCAGTCGTTCAATAGAGTTTGGGTAAAAATGTTAAACGCATAGGTTTTAACTCAATGAGTTCGATCCTCGCTGGAACGCCCCATACTTTCGGTGACATTGTGTCAACATTCTACCGGTAGCAAACTGGGTAATCCTTAACTATTTCCTTGTAAATTCCTACCATAAAATAACTGAACCCTCAATTTTATGTCGTGTTTTTGCAATTTTTTCTTGCCACCCGTTTTTTACAATACTAAATATATTTTATTTATTTATTTTAATTTCACTTCAATGTTATATTCTAAAAAGTTTTTATCTTTGTGAGAAATGGTTAGTTTTAAAGTGGGGGCTCGTTTTACCAATTTTAGGCATAAGATTGGATCCTCCCTTTTATGACCGTAAATTTTGTTTTTTCGTCGACGATGATTAAAATCTGACGTTTTTTTTTAGAGTACCAAGCCAAAAAGAAAAGAAATACAAGCACAAAAGGAGCGGAAAAGGGGAATAGACCTCTCTGCTGTTTCGCGATACGACAATAGGCCCTCACTAACTTCATTTTTAATTTTTACCATTCCCGCAACCCCCCTCTCTCTCTCTCTCTCTCTCTCTCTCTCTCTCTTCTCTCTCTCTCTCTCTCTCTGATATGCTTCTCTATCATTCCACAAATCTATTCACACCGTTTGTACTAACCGATGTTAGACTAATGAAAGCTTTGTATATGCAATTAAAGTTATTGCGTTTACTTACAATCAACCTAGTTAAGCAATGATAGGCCTGGTCCAGTATAGAATGGGTGACTAACAGCTGGTTGTGTAAACACTTAAAAAAATCCTTGGCTAAAATCACATTTTAGTCCCGAAATTTGACTCTACAGTCACTAGTATTACGCAGTTAGCAATTGATGACCCTTCTCAGTAAGTTGGCATGGGTGACCACTTAGTAAACAGATGTTACTGTATGGAACCTCTAAGTAACTTGAGGCCTGTGTACAAACAGAAGAAAACAATTTTACTCAATGGCCTAGTGGTATAAGATAGTTAGGTGTAAGAACAGTTCTAAGTGACAGTTTCATCTCTGGATTCTGGGTTCAATCTGAGCTAGAGGCAAGTAACATAGAAAATAAAATTAACAAACTCTTAACCTAGCTATAGTTAGCGGAATGAGAATAGGCATTAACCCCCGGAGGACTGAATAAAGGGTTAGGTTCAAAAGTTCCGTGATGGCTCCCATTTACGACAGAAAAGTTTCCCGAGTTTTTCTAAAAGAAGGTTCCCGCAGTCCGAAAGAAAGGTTCCTGGGTCCGAAAAAAGAGGGTTCTCGAGTCGGACAAGAAATACCCTGAAGAAGGGCCGGAGGGCATCGGCCGAAACGTTGTAACAGTACAATGAAAATGAGGACAATAGTCCGAATACGGCAGATAAATATAAATCATCAACCTTATCTCAAACATTCCAGAGAATATGAAAAATTATTTTTCTTTCTTTTTTCTTTTTTCTTTTTTCTTTTTTCTTTCTTTTTCTTCTTTTTTTCTTTTTTTTCTTTTCTTTCTTTCCCTTTTCTTTTTTTTCTTTCCTTTTCTTTTTTTTCTTTCTTTTTCTTTCTTTCTTTTTTCTTTATTTCTTTTTCTTTCTTTCTTTCTTTTTCTTTCTTTCTTTTTTTCTTCTTTTCTTTCTTTCCTTTCTTTTTTTCTTTTTCTTTCTCTTTCTTTCCTTTTTCTTTTTTCTTTCTTTCTTTTTCTTTTTTCTTCTTTCTTTTTTCTTTTTTCTTCTTTCTTTCTTTTTCCTTTCTTTCTTTCTTTCTTTCTCTTTTTCTTTCTTTTTTTTCTTTCTTTCTTTCTTTCTTTCTTTTTCTTTTTCTTTTTCTTTTTTCCTTTCTTTTCTTTTTGAACCTTGTTAATTTTTCCGCTCGCCTGTGTGAATGGACGGCTGACACATCTTCGGCTTTCATGACTTTCCTTTTGTGTGACGTACATCATTGGGCGTGGTCCGTCACTGTCAAACGTACAAATTTTTGCTGGTGTTGGTGGGATGCGGGGTGGGGGAGGTTGTTGACACAGGCA
>CM042170.1:51424115-51434115 GCA_023376005.1 Doryteuthis pealeii
GGAATCATTGGAAATGATTTTTACTATAGTAATTCACTGGACAAGGATTTTCACTATAAAAATTCATTGGACAATGATTTTTACTATAGGAATTCATTGGAAATGGTTTTTACTATAGGAATTCACTGGACAAGGATTTTTACTATAAAAATGCATTGGACAATGATTTTTAATATCGAAATGCATTGGACAATGACATTTACTCTAGGAAATCACTGGACAAGGATTTTCACTATAAAAATTCATTGGACAATGATTTTTACTATAGGAATTCATTGGAAATGATTTTTACTATAGTAATTCACTGGACCAGGATTTTCACTATAAAAATTCATTGGACAATGATTTTTACTATAGGAATTCATTGGAAATGTTTTTACTTTAGGAATTCACTGGACAAGGATTTTCACTATAAAAATTCATTGGACAATGATTTTTACTATAGGAATTCATTGGAAATGATTTTTACTATAGGAATGTTATTTATTTTTCTCAACTAGCTTCGACCTTAGTTCATTGTCAGGAGAACATTTCTTGTGAAAGAAATAATTTTAGAGAGTTTTTAAAAAGTGTTTGACAAGCCCCTATAAACCGGACAGAGAAATGTAGGCCAGTTGGTTGGTTTATCAGTTAAAATCCCACTCAGGTCTGCAGGTGTGCTGATGGCCTAGGCGTTAGGAACTCTGACTGATAGGACGGGTTTAAATCCCAGTTGGAGGTAGCCTGCTATGTCCAGCCACGACGTGATCCATCGAAACATGTGGAGGGGTTGGTAAATCTATTAATAATGGAGATTGTTTGTATTTCTGTCTGTAACAAAAACTACGTCATAGCTCTACGTCACAGCTTACGTCATATCCTTATCTATATCAATATCCTTATGCTATATACACCCAAAATTTGAGTAAGCAATTTTAAAAATTGCTTTTTTCTCTCGTTCTTTTTTTTTTTTTTTTTTTTTTTTTTTACAGTAACGAGAAGTTATCTAAAAAGTTTCCAAATAAATAAATACCAACGATTTTGTGTAAAATTGATGTGGAAAATATTCAAAATATAATTCTTTGATTATTACATACACGCAACATTTTATTTGAGGGGGACGGGGCTCAGTTTTCATTTCAAATTGTTTTGTTTTTTTGTTGTTGTTTTGTTTACTCCTTTAATAAATATGAGGATTTTGCTTACTTATGATACAAACACTCTGACACTGAATTTTTAACTCCCACCCTCTCAGGCAATGTCTTTCGAAAATTAATTTTTACGACGCCAGGAGCGTGTTTTCTGTTGCTAGTATATATAACAAATAATTGAGTCGTTTTATTCATTTTTGATTTGGCGTTTCTGTCTTCTTATACAAACATTTTTCGGTGGATAAAATCTTCTAAGAAAATCATTTTGGTGAAAACATAAAAATAAATAATCCTATTTGAAATAATCTTATATGTTTATTTAGTCGTAACTTAGCAACGAGACAAAAACACTCGCATTATGTTTGCATTTATTATGGTCAAGAAATGGGGGATCATTTTACAACTTGGTTATAATATTAAAATGATCCCTCACTTTACCTCCAGAAACAGAAATGGCTAAAAACAGTTGAGGTGTCTGTTTTGGGTTGGTTGGTTTATTTGTTGGAGAGGTTGTTTGGTTATTTTGTTTTACGGCATATCAACTCTTTTGGGGTTATTTAATGCCAAATCAAGTCATGTTTGATAAATTATTGTTTACATTTATCGTAACTTTATTGGAACAAAAGAGAAAATTCACTTTTTTCACCTACACTCTACATATTTCGTAATAGATTCATTCTTGAATAAAAAAAAATTCTTAAAAAAAAAATTCAAATTATCTATTATAAGCTTATTAACCACTACACCATGCGAAGTGACGATTTTATTGACTAACTTTAACTTATTTGTGGATCAAATCCGAAATTATGGGACACTTAGTGAGGATCGAACTCACAAACTGGTTTTCTGGCATTACATCCCGCGAGGCGGCTATTTTATTTACTCGACGGACACATTCAAAATGACTACCGTCTTGTTTCAAAGTGAAAGTCAGTTGGCTAAATTCCTAACATAAAATTATCTGAAATGAACTTAATTGTTATTAAGAACACATTTTATGATATTTTTGTGTTAAAGCACGCAGTTATGTTGTTTTCGAAAAAGTTTCTAAGATTTGTTTATTTCGCACGGAGACTTTCAAAATGGATACCGTCTTGTTTCAAAGTGAAAGTCAATTGGCTAAATTCCTAGCATAAAATTGTGCGTGCGCATTATCTTAAATGAACTTAATTGTTATTAAGAACACATTTTATGATATTTTTGTGTTAAAGCACGCAGTTGTATTGTTTTCGAAAAAGTTTCTAAGATTTGTTTATTTCGCACGGAGACTTTCAAAATGGCTACCGGCTTGTTTCAAAGTGAAAGTCAAGGGAGGTTACTCTAATCGCCTTATTTGCTATGAATTTTGACAACTAAAGGTGAAAATTACCGGCTTTTTTTTATCTTTAAAATTGTGTGGGCTTCCAGCTATTTTGAACGGGAAATGTCAAAAAATGTGCACTTTTCTAAATGGCTGAAATAACTGATTTTTGTTTTGTTTTTGTTTTTGTTTTATCTTCTTTATTTGTGGAAATTCGAGAAGAAGGGCGTTTCCTTTAATCTGTCAGCTAATTCATTGGGTCTCATCCGGTACGAGCAAGATTTCTCATTATTCAATGGAATTAGTGTGGAGGGGACAATAATGGAGAATGGAAATCCGAGAAGGTGCGTGTGTGAGGTGGAAGAGGGTGGGGGAGTGGAGCTGACCGTAAAATAATTGCACGTTTCCTCAAGTGTTGATTAACCCAATGACACGATAAAGGATTAAAAGAATTAAGGGTCTGGGTTCTTCTTTAATCCTTTAAAGAAAATCGGTGGGGTGGGGGTGAGTGAGTGAGAAAAAAAAACTAAAGTTTCTTTTTTCCATCGCTTCTAATATATATTGTTTTCACGAAGAATAGCACTTATAAAATGTTTCAATTTCTCAAACGAGGGCGGGGAGGGGTGGGGTGGGTTAAATATTTATCCAATTTAAAATCTTAAGGCACACATGACAAATGAGTTGATTTCTGGGACGGGTATTTCTTGGAGATTTCATAGAATCTGGAGAAATATTTGGTTTCTGCTATTTAGAACTTGTTTTTTTTTTTTTGTTTTTTTTATTACAGGGTTCGACAGAATGATCTCTCGTATTTGGTTTGGTTTATTTTGTTTTGAGGCATATCAACCTCAATGGGTCATTTAATGCCGATAAAGTTTTGAAATAAAGTCATTCTTAATGGATACTCAATGTTTTTATAAATACATTTTTCTATTTAACCCATAGATGGGACCCTGACAGGTACTACCACTCCGGGTCAGAGTGGACCAGGGAGCAATGGTGATGAGCAAACTAATTGACGTCAATAAAAATTATTTATACTAATTTGAAGATATTAAGAACTTGAAATATAGAAACTTTTATCAAAATTACTTGTTTCGGCATTAAATGGCCCGAAAAGGGTAAATATGCCATAAAATAAAACATCCAACCAACACTGAATATTTACATATTAGCATTTACAATATGTTTGGTTTGGTTTGTTTTACGGCATATCAACCTCAGTGGGTCATTTAATGCCGATAAAGTTTTGAAATAAAGTCATTCTTAATGGATACTCAATGTTTTTATAAACACATTTTTCTATTTAACCCATAGACGGGACCCTGACAGGTACTACCACTCCGGGTCAGAGTGGACCAGGAAGCAATAGTGATGAAGGGGTGCTCCACATTCCCCAAACCTCCAGAACTGGAACCTCACCATTAGATAGAGTTCAACGTCATTCCCGGGACATGTAGACCCTCAGATTAAAAAATAAAAACGGAAGTTCTAGGTTTTGACCGGAAACGGATGTGGCTCTCCCACCCCTGGGACGAGAAACGGAAGAAGAAAATCGGTCTCTCTTCGGCCAGGCCTCGTGAGAAGCAGGTGGGACCTTTCGCGGTTCCTTCTATGGTTTGGTTTGGTTTTACGGCATATCAACCTCAGTGGGTCATTTAATGCCGATAAAGTTTTGAAATAAATCAATTCTTAATGCATAATACAATTTTTTTATGAATACATTTTTTATTTAACCCATAGATGGGACCCTGACAGGTACTACCACTCCGAGTCAGAGTGGACCAGGGAGCAATGGTGATGAAGGGGTACTCCACATTCCCCAAACCTCCAGAACTGGAACCTCACCATCAGATAGAGTTTAACGTCATTACCACGAAATCGCAATTCATTTATATATGTGTGTACTTGTGTGAGCCGAATTTTCGCATTTCTCCGCTTATAGGTGAAAGTAGTGCGTATATGTTCACTCACGCGCACACACTCATGTGCCCACACATCTATACATGTGTAGATGTGTATGCGCATAAGAATGTGCGCGTGAGTGGATATATGTGTATTGAGCACCTGGTGATTTTGGATTTCCAGTTAAGCGACAACTGTTATTTCCTAGTTGAGTAACATAAGAGACCCAGAAAAAAACAAATCCCAAATTATTTATTTTCCCATTAAACTAACCCTAAACCCCAACCCTAAAACCTAACCCTAACCCTTGTTGGACTTAAACTTTAAAAAAAATTAAAATTAACAGTTTTATTACAAAATCTGTGGGTTCTATTTTTTCTGGGTCACCCTGTAATATTATGTTACTCAACTAGGGGGTTAGGGTTAGGGTTAGGGTTTAGGGTTAGTTTAATGGGTTTTTTCTGGGTCACCCTGTAATATCATGTTAATCAATTAGGGAATAACCCTGTAAGTAAGCAACCTGAGTCCTTTGTTTATCAAAAATGGCTTGATTTAGCATTAAATGACCCGAAAAGGGTTGACATGCCATAAAACAAAACCACCAACCCGTTCAATAAATAAACTAACCCAAATAACTGTTTTTGTGATTTGTTTCTGGATGTAAAATGAGGGATCATTTTGGTATTAAAACGAACTTGTAAACTGTTCCCCAATTTAATGACCACATTAGATTTATAAGGATATGCTGTTCGACGAATTAGGGTCAAGTCACGCTGAAAACACCGATTCTTACTAGATTACTGAAGTTAAGCAGCGATGAGCATGTTCAATACGGAATTGGGTGACCACTTAAGCAACAGCTGGTTCTTTAGGCAAGATGAGTTCTTTATTTATCCAAATGGATTAATTTGGCATTAAATGATCCGAAAAGGGTTGAGATGCCGTAAAACAAAAGAACCAGCAAGTCACACTGAAAGCACCGCTTCCCGCAAGATCACCAAAGTTAACCAGCGATGAGCCTGTTCAATACTTAATTGGGTGACCAATTACGAGGTACTGTAAGCAACTTTTGTTTATAAAAAAATGAATTTATTCGGCATTAAATGACCCGAAAAGGGTTGACATGCCGTAAAACAAAACAACCAGCCCCACATCCCTTCCTTCCACTCTCTTTCTTTCTCACTCTATCAAGTTAAGCATCAATAAGCGTGTTTTGTTTGTTTGTTTGTTTTGTTTTGTTTTACGGCATATCAACCTCAGTGGGTCATTTAATGCCGATAAAGTTTTGAAATAAATCAATTCTTAATGGATAATACAATTTTTTTATAAATACATTTTTCTATTTAACCCATAGATGGGACCCTAACAGGTACTACCACTCCGGGTCAGAGTGGACCAGGGAGCAATAGTGATGAAGGAGTGCTCCACATTCCCCAAACCTCCAGAACTGGAACCTCACCATCAGATAGAGTTTAACGTCATTCTCAGGACATGTAGACCCGCAGCCACCACCTTCTAGCACCCATATGATAAAAAGGGGTTAGGGCTTGCCATAAGGGCAATAGGGTTGGGAAAATCATATAGGTGCTAGGGCTTGACGTGACCAGCCGATGGATTGGAGGGGGCCTAAGCCTGTTTAATATTTTAATTGGGTGATCACTTAAGCAACAGCACCGGTTCCCGCTAGATTACCGAGGGTACCTCAATCAGATACCTCAACTGTTTTTGCCATTTGTTTCTGGATGTAAAATGAGGGACCAGTCTGTTATTATAACGAACTTGTAAACTGTTCCCCAATTTCATGATCACATTAGATTTATATGGATATGCTGTTTACCAAATTACGGCCGGTCACGCTGAAAACACCGATTCCCACTAGATCATCGGAGTTAAGCAGCGATAAACCTGCTCAATACTTAATTGGGTGACCACTTAAACAACAGCAGGTACTGTAAGCAATTTGAGTCATTTGTTTATCAAAATGGCTTTATTCGGCTTTAAATAACCTGAAAAGGTTTGATATGCTGTAAAACAAAATAACCAATCTTTTTCAAATCCAAAATGATGACATTGCTACTCGTGACCTTTATCGACATTTCCAAGTGTTAAATGGATGTTATGTCACATGGTTGGTGACGTCATTTCTGTTGCCAAGTGTCAAAGGTATTTTAAAATATCTCTTAAATCATCGGATATTTTGAGGCTTAGTCTGTCTCCTGAGAGATAGATTTGATTTCAATGAAGTCTTGGCTAGAGTTTTCCCCCCGATTTATCTGGGACACAAAAACACCGAGTGGGGTGGGGGTCAGAGTTTTGAGTAGTTAACCGTCGAGATTTTCAATCTGTGAATTTTAAAATCTAATCTATATATCAAAACTCACGCTCGTGGTGTAATGGTTAAAGTCATGGGAAATGGACTCGTCGCCCCGAGTTCAAATCCTGGATGTGGTAATTGCATTTCACTTTGCGCTAATACCCTTGGGAAAGGTATGAATCCTACTCTCCCTCCAGCTATGGGTAAATAGTAAGGCAGACTGGGCTCTTTAACCTTGGTTAGGCAACCGGTCTAGGAGAAGGAAAACTCTGAATTCAAACCTGTTGAACTCAGCTTAAGAAATTGACCTTGTGTCACATCCTGCTCGTGTGGAGGGGTTGGTAAATAAATATATTAAAACGTAGTAGAATTGTAGTAGGTTCTCTCTGTGGTTGGTAGTATCGTGGTCGTTGGTACGCTGACATGTTATGCAATACTTCACTCCGTGTGTGATATGGAAGCCACACAGATGAACGGCCAGTTTGGGAACTTACACTTTACGATTTTGAACTGAGCTATATTGGCATTTCAGTCTCGAAAGACTATAATAAAGTTTTTATGTGCCCCTGAAGTTACAGCGCCTCCTGTGACTGTGAAGTCCGATGTTTGAAAAACATTTTCAAACACAGATGTCGCAGTTAAGGCTGTCCCTGAAGATGTTGATATGCCGGTGCTTTGTTGCCACTGCTTTCTTCATGGTGTTGCGTCAGAAACAACCAACAACATTTGTTGAGTGAAAGCTTGGCTGGTTGGTTGGATTTTACAGCATGTCAACCCTTGTTGGGTTATTTTATGCTGAGGACTTTTTTTTTTATTCATATTGTTGGGTATTCAATTTTTTAAAACTCATTCTTTTAAAACAAATTTGATCTATTTAACCCATAAATGGGACAGTAAAAGGTACTACCACTCCGGGTTAGGGTGGACCTGGGAGTAGTGGAAATAAAGGGGTGCTCCACTCTCCATGGTGTTTCAAAATTGGAACTTCACCACTAGATGCTGTTGATTTTTTTTATTGAAATAGATCACTAATTAGGACTGAGCCTATTTTGGAAGTGACCACCCCAGACGGATTTAACAGGTTTGAATTTTCATTCTCCTAGACTGGTTGCCTAACCAAGGTTAAAGAGCCCAGTCTGCCCAATAGCTGGAGGAGGTTTTCCTTCTCTCGACTGGTTGCCTAACCAAGGTTAAAGAGCCCAGTTTACCCATAGCTGGAGGAAGAGTAGTTGGATTCATGCCTTTCCAATGATATTAGCGCTATGTGAACTGTAGCTTCGTCCAGGATTTGAACTCGGATCGATGAGTCCATTTCCTACGACTCTAACCATAATACCACGGCCTCCAACTACATAATCTAATACGAGAACTTTACGGTTTCGAACTCCGCAAAAGCAACCAAAAATATTTGTTGTGCAAAAGTTGAAGGTGCAATTTATTATAGTATTAGTAACCAGATGGTTCAAGAAATTTCGTCATATTCCTTACAGTTGACGCCACAAGAAATTAGGTTAATTTCTACCGAGACATATTATGTTTATGAAATTTCTGTTGAAAATAAAACGAATTTTCATGACACACCTTATATATATATATATATATATATATATATATATATATGAAGTAGTCAAACAGTGTGTTTGAAAATGGCGAAGGCCGATAATTTGTGGGAGATTATGTGCTTAATTAAAGTCGTGCCTAATTTTTGTTAATTAATTAATTATAACTAAATGAATTAGGCGTGCATATCAGTTTAAATGTAAAGCGTAAACAAATCGAGAAAAAGTCATATGTAAGTAATTTTTTTTTAATGAATAAAAACGGTGCGAAATAAACTTGGCTATACCCTTAATTAATATTGTCAAAAAAAAAAACAAAAAAAAAACGCAAACGATTTTCATGACACACCTTACACTCACACACACAAAACACACACACACACACACACACACACACACACACACACACATATGTATATATATAAAATAGTAGGGCAGTCTGGGCTCTTTAACCTTGGTTAGGCAACCGGTCTAGGAGAAGGAAAACTCTGAATTCAAACCTGTTGAACTCCGCTTAAGAAATTGACCTTGTGTCACATCCTGCTTGTGTGGAGGGGTTGGTATATATATATATATATATATATATATATATATATAGTACCTTTTGCCAGAAATATATTTACTTTTGAACGATCCTCCTATAAAACGCAACGCTCTCCTATAAAAGGGATGGAGCACTCTATGACGGTCTTTACATACACACATACATACAGATGTATGTATTAAAACAGTTAAAATTCCCTCCACATTCTGTGGGTGACTATAGCCTAGCGGTTAAGCTGTCCGACTGCTGCTGAAACAATCGGATTTCTATACTGGCTGTAGGTAGCCCACAAAATGTCTAGCCACACTGAAGAGACTTGATAAGTCGTAACACGTGTCTGTGGATGACTACATATATATATATATATATATATATATATATAAAATTTTAAAAAATTGAAAAGAATGAATAAAAAAGGCGCGAAATAACTTCGCTAAACCCATAATTAATATTGTAAAAAAAAAAAAAAAAAAAAAAAAAAGGAAAAAAAAAAAAAAAAGAAAGAAAAAAGAAAAAAAAAAAGACCCTGCTGCCGGGACATGTGATGATTTACTGACGAGACAGGAAGCACTGAGCAGATTTAAGTCCAACACCCAAAATTTTTTACTTTTCGAATGACTGGATATTGAATTTCCTCCCAATTTGTATATAAGCCAACAAACGGCGGATTTCAGCATGGCGACAACCTTGAGAACAAGACGTCAAAAATTAAATCCACGTGATTTTTTTTTTTTTTTTTTTTTTTGGTGACTGCTAAACGATCCGTTAACCCGTTGGGTTCCAGTCCACAATAAGAATGCTTTTATTCAAGGAAAGAAGTGACGGTGTGGGCTGGTTTAACCTAGTAGAACACCCGCCTCGGAATAGCAAAGTTCCCGTTTCGATGCTGGTCGACTGCTAGACGATCCGTTAACCCATTGGATTCCAGTCCAAGATTATACGAATGCTTTTATTCAAGGGAAGAAGTGACAGGAGTGTGATGTTTTAGCGCCTCGGAATAGCAAGGTTCCGGGTTCGATGCTGGTCGACTGCTAGTGAACCGTTAACCCGTTGGGTTCCAGTCCACAATGATACGAATACTTTTATTCAAGGGAAGAGGTGACAGGAGTGTGACGATTTAGCGCCTCGGAATAGCAAGGTTCCGGGTTCGATGCTGGTTGACTGCTAGACGATCCGTTAACCCGTAGGGTTCCAGTCCAAGATTATACGAATGCTTTTATTCAAGGGAAGAAGTGATGGTGTGGGCAG
>CM042170.1:51439115-51444115 GCA_023376005.1 Doryteuthis pealeii
TCATGGAGAATGAGACATAAATAACAAAAGGAATTGTGACTTGAGTAGTAATGTAGTTTCAGTTACAGATAGAAAAACACAATCTTCCGGTATATTCCGTCCCGGCCTCCTGCCTCAAAAACAGCTAGCCGGTGGCTGCTGAAAAAAGAAACACCAGCTACGATTGAAGTCCGTAGCCGAAGCGGTGTCCCTTGAAAAAAAACTAGGGTTGGGGTTGGGGTTTAGGGTTAGTTTAATGGGAAAATAAATAAATAATTTGGGCTCTGTTTTTTTCTGGGTCAACCTGTGTACAGGGAGACCCAGAAAAAACAGAACCCACAAATTTTGTAATAAAACTATTCATTTGAACTAGGGTTAGGGTTAGGTTAGGTTTAGGGTTAGGGTAAGGTTTCAGTTCGGGTTAGGTTCGGGTTTAGGATTAGTTTAATGGAGAATTATAAATAATAATTTAGGTTCTGTTTTTCTGGTCCACCCTAATATTCCAACCGATTGGCAAGTTAGCCCTGTAAACTTCCATTTGGATATTTGTTTCTCGACCCCACAGGATACAGGGTGTTGCCAATGCATCTATGCTACTATAGATTAATGCACGCTCAAGAAATGAATAAAACAAAACGTCTTCGGCATAAAATAATCTAGACAAGGATTGACAACGTAAAATCGCAACCATTGAAACCAATCAAGCAATGGCCTTTTCATTTCAAAACGATTGTCAGAGAAGATCGGTTTTAAAATGTGTCTGGGGCATCCAAAAGGGGGGGGCGGCGCCGAGAGGACTGAACAGCTCTTTGTTTGTCTCTGTTATCGCACATACGTGTGAGAGAGCATCCCACCTCGATCCAAAACGTGACACTGGGGTCGTATCTGCCCTCGGCCGGTAAAGGGGGGGGGTGAAAATGTATCCGGTCTCGCCAATGCGCATTCACATTTATATGCTTCTGGTCACACAAGTAAATTCTAGTTGTCTAATCCAAAGCAAATCCATTAACTTATCCAGAGATTTAATTAGATCTTACGCATGTTTCAACGATGCTTATTGCTCCAGGATCATTGCTCCCCCCCCCAAAAAAAAAACTTTCCTTTTACACTTTCTTAATTATGCAAGGTTGCCGAAGATGATGAACCCAGAAAGTCATGGGATACTGAATTATTGAACTATGACATTTGCTGTGGGGAAAACGACTTAACACTATTATCAATAATAGGGAAGCGCGTGGTGTAAATGGTTAAAGCGTCATGGAAATGGACTTATCGCTCCGAGTTTCACAATCCCTGGATGTGGTAATTTGCATTTCACTTAAGCGCTAATACCTTTGGGAAGAGGTATGAATCATACCTCTCCTCTCCAGCTATTGGTAAAAATAGTAGGACAGAACGGGCTCTTTATCTGGTTAGGAACCGGTCTAGAGAAGGAAACTCTGAATTCAAATCTGTTGAACTCACCGCTTTAAGAAATTGACGCTTGTGTCGCATCCTGCTCGTGCGAGGGGCTGGTAATATATATATATATATAACTACCCGTGTTCCCTAAAAGTTAAGCGACCGTTTTCATCTTCCAACACCTCTGGTTAGAAATGAAAGACCGACTAAGATGAAATTGCAGGCATGTAAATCCTGATTATCTGGTTGTTGCTTATCCGCGCCGAATTCTTATTTCTTATGAGTTGCGACACTTTTTCTTAATGAGGTGATGACACTCCGCTTCGATAATAGACTATGTCCGTTTTTTATTAAAAAAAGAAATAAGGGAAGAAAGGATATGCCTTACACAGACAAATATTATAAGAAAGAAAAAAGAAGAAAAGATAGTAGAGGAAATATATAGAGAGTGGGATGAACGTAACGAAGCGATGCCCGCTATCTGTTTCAATCGAATATAATTAAAAGATGAAAAGGAGAAGAAAAAAAGAAGAAAAGAGAAGAGAGTTAAATCAAGATTATTATACTTTTTTTTATATTGACTATTTGGTAATAGCTCTTAAGTAAATATATAACGTTGTAATAATTAAATCATTAATACTTTTGGTATCATCCGCAGGTTCTGGCTAGTTCATCTTAAACGGGTTCGGATCTTCGAAGGGTGCCGTGTATTATAATATAGTCACAAATAATTTTGTACATGCAGTGGCGTTGTAATATCTATAATTCAACAAATATACTCCCCCTGTTCGTGTATTTTTAAGACCCACCGACAGGGGGAGTATATTTGTTGAATATAAGATATTACAACGCACTGGCATGTTTTACCAAATATATTTTGGCTATATTATAATACACGGCACCCTTCGAAGATCGAACCCAGTTTTAAGATGAACTGAGAACCTTGCGGATATACCAAGTATAATGATTTAATTATTTACAAGTTTGATATATTTCTTAAGAGCTATTACCAATAGTTCAATATAAAAAAGTATAATAATCTTGATTTAACTCTTTCTCTTTCTTCTTTTTTCTTCTCCTTTTCATCTTTAATTATATTCGATTGAAACAGATAAGCGGCATCGCTTTCGTACGTTCATCCCCTCTCTATATATTTCCTCTACTATCTTTCTTTTTTTCTTTCTTATATTTTGTCTGTGTAGGCATATCTTTTTCTTCCTTTAATTTCTTTTTTTAATAAAAAACGGAATAGTATAGTTAGCGAGCTGAGGTGTCATGCACCTCATAAGAAATAAGTGTCGTCAACTCATAAGAAATAAGAATTCGGCGGATAAGCAAACACAGATAATCAGGATTTACATGCCTGCATTTCATCTTAGTCGGTCTCATTTCTAAACCAGAGGTGTTGGCAAGATGATAACGGTCGTACTTTTAGGGAACACGGGTAGTTATATATATATATATATTTACCAGCCCTCCGCACGAGCAGGATGCGACACAAGGTCAATTTCTTAAGCGGAGTTTCAACAGATTTGAATTCAGAAGTTTTCCTTCTCCTAGACGGTTGCCTAACCAAGATTAAAGAGCCAGTCTGTCCTACTATTTATCCATAGCTGGAGGGAGAGTATGATTCATACTTTCCACAAGTATTAGCGCTAAGTGAAATGCAATTACCACATCCAGGATTTGAACTCGAGCGATAAGTCCATTTTCCCATGACTTTAACCATTACAGCAGCGCTTCCTATTATGTGATAGATAGTGTTAAGTCGGTTCCCAACAGCAAAAAGTCATAGTTCAATATTCAGTATCTCCTGACTTTCTGGGTTCATCATCTTCGGCAACCTTTGCGATATTAAAGAAAGTGTGAAAGGGAAAGTTTTTTTTTTTGGGGGGGGGAGGATTATCCTGGAGCAATAGCATCGTTTGAAACATGCTAAGATCTAAATTAAATCTCTGGATTAGTTAATGGGATTTGCTTGGATTAGACAACTAAGAATTTCTTGTGTTGACCAGAAGCGATAAATGTGAATGTCGCATTGGAGACCGGATACATTTTCCCACCCCCCTTACGGCCGAGGGCAGATACGACCCAGTGTCACGTTTTTGGATCGAGGTGGGATGCTCCTCACACGTATGTGCGAACAGAGACAACAAAGAGCTGTTCAGTCTCTCTGGCGCCCCCCCTTTTGGATGCCCCAGACACATAAACCGATCTCTCCTGAAATCGTTTTAAATGAAAGGCCATTGGCTTGATTTGGTTCAATGGTTGGATTTTACGGCTTGTCAATCTTGTTGATTATTTTTATGCCGAAGACGTTTTGTTTTATTCATTCTTGATGCGTTGCATAATCTATAGTAGCATAGATGATTGGCAACACCCTGTATCTCTGTGGGGTCGAGAATACAAGTACCCAAATGGAAAGTTACAGGCTAAACTTGCAAATCGGTAGGAATATTAGGGTGACCCAGAAAAACAGAACCTAAATTATTTATTTATATTCCCATTAAACTAATCCTAAACCCGAACCCTAACCCGAACCTGAAACCTTACCCTAACCCTAAACCTAAACCTAACCCTACCTAGTTCAAATGAATAGTTTTATTACAAAATTTGTGGGTTCTGTTTTTTTCTGGGTCTCCCTGTACACAGGTTGACCCAGAAAAAAACAGAGCCCAATTATTTATTTATTTTCCCATTAAACTAACCCTAAACCCACCCCAACCTAGTTTTTTTTCAAGGGACACCGCTTCGGCTACGGACTTCAATCGTAGCTGGTGTTCTTTTTTCAGCAGCCACCGGCTAGCTGTTTTGAGGCAGGAGGCCGGGACGGAATATACCGGAAGATTGTGTTTTTCTATCTGTAACTGAAACTACATTACTACTCAAGTCACAATTCCTTTTGTTATTTATGTCTCATTCTCCATGATTTTATATTTTTTATCTAAACTTTAATAGTTAATAAAATTGTTTTACATTATTGATATTCAATTGTATTCATATATTCAACAAACTAGAGAGTTACAGTGTGAACGGGTAGGTTTAATTTGCATATTGATATAAAAAATTGATACCAATAAATATGTGCTAAGAATTATTGATTTCTAATTGTTTGGTTTTTATCTTAATGAATATAAGCAAAAATCTCGGGATAAATCTTGTAAAAAAATCCAGAAGAATAAAATATAATTTTATTCTTTACTTCCTATTTTAACTAAATAATTCAATTAGGAAAATTTAGCAATGAAAGTCGGGTGTGATGGAAGAGAAAGTTTCAGTTGTTCTATTTTTCGATTATATCCTCCTCTGTTTTCAAATCTTATTTTCAGTATTCTTTATAAAGTTACATTAGTCTTTCTAATTTAAGGTAATATTTTATTATATTAAAACTTAAAACTTTGCAACCAGAGGGTGCATATATTTGCTAGTCTATATATATAAAAGAAAGTTTGATATGTCCTGTCGACTTATCACTCAGAATAAATATTTTATTCAGATTTGAAATCTTGCATACACCTTTACATCCTTATAACTAGAAACACACCAATTTGGTTATTGGTTTTTACTGATTAAAGGATATAGTTAATTAATTAAACAAAAATCAAACGATTCGCGATAAT
>CM042170.1:51449115-51459115 GCA_023376005.1 Doryteuthis pealeii
TTTCTTTCTTTTTTTTTTTTTCCTTTTTTTTTTTTTTTTTTTTTTTTGTTTTACAATATTAATTATGGGTTTAGCGAAGATTATTTCGCGCCTTTTTTATTCATTCTTTTCAATTTTTAAAATTTTATATATATATATATATATATATATATGTAGTCATCCACAGACACGTGTTACGACTTATCAAGTCTCTTCAGTGTGGCTAGACATTTTGTGGGCTACCTACAGCCAGTATAGAAATCCGATTGTTTCAGCAGCAGTCGGACAGCTTAACCGCTAGGCTATAGTCACCCACAAGAATGTGGAGGGAATTTTAACTGTTTTAATACATACATCTGTATGTTGTGTGTATGTAAAGACCGGTCATAGAGTGCTCCATCCCTTTTTATGGAGAGCGTTGCGTTTTATAGGAGGATCGTTCACAAAGTAAATATATTTCTGGCAAAAGGTACTATATATATATATAATATTATATATATATATATATACCAACCCCTCCACACAAGCAGGATGTGACACAAGGTCAATTTCTTAAGCGGAGTTCAACAGGTTTGAATTCAGAGTTTTCCTTCTCCTAGACGCGGTTGCCTAACCAAGGTTAAAGAGCCCAGACTGCCCTACTATTTTATATATATACATATGTTGTGTGTGTGTGTGGTGTGTGTGTGTTGTGTGTGTGTGTTTGTGTGTGTGAGTGTAAGGTGTGTCATGAAAATCGTTTGCGTTTTTTTTTTGTTTTTTTTTTTGACAATATTAATTAAGGGTATATAGCCAAGTTTATTTCGCACCGTTTTTATTCATTAAAAAAAAATTACTTACATATGACTTTTTCTCGATTTGTTTACGCTTTACATTTAAACTGATATGCACGCCTAATTCATTTAGTTATAATTAATTAATTAACAAAAATTAGGCACGACTTTAATTAAGCACATAATCTCCCACAAATTATCGGCCTTCGCCATTTTCAAACACACTGTTTGACTACTTCATATATATATATATATTAATTATATATATAATATATTATTTATAAGGTGTGTCATGAAAATTCGTTTTATTTCAACAGAAATTTCATAAACATAATATGTCTCGGTAGAAATTAACCTAATTTCTTGTGGCGTCAACTGTAAGGAATATGACGAAATTTCTTGAACCATCTGGTTACTAATACTATAATAAATTGCACTTCAACTTTTGCACAACAAATATTTTTGTTGCTTTTGCGGAGTTCGAAACCGTAAAGTTCTCGTATTAGATTATGTAGTTGGAGGCCGTGGTATTATGGTTAGAGTCGTAGGAAATGGACTCATCGATCCGAGTTCAAATCCTGGACGAAGCTACAGTTCACATAGCGCTAATATCATTGGAAAGGCATGAATCCAACTACTCTTCCTCCAGCTATGGGTAAACTGGGCTCTTTAACCTTGGTTAGGCAACCAGTCGAGAGAAGGAAAACCTCCTCCAGTTATTGGCAGACTGGCTCTTTAACCTTGGTTAGGCAACAGTCTAGGAGAATGAAAATTCAAACTGTTTAAATCCGTCTGGGGTGGTCACTTCCAAAATAGGCTCAGTCCTAATTAGTGAATCTATTTCAATAAAAAAAATCAACAGCATCTAGTGGTGAAGTTCCAATTTTGAAACACCATGGAGAGTGGAGCACCCCTTTATTTCCAACTACTCCCAGGTCCACCCTAACCCGGAGTGGTAGTACCTTTTACTGTCCATTTATGGGTTAAATAGATCAAATTTGTTTTAAAAGAATGAGTTTTAAAAAATTGAATACCCAACAATATGAATAAAAAAAAAGTCCTCAGGCATAAAATAACCCAACAAGGGTTGACATGCTGTAAAATCCAACCAACCAGCCAAGCTTTCACTCAACAAATGTTGTTGGTTGTTTCTGACGCAACACCATGAAGAAAGCAGTGGCAACAAAGCAACCGGCATTCAACATCTCAGGGACAGCCTTAACTGCGACATCTGTGTTTGAAAATGTTTTTCAAACATCGGACTTCACAGTCACAGGAGGCGCTGTAACTTCAGGGGCACATAAAAACTTTATTATAGTCTTTCGAGACTGAAATGCCAATATAGCTCAGTTTCAAAATCGTAAAGTGTAAGTTCCAAACTGGCCCGTTCATCTGTGTGGCTTCATATCACACACGGAGTGAAGTATTGCATAACATGTCAGACGTACCAACGACCACGATACTACAACCACAGAGAGAACCTACTACAATTCTACTACGTTTTAATATATTTATTTACCAACCCCTCCACACGAGCAGGATGTGACCACAAGGTCAATTTCTTAAGCTGAGTTCAACAGGTTTGAATTCAGAGTTTCCTTCTCCTAGACGGTTGCCTAACCAAGGTTAAGAGCCCAGTCTGCCTTACTATTTACCCATAGCTGGAGGGAGAGTAGGATTCATACCTTTCCCAAGGGTATTAGCGCAAAGTGGAAATGCAATTACCACATCCAGGATTTGAATCGGGCGACGAGTCCATTTCCCATGACTTTAACCATTACACCAACGAGCGTGAAGTTTTGATATATAGATTAGATTTTAAAATTCACAGATTGAAAATCTCGACGGTTAACTACTCAAAACTCTGACCCCCACCCCACTCGGTGTTTTTGTGTCCCAGATAAATCGGGGGGAAAACTCTAGCCAAGACTTCATTGAAATCAAATCTATCTCCTCAGGAGACAGACTAAGCCTCAAAATATCCGATGATTTAAGAGAATATTTTAAAATACCTTTGACACTTGGCAACAGAAATGACGTCACCAACCATGTGACATAACATCCATTTTAACACTTGGAAATGTCGATAAAGGTCACGAGTAGCAATGTCATCATTTTGGATTTGAAAAAGATTGGTTTTTGTTTTACAGCATATCAAACCTTTTCAGGTTATTTAAAGCCGAATAAAGCCATTTTGATAACAAATGACTCAAATTGCTTACAGTACCTGCTGTTGTTTAAGTGGTCACCCAATTAAGTATTGAGCAGGTTTATCGCTGCTAAACTCCGATGATTAGTGGGAATCGGTGTTTTCAGCGTGACCGGCCGTAATTTGGTAAACAGCATATCCATATATAATCTAATGTGATCATGAAATTGGGGAACAGTTTTACAAGTTCGTTATAATAACAAGACTGGTCCCGTCATTTTACATCAGAAACAAATGGCAAAAACAGTTGAGGTATCTGATTGAGGTACCCTCGGGTAATCTAGCGGGAACCGGTGCTGTTGCTTAAGTGATCACCCAATTAAAATATTAAACAGGCTTAGGCCCCCTCCAATCATCGGCTGGTCACGTCAAGCCTAGCACCTATATGATTTTCCAACCCTATTGCCCTTATGGCAAGCCTAACCCTTTTTATCATATGGGTGCTAGAAGGTGGTGGCTGCGGTCTACATGTCCTGAGAATGACGTTAAACTCTATCTGATGGTGAGGTTCCAGTTCTGGAGGTTTGGGGAATGTGGAGCACCCTTCACACCTTGCTCCTGGTCCACTCTGACCCGGAGTGGTAGTACCTGTTAGGGTCCCATCTTGGGTTGAATAGAAAAATGTATTTATAAAAAAATTGTATTATCCATTAAGAATTGATTTATTCAAAACTTTATCGGCATTAAATGACCACTGAGGTTGATATGCCGTAAAACAAACAAAACAAAACAAACAAACAAAACACGCTTATTGATGCTTAACTTGATAGAGTGAGAAAGAAAGAGAGTGGAAGGAAGGGATGTGGGGCTGGTTTGTTTTGTTTTACGGCATGTCAACCTTTTCGGTCATTAATGCCGAATAAATTCATTTTTTTATAAAAACAAAAGTTGCTTACAGTACCTTCGTAATTGGTCACCCAATTAAGTATTGAACAGGCTCATCGCTGGTTAACTTTGGTGATCTTGCGGGAAGCGGTGCTTTCAGTGTGACTTGCTGGTTCTTTTGTTTTACGGCATCTCAACCCTTTTCGGATCATTTTAATGCCAAATTAATCCATTTGGATAAATTAAAGAACTCATCTTGCCTAAAGAACCAGCTGTTGCTTAAGTGGTCACCCAATTCCGTATTGAACATGCTCATCGCTGCTTAACTTCAGTAATCTAGTAAGAATCGGTGTTTTCAGCGTGACTTGACCTAATTCGTCGAACAGCATATCCTTATAAATCTAATGTGGTCATTAAATTGGGGAACAGTTTACAAGTTCGTTTTAATACAAAATGATCCTCTCATTTTACATCCAGAAACAAATCACAAAAACAGTTATTTGGGTTAGTTTATTTATTGAACGGGTTGGTGGTTTTGTTTTATGGCATGTCAACCCTTTTTCGGGTCATTTAATGCTAAATCAAGCCATTTTTGATAAACAAAGGACTCAGGTTGCTTACTTACAGGGTTAATTCCCTAATTGATTAACATGATATTAACGGGTGACCCAGAAAAAACGCCATTAAACTAAACCCTAAACCTAACCCTAACCCTAACCCCTAGTTGAGTAACATAATATTACAGGGTGACCCAGAAAAAATAGAACCCACAGATTTTTGTAATAAAACTGTTAATTTTAATTTTTTTTTAAAGTTTAAGTCCAACAAGGGTTAGGGTTAGGTTTTAGGGTTGGGGTTTAGGGTTAGTTTATGGGAAAATAAATAATTTGGGATTTGTTTTTTTCTGGGTCTCTTATGTTACTCAACTAGGAAATAACAGTTGTCGCTTAACTGGAAATCCAAAATCACCAGGTGCTCAATTCACATATATCCACTCACGCGCACATTCTTATGCGCATACACATCTACACATGTATAGATGTGTGGGCACATGAGTGTGTGCGCGTGAGTGAACATATACGCACTACTTTCACCTATAAGCGGAGAAATGCGAAAATTCGGCTCACACAAGTACACACATATATAAATGAATTGCGATTTCGTGGTAAATGACGTTAAACTCTATCTGATGGTGAGGTTCCAGTTCTGGAGGTTTGGGGAATGTGGAGTACCCCTTCATCACCATTGCTCCCTGGTCCACTCTGACTCGGAGTGGTAGTACCTGTCAGGTCCCATCTATGGGTTAAATAAAAAATGTTATTCATAAAAAAATTGTATTAATGCATTAAGAATTGATTTATTTCAAAAACTTTATCGGCATTAAATGACCCACTGAGGTTGATATGCCGTAAAACCAAAACCAAACCATAGAAGGACCGCGAAAGTCCACCTGCTTCTCACGAGGCCTGGCCGAAGAGAGACCGATTTTCTTCTTCCGTTTCTCGTCCCAGGGGTGGGAGAGCCACATCCGTTTCCGGTCAAAACCTAGAACTTCCGTTTTTTATTTTTTAATCTGAGGGTCCTACATGTCGGGAAATGGACGTTGAACTCTATCTAATGGTGAGGTTCCAGTTCTGGAGGTTTGGGGAATGTGGGCACCCCTTCATCACTATTGCTTCTGTCCCACTCTGACGCCGGAGTGGTAGTACCTGTCAGGGTCCCGTCTATGGGTTAAATAGAAAAATGTGTTTATAAAACATTGAGTATCCATTAAGAATGACTTATTTCAAAACTTTATCGGCATTAAATGACCACTGAGGTTGATATGCCGTAAAACAAACCAAACCAAACATATTGTAAATGCTAATATGTAAATATTCAGTGTTGGTTGATGTTTTATTTTATGGCATATTTACCTTTTCGGCCATTTAATGCCGAACAAGTAATTTTGANTATTAAGTCGTAGTGAATGAACGCGACAAGACGAGTTCAAATCATGGGCGGGCTGGTTACATATGGGTAAATAGCAGGACAGTACTAGGCTCTGTTAACTTTTGTATTGTTAGCATACGGATCTAGAGTAGGAAAACTCTTAATTCAAACCGTTAAAACTCCGCTTAAACACCTTGTGTCAATCCGCCTGTCAGGGAGGAATTCTAGATAAATAGCTATATAATAAACATACAGGTGAATATTGACAAGAATAACATGAACCTGTACCTAACAGATAAAACGTTGTTCGTATTAAGCAGTATGTGAAAAGAGGGTTTTCGAAAACGCCGGTATATATATTATAGTATATTATATTATTATATATATATATATTATTTATATGATAAGTTAAATTACACATTTAGCGATGTGTTTATCTCATATGGCTTTTTAGCCGACAATTTTAGGAGAAATGTGCCTTAATTGAAGTCGAACCTAATTTTTGAAAGTTAATAATTGATAATTAATTAATTAATTAGTGTGGGCATACCTATTTAAATGTAAGGACCTAAACAAATCGAAAGAAAATCAATCTCTTATGTACATTTCGGCCTATTAGGCCTCATCAGCCCAGAGCTATAGATAGAAGGCGGTCTTTCTATCTATAGCTTGCCCCTTGATGAGGCATAATAGCGCCGAAATGTACATACAAAAGATTGATTTCTTCTCGATTTGTTTAGCCTTACATTTGAATCGGTATGCCCGACAAATTTAATTAAATTAATTATTATTAATTTTAGCTTTCAAAAATTTAGGTAGGTACGATCAATTAAGCACATATTCTCTCAATATTATATTATATATATATATAAAATTTAAGGGTTTCCAAAACTGGTTTTAGTAAGGGATGATTCTACATAGGGATCTTCAAATCTCACTGTTAAATATATTGCATGTTTTAGTAGGTTGTAAATAGAAGGATTTTAATATCCCTGCGAGAGAGCTCAATGCATAATTAATCTATATTCTAGATAATACAAAGCAATATTATCTTGAAGGAAAGGAAAAAAACTCAAAAATCGTCATCTGTAATAATTTAATTCGACAAACTTAGAAGGCTTTTGGATAATTTAAATCAATTTTTCCAAAACTCCCTGATGAAGACTGAATGAGGAGTTTTGGAAAAGGTATATTATATATATATAATATTATATATATAATATATTATATATTTAATATAGAGCGAAAAATGAGTAAAGAAAAGAAATGTGATGGATAAAATGAATTTGAATCGATATCACATTTAATCGATATACTTTACACATGTGGTTTTCGCGTCATTTATGTGTGTGATAAATATTTCGCACACATAGAAGACTCGCCTTTCATCAGAGTGAACATTTGTGCGAAATTTTCACACACATAAACTGCCGAAACACATTTGTGTAAGCTGATATAGTTAATGCTGATATCGATAAATTCATTTTATCCATCTACATTTCTTTTTCTTTACTCATTTTTCCTCATTAATGTCGGATTCAATTTCCTTTATCTCATTTTCCACATATATTATATATATATATGTATCCTGTTTTCTTCTTTTAGGATTTTCTGACTAAAGTGGGAAATGACAAAAGACCGAAACCACGTGTAGACATTCAACAAAGATTGAATGAGGGTCATCTAACCCTCAAATGGTCTTACCCAGCTCAGCTCTCTCGTTGGTCTTAACTATCGCATTATGGCAAACCACTTCATCATTTTGTATTATAACATCTTTATAAAAAGAGATAAGAGGGGGGGGGGGGGGGGGGGGGGAGGGGGGGGGGGGGGGGGAAAGGGGGGGGGGGGGGGGGGTGGACAGTAAGTAATTCACGTTTCAGTTATTTAACTGATAAATTTGTACTCGAAACAAGAGTCTTAGCAGTTTTAAATGGTCGAATCATGCCATTGGGCCAATCGAGAATCCATTATCATCTAAAGGGGCCGGTTAGCTCAGTCAGTAGAGCGTTCGTCTAGAAATCAAAGGTTCCTAGTTCGATACGGCCTTTCGGCATTCAGTGTATTGAGTAGCACAGGAATCTGCTGCGGTAAAGTAAGGAGCTGATGGTAGGTGTGGCGCTCCACTCAGACGCAAAAACAATCTCCTTTGGTCTAGCGCTAGTGGAAAGTAGGATAGACTCCTCGCTGATTGGCTGCATACCGACTTTAGGCATCCCGACGACTTTACTTTTTTTAACTTTATTATTTACTCATTGTTCCTAAAAGTCGGACCGTTATCACCTGCAACATTTCTGGTTAAAACGATACCGTCCAAATTCGTCTATGTTGGCCATACACCAGTGGGATTCCCCCCTAAAACCCATTATAACTAAAAATATGAATTTGTGTTGTTAAAAAATAAGATATTATATATATTATATTATATATATATGTGTGTGTGTGTGTGTTGTGTGTGTGTGTGAAGAGTGGGAGTGAAAACAACTCCCCCCCCCCCCCCCCCCCCGGAGCACCCCCCGGGCGCTTTTATGTAGTATATTAGGAGCCCATTGAAAAAACACAGGTTGAATTAAGGTTGGTTGGTAAGTTTATTGGCCGACGCTCAGTGTTCGATCTATAATTAGATCATCTTCAGGCATTTGTTTGGTATAAGGAAGGTGATAAAATTGTATGAACAAGGACTTATCGCTTGCCTTTTCTCGTTTTTCTGTGAATAAATTTTTTTTTATCACATTCCTTATACCAACAAATGTCCTGAAGATGATCTAATTAATAACTCGAAACACTGCCAGCGTCGTCGGCCAATAAACTTACCAGCTCAACTTATTCAAACCTGGTTTTTCAATGCTCCTATATTTACTACATACGTCGGATTCACTTCCCATTGCTTCACACCAGCACACACCACGCACACACACACAATATATATATATATATAATATATATACTCTTATTTTTTAACAACTACAAATTCATATTTTTTTAGTTATAGGGTTTTTAGGGGGGAATCCCACTGGTGTGTTTGGGCCAACATTAGACGATTTGACGGTTCGTTTTAACCAGAAGAGGAAAGTGTTGCAAGGTGATAACGTGTACTTTTAAGGACATGGTATAATAAAGTTAAAAAAAATGTAAGGTCTGGGTTGCCTAAAGTCGGTATCAGCCAATCAGCGCGAGGGAGTCTATCCTCTTTCCACTAGCGTAGACCAAGGAGATTTGTTTTTGCGTCTGAGCCGTGGAGCGCCACACACTACCATCAGCATCCTACTTTTACCGCAGAGACCTCTGCCTCTACTCATACACTGAATTGCCGAAGGCCGGTATCGAACTAGGAACCTTGTGATTTTCGACGAACGCTCTTAACTGACTGAGCTACCCGGCCCCTTTAGATGTAATGGATGCTCGATTGGCCCAATGGCATGATTCGACCATTTTAAACTGCTAAAGACTCTTGTTTCTGAGTACAATTTTATCAGTTAAATAAACTGAAACGTGACATTTACTTACTGTCCTCTTATCTTTTATAAAAGATGTTATATACAAAATGATGAAGTGGTTTGCCCTGTGTAAGACATTTGGGGTTAGATGACCCTCATATCAAATCTTTGTTTGAATGTTCTACACGTGGTTTCGTCTTTTGTCATTTCCCACTTTAGTCACCGAAATCCTAAGAAAGAAAACAGGATAATATATATATATATATATATGTGTTGAAAATGGAAAAGGAATTGAATCCGACATTATGAGGAAAAATGAGTAAAGAAAGAAATGTAGATGGATAAATGAATTTAATCGATATCACATTAATCTATATCACTTACACATGTGTTTCGGTCAGTTTATGTGTGTGAAAATATTTCGCAAATGTTCACTCTGATGAAGGTCGAGTTCTCTATGTGTGCGAAATATTTTCACACACATAAACTGACCGAAACACATGTGTAAGTGATATCGATTAATGTGATATCGAATAAATTCATTTTATCCATCTACATTTCTTTTCTTTACTCATTTTTCTCATATATATATATATATTATATATTATATATATATATATATATATATATTATACTTTTCCAAAACTCCCCAATTCAGTCTCATCATGGGGAGTTTTGGAAATTGATTTAAATTTCCAAAAGCCTCTTAAGTTTTGATCGAATTAAATTTATTACAGATGACGATTTATTGAGTTTTTCCTTTCCTTCAATAGATAAATATTGCTTTGTATTTAATCTAGAATATAGATTATTATGCATTGAGTCTCTCCAGGATATTAAAATCC
>CM042170.1:51469115-51476615 GCA_023376005.1 Doryteuthis pealeii
TGCCATGTGCGCTTATGCATGTATTTTCCAAAGATTTCGGACCTTTGGTTAAATAGTTCTTTGGTATTATCATAACATACTGTTGCCAATTTTTCCTCGGAGCATAAAGGGCAGAATCTATCACCTGGTCTATATCGGCGAGTTTTTTTAAAGATATTTTCCCACATATTGCATGCCAAATGTTGATCGATATCTAACGGTAAAAAATTAAACAAAAATCATTTTAACGATATAAAAAAGTAAAGTAAAGTCGTCGGGGCGGCCTAAAGTCAGTATCAGCCAGTCAGCGAGGGAGTGTATCCCCTTTTCAATAGCGCTAGACCAAGGAGATTTTTTTTGCGTTTGAAGTGGAGCGCCACACCTACCACCAGCTCCTTACTTTACCACACAGATCACTGTGCTACTCATACGATGAGTTGGCTAGGACCGGTATCGAACTAGGAACCTTGTGGTTTCTAGCGAACGCTCTACCGACTGAGCTAACCCGGCCCTTACTTTTTTTTAACGATATCCTTCCCTGAAATTGTAACAATAAAGTAGAAACATGCCCCCTTAATGGAAAACGCCGAAGTGTTTGCTTAGTATACAAAGCTGCTGTATATATAATAATAAAATAATATACATAGGCTCAACACAAGCAATTTTCAAGAAAAGACTGTATAACCACAAATCTAGCTTTCATAACATAAAATATATGCACAATACCTCTCTACATGTGTCTGTGATATCAAAACAAATACGATATAGGACCTATCATAAAATAGATAGATAGATAGATAGATAGATAGATTCAAACAGACTGGAATAGATAGATAGATATAAACAGACTGAGATAGATAGATAGATATAAGCAGACTGAGATAGATAGATAAACTGATAGATAGATATACACAGATAGATAGATAGATAGATAGGTAGATATATAGATAGATAACTGTCTGCGACACCATTGAGGACAATTTTGTCTTACACCTCTGTAGAGGTGCAGTCGGTGCATTCTAACGCCCCAGGCGACTGGATGGCTTTTGGGGACAGGAAATAATTACAGGGCCTCAGATCATATGAGTAAGAGGGATATGGCACTGTAAGATTATTCGGTTTTGGCTAAACGTTGTGGTCGCTGGCAAAATTTTAGCGGGCAAAATATATCGCTTATGTCATTATATTACTTATGTCATAAGATTGCTTATGTAAGAGTCGGAAGTGAAGATTCTTTTTAATCAATCTTAAACTAACCGTGTATTCAGAAGTTAAATACCCTTCAAGAGACTTATATCTTATTACTGATATATCTTAGTTAAATTACTTTTACTGTTGCGTATCGGAAACACATAGACTGTCTTTACATTCTGCATATTGTAAACCTCTAAGCGGATTCTCTTTCAACATCCTGTCTGTTTTGTATTATTTGGATAATTCAGTCTATTATCCTCATCTTTATTGTTATATACACAACGTTTTGGTCGATGTACCGTTCGACCTTCTTGAAATGCCACTTGGAATCTTACTTAGGCTAGACGGTCAGTCGGACGGAGAGACCAAATCCGATCAATCGGCTGGTTACATCAAGCCCTAGCCCTGGCCGTGGGTGGCTACCCGTGATGCTTAAGGATAGAGCCCAGGTGGATGAGCAGTTCATGACATGCAATACTCCACTTTGGCCCTATCTTGGGCTAGACGGGCGGTCGGAGAGGCCTCCTCCGATCAATCGGCTGGTCACATCAAGCCCTAGCACCTATATGATTGCCCCAACCCTATTGTCCTTATTGCAACCCCAACACTTCTTATCATATGGGTGCTAGAAGGCGGTGGCTGAGAGTCTATATGTCCTGTGAATGACGTTAAACTCTATCTGATGGTGAGGTTCCAGTTTTAAAGGTCTGGGGAATGTGGAGCACCTTTTCATCACCATTGCCCCCTGGTCCACTCTGACCCGGAGTGGTAGTATCTGTTAGAGTCCCATCTATGGGTTGAATAGAAAAACATGAGTTTATAAACAAAATGTGTTTATCCATTAAGAATAAATTTATTTCAAAACTTTGTCGGCATTAAATGACCCACTGAGGTTGATATGCCGTAAAACCCAAACCAAACTAAACTTCTTCAAATGTTTCTTGTCGAACACAGGAGCGTTCTCTACGAACTCGGAAACATTCTCTTCGAACCCAGGAGCCTTCATGTCGTAATCAGGAGCCTTCACACCACACACACACACACACACATATATATTATATATATATATATATATATATATATATATATATATATTATATAAGGTGTGTCAAAAAGTATCGAGATTGAAGCAGTATTTTTCAAGATAGAAATGAACAATAAATGTAACGTTAATTTTTTTCAGAATATCGTATGTCACCCCGCCGAAAGAAAAAAAATAACAAAAATCAGGGAATAAACCAAATTGATTGAAATTTTCAGGGTTGATATATTAATGAATAAAAGATATAATGCACCAGTTATTTTATCTAAAAACTTTTACATTTTTTTCAGGTCAGTTAACATTGAACCATGTATCTTTGTAGCATAACACAGATTCTCAAAGATGTGTGGTTCAAAGTTAACTGACCTGAAAAAAGAAAAAGTTTTCAAATAAAATAACTCGTGCAATATATTTTTTATTCATTAATATATCAACCCTGAAAATTTAATTAAATTCGGTTAATTCCCTGATTTTTGGTATTTTTCATTCGGTGGGGTGACATACGATGGTTGGAATTTAGGTCCGTTAAGTTCGATTTAACCACTTTACTGATACGTATAAAAAAATTCTGGTTATTTCCTAGTTGAGTAACAGAAATTACCCAGAAAAAACAGAACCAAAATTGTTTATTTATTTTCCCATTAATCTAACCCTAAACCCCAACCCTAACCCTAACCCTAAAACCTAACCCTAACCCTTGTTGGACTTAAACTAGGGTGGCCCAAAATTAGCCGAAAATGCGTTTTTGACAAAAGACATAGAAAATAATTTACCAAAAATCAGGGAATTATCGGATTTTAATGAAATTTTCAGTGTTTATTTATCAATGAATGATTTTTATAATGCTTTATTTATTGTATTTCAAAACTTTCTCATTTTTTCATGTCACTTAATTTTTACCACCCCTTATTTTATTGGGATAACATTTTTTCGAGTTGGTCATTTTCTGTACTAATTACAGTATAAATAAAGAGATAAAAGACCGAAATTATGAATAGAAAAACTTTTTTTACGGTGACTTTTCTATGAGAAAGTAAGTATCGAAAATCGGAAAATAAAATGTAAAAATGTAATATAAAAATAAATTTTAGAAGATTTCTTTTTTACTCATTTCGATAATTATTTAATTATAAAATAAAAAAATATACATCGATATTTTTTGTGCTTAAAAAGGCGGGGGGCTAAATTTTCAATAGATTTTTCTTCAAAACTTATTACTTTTTGTATCTAAAATAAGGTTTGCATTAAATAGATATTTATTTCTAGAATCTAAAAATATAACATTTTACACTTAACATGAGGCTTTTCATATTTTAAATGAATTTTATATATTAATTTTTTCATAGCAAAAATACTAAATTAAAGTTTTGAAATAAAATAACTGATGTATTATAAAATTCATTAATTGATAAATCAATACTGAGAATTTCATTAAAATCGGATAATTACCTGATTTTTGGTAATTTTTTTTTTGCGATCGCGAATGTTACATTAAATTTGTTAAAAAGCCATTTTAAACCAGCGTCTCAGACCGAAAGCGATAGAAATTGGCCGAAAAAAATCGTTTTAAATGTTTAAAAAAATGTATATGTAATTATATTTTTCTTTTTTTAATGATGGTCATTATGTTACTACTTATCGTTTTAGACAAAAGTTTGACCTTAAATAATCGATTTTAATTCGTTTTTGAAACAAAAAATCTGTCGCTCGCAGACGATTTTGGGGCCACCCTAACTTAAACTTAAAAAAAAAGAAATTTTATTACATAATTTGTGGGTACTGTTTTTTTCTGGGTCACCCTGTAATATTATGTTACTCAACTAAAAAATAACCAAATTTCTATTTTGATAAATAATTTGAGTTGGTGAGCAAACATTTTGGTGAAATCAATGTTAGGATTTTTTTTTGTTAGTGTATTCCAATCGTTGATTGAATGGATGCAGTGAGTGGACCTTAAGGGATTTGTCGGGTTGCGACTGTTTAATTAAATCCCATAATCCGTGACCTAATAATCCGACCAGACGTCTAATCCGATAAATCAACTGACCCAGTTCTTTAGATTAAACAAAGAATTTCGTAGGAAGAAGCGAAGAAAAACTAATTTTGAGAAAGATCCAACGGAAAATCCTTGGAAATCAGGAGAGTGTCTATAATACCCAGTTTATTTTGATGCAATCCCCGAGGAGTACCCGAAGTGCGAAATTTGCCCAAGAGGAACCGAGGGGAGAACTTACTCAGGGCGGGGGGAAGGGGAGTGATTTAAAAAGGAGAGCTGAGCGAAGAGATGTGTCTAGGGAAATCGAGAGAAGGGATTTATCACGGGGAGCAGAATAAAGGAGGGAGAACAGAGGATAGAGACTTGCCAAGGAATGCAAGGGTAGACATTTGTCAAGGTGACCCGAATAAGGAGATTTGTTCGTTTGTTTGTTTGCTTGGTTGGATTTTACGACACATCAACCGTTGTTGGGTTATTTTATGCCGAAGACGTTTGATTTATTAATTCTTGTTGGGTATTCAATTTTTTAGAATTTAAACTCAATTTTTTAAAACACATTTTTAAAAACTTATTTTTTCTATTTAACCAATAGATAGAACCCTAATAGGTACTACCACTACGGTTCAGAGTGGACCTGGGAGTAATGGTGATAAAGCGAAAGTCTGCACTCACCAAAGCTCCATACATTTAATGTTGAAAAATATTTTTAAAAAACTAAGTTTAATTGAAATTATACATTGCAATACTAACACAAACAAGTGTCTCAATAATAGATTCAATAATTAATTTCAATAGTTAATTAAATGTATAGTACTTTGTTTTTTTTGTTTTTTATTTTTTAAGCAATACGTAATTAAAAACAAGCTTAATCCCCTAAAACCGTAACCCAATTCGCAAAATGTTAATTCATAGATTGTAGTTAAACTGTCATGGGGGATCACCAAAAAACTATCCGTTTTAATTTACCGACCTAAATCAGAAGTCAGCCAAAAAATCTTCAATTTTTTTTTATAGAAAAGAAGAAAAAAATCTTTCCCTATTTTTCAGGTAGAGGTTTATGATTATTGTCTTTTATAGTGAAAATAGTTGAGGTAATTCAATATAAAATTACCTTGAATTTTTAGTCATGTGGCCCACATGATGATGAGTCATGTGGCCCACATGATGATGAGCTATGTGGCCTGCTTCTCGAAATCAGTCGTCCATGCCTGATATAGCTATTCTAATACAGGCTTACCATAATTATTTGTGCATAAGATCGGTGAGGCTAGCTTGCTAACGATTAAACCATGATGGGACGCCCTGGTATTTACCCAACCCATTCTCAATAATAGATTCAATAATTAATTTCAACGGTTAATTAAATGTATAGTAATTTGTGTTTTTTGTTGTTTCTTTTTTTTTAAGCAATACGTAATTAAAAACAACCTTAATAACCTAAAACTGTAACCCAATTCGCAAAATTTTAATTCATAGACTGTAGTTAAACTGTCATTGGGGACCACCAAAAAACTTTCCGTTTTAATTTTCCGACCTAAATCAGAAGTCAGCCCAAGAATTACCATTTCTTTGTCCTTATTGCCAATATTAGCGGCCATCTTGGAACGGCAAGTCGATCATATTAAATCATCATCATCATCATCATGTCGTGCAAATGATTTTCAAAACAGTTTTGTTGGGAAACCACACACAAAGATTAAGAGTTTGTTTCCACCAATGGAAGCAACTGGCGTCCACTCTGACCCGGAGCGGTAGTACCTGCTCGGGTCCTATCTATTGGTTAAAAAATGTTTCACTGAATTTTTTTTAGATGAGGCTTGATAATTAGCTAGATAAATGTTACTTCATAGACTGTAGTTAAACTATCATGGGGGACCACCAAATAACTTTCCGTTTTAATTTTCCGACCTAAATCAGAAGTCAGCCAATTCTTGTATCGGAATTGGTCTTTCCGATAAACCAGGTGGAGGCTCCAAATTTCAGAGTCTTCGACTTTCTGTCGCCGTCATTTTCTTAGTCTGCGAATTTGGCGTGGCGGCACGGGAGTCTTTCATATCCGCTAAAACTCTTTCGGTCAATCAGTGCGTGTGGTGCCAAGTACTTGAGGGCATTTTGCTTCAAACGAACTTAATGGAGAAAATGGGTTAGGTTGGTTTGGGGGGGAGCGGAATGACTAATAAGATGAAGGACTACAATTTCCTGCCTTGCGATCTGCAAGACCAAATAATATTTGGTTATATTAATATTACTTGCATAGTTCCCGTCAAAAATTGCCTGATGGCTTTGACGCATGAATTGGGGCAGTGCTATTAAAAGTTGGATAGGCATAACATCAGATCTGATTGGCAGTTGATGGGGTGAATGATGGGTGATTATAGTTTCTATTTAGGTTTGCACGAGAGATAGATATAATCAGAATGAGATAAATGAATAGATAAATAGGTTGAACAGACGGATATATATATATATATATATATATATATATATATATATATATATATATATATAGTATCAATTGCCAATTTAACCTTTTTCGTAGCAGTGGCGTCAGTAAATAATCCAAAAGTGCTCAATATATTAAAATATAGAGAGTAATACTACTAATAATATTATTATTAAATGGAAAATAAAGGGTCTTTTTCATCTAACAATAAATATATTAGTATTATATATATATATATATATATATATATATATATATATATATATATATATATATAATACAGATAGATATGAACAAATTATATATATATATATATATATATTATATATATATATATATATTAAAGAGAGAGAGAGAGAGATGAACGGAGATAGATAGATAGATAGATAGATAGATAGATGGATATGAAAAGATATAGCTATGAACCGAGACAGACAGTCAGATAGTAGATAGATAGATAGATAGATAAACAGAGATAGACATAGTCAGTAAATAATCCAAGAGTGCTCAATATATTAAAAATATAGAGAAGTAATACTACTAATAATATTATTATTAAATGGAAAATAAAGGGTCTTTTTCATCTAACAATAATATTATATATATATATATATATATATATATATATAATATATATAAGAGAGAGAGAGAGAGAGAGAGAGAGAGAGATGAACGGAGATAGATAGATAGATAGATATGAAAAGATATAGCTATGAACCGAGACAGACAGTCAGACAGACAGATAGATAGATAGATAGATAGATAGATAGATAGATAGATAAACAGAGATAGACATAAACCAAAATAGACAGACAGACAGAGATATATAGATAGATAGATACATAC
>CM042170.1:51481615-51494476 GCA_023376005.1 Doryteuthis pealeii
CATGAAAAAGCAAGAAAGAGTGGAAAATATTAAGAGAGAATGAAAGAAAGAGAAAAGAAGAAAGAAAGAAAGAAAGAGAGAGGAAAAAGAGAAAGAAAGAGTGGGAATATTAAGAGAGGATAAAAGAAAGAGAAAAAAGAAAGAAAGAAAGAAAGAATATTTTAGAAAGAAGAAAGGGACATGAAAAAGCAAGAAAGAGTGGAAAATATTAAGAGAGAATGAAAGAAAAAGAAAGAAAGAGAGAGGAAAAAGAGATAAAGAAAGAGTAGGAAATATCAAGAGAAAATGAAAGAAAGAGAAAAGAAAAAAAGAAAGAGAGAGGAAAGAAAGAGATAAAGAAAGAGTGGGAAATATTAAGAAGGGAAAGAGTGGGAATATTAAGAAAAAAGAGAAAGAAAAATGAAAGACAGAAAGAAAAGTGGGAATATTATGTAAGAAAGAAAGCAGAGGGAAAGTAGGAAATATTAAGAAAGAAAAAAAAGAATGAACGAAAGAGAAAGAAAGGGTGGGAAATATTAATAAAAAAAAGAAAGAAAGAAAGAAAGAAAGAAAGCAAGCAAGAATAAAGAGAGAAAGAAAGGGTGGGAAATATTAAGAAGTGAAAAAACGAAGAAAGAAAGAATAAAAGAGAGAAAGAAAGGGTGGGAAATATTAAGAAAGAGACAAAAAAAGAAAGAAAGAAAGAAAAAGATAAAGAGAGAAGAAATGGTAGGAAATATTAAGAAAGAAAGAAAGAATAAAAGAGAAAAAGAAATACTGAGAAATATTAAAAAATAAATGAATAAAGAAAGGAAGAAAGAAAGAAAGAATAAAAGAGAAAAAGAAAGGGTGGGATATATTAAGAAAGAGACAAAAAAAGAAAGAAAGAAAAAAGAATAAAAGAGAGAAAGAAAGGGTGGGAAATATTAAGAAAGAAAGAAAGAATAAAAGAGAAAAAGAAATAGTGAGAAATATTAATAAATAAATAAATGAATAAAGAAGGAAGGAAGAAAGAAAGAAAGAAAAAATAAAAGAGAGAAAGAAAGGGTGGGAATATTAAGAAAGAGACCATAAAAGAAACAAAGAATGAAAATATTAATAAAAGGAAAAAAAAAGAGAGAGAAAGTAGGAGTTGAAAAATATTCAGTTTATTGAAATAAGAGATGAAAAATAAGGAAGTAAGAGAGAATGAAAGAGTTGAAAAATAACAAGAAAGAATGAAAACATATAGATAGGAAAAAGAAGAAAGAAAGAAAGAAAGACTGAATGAGTTTCAAACATATTTAAAAAGAATGAAATAAGATAGATAAAAAGAAAGAAAAGGAGAGAGAAAGAAAGTGAGAAAGAAAGAAAGAATGAACAAGGGTGGGTGTGGGTGACTTTTCTTTTCAACGGATTATTTATAAGTTGTTTTGGACGAGACAATCCCGAAGATGAAAGAATAGTAGAGATATTTGAAAAGGTGCTGAAAGAATGTCTTGTGATGACGGGCGTTGGGGGGAGGGGAATGATGATGAAGGAGACCAAAGGGGTGAAATGTGTGTGTGATGATAGGGATTGATAAGGGGGAAACAGAGAAAAGGAAAATATATGGAAAAGGAGTGACAAGGAGAAAGAGTAAGAGACATTAAGAAAGAAAGAAAGAAAGAAAGAAAGAAAGAGTGGCAAAAGAAAGAAAGAAAGAAAGAAAGAAAGAAAAAGAGAAAGAGTGGGAAATATCATAAAAGAAAGATAGAAACAGTTGGAAATACTAAGAAAGAAAGAAAGAAAGAAAGAAAGAAAGAAAGAAAGAAAGCGTGAAAAACATTAAGAAAGAAAGAAAGAAAGAAAGAAAGAAAGAAGAATGGAAGAAAGATAGAAAACTAGAAAGAGTGAGAAATATCATTAAAGAAAGAAAGAAAGAGTGAGAAACATTAAGGAAGAAAGAAAGAAAGAAAGAAAGAAAGAAAGAGTGAGAAACATTAAGGAAGGAAGGAAGGAAGGAAGGAAGGAAGGAATAAAGAAAGAAAGAAAGAAAGAAAGAAAGAGTGGGAAATAATAAGAAAGAAAGAAAGAAAGAATGGAAGAAAGATAGAAAACTAGAAAGAGAAATATCATTAAAGAAAGAAAGAAAGAGTGAGAAACATTAAGGAAGAAAGAAAGAAAGAAAGAAAGAAAGAGTGAGAAACATTAAGGAAGGAAGGAAGGAATAAAGAAGAAAGAAAGAAAGAAAGAAAGAGTGGGAATAATAAGAAAGAAAGAAAGAAGTGAGAGTAGAAGAAGAAAGAAAAGAAAGAAAAGAAAGAAAAAGAAAGAGTGGGAAATAATAAAAAAAGAAAGAAAGAAAGAATGGAAGAAAGATAGAAAACTAGAAAGAGTGAGAAATATCATTAAGAAAGAAAGAAAGAGCGAGAACATTAAGGAAGAAAGAAAGAAAGAAAGAAAGAAAGAAGAGTGAGAAACATTAAGGAAGGAAGGAGGAATAAAGAAAGAAAGAAAGAAAGAAAGAAAGAAAGAGTGGGAAATATAAGAAAGAAAGAAAGAAAGAAAGAATGGAAGAAAGATAGAAAACTAGAAAGAGTGAGAAATATCATAAGAAAGATAGAAATAGTTGAAAATAATAAAAAAGAAAGAAAAAAGAGTGAGAAACATTAAGAAGAAAGAAAGAAAGAAGAAAGAACGAAAGAAAGAAGAAAGAAAAGAGAAAGAGTGGGAAATATCATAAAGAAAGATAGAAATAGTTGAAAATGATAAGAAAGAAAGAAAGAAAGAATGAATGAAAGAGTGAGAAATTAAAGAAGAAAGGAAGAAAGAAAGAAAGAAAAGAAAAAGAGAAAGAGTGGGAAATATCATAAAGAAAGAGAGAAATAATTGGAAATAATAATAAGAAAGAAAGAAAGAAAGAAAGAAAGAGTGAGAAACATTAAGAAAGAAAGAAAGAAAGAAAAAAAAGAAAGATAGAACAAGAGAAAGAGTGGAAATATCATAAAGAAAGAGAGAAATAGTTGGAAACGTTAAGAAAGAAAGAAAGAAAGAAAGAAAAGAAGAAAGAGTGAGAAACATTAAGAAAGAAAGAAAGAAAAAAGAATAAATAAATAATGAGAACAGTCAGTAGATCATCCGATTGAGAACCCAAGGTTCCGTGTTCGTTACTGGCCCTCACCAACTCAGCACAGTTCAAATCTCTGCAGTAAATGGTAGATGTGGCGCCAATTCTGATGCAACAAAAAAACAAAAAAAAACCCCAAAAAACAATCTTCCTAGTCTAGCGCTATTGAAAAAGGTATAAACTCTTTTCACTGCCCGGCTTATATCGACAATAGGCCACTCTACCTACTTTCTTTTACTTATGAAGAAATAAAGAAAGACAGAACGAAAGAGTTGAGATGATAAAGTCATTTTTCTGGACGATAATGCATCTTGTCACAGCGGAAAGGATATTAAAGCTTTGACCAAACCAACCAATAAGAGAGCTGCTCCCAGTTCAATCATAAATCAAAGACGTCAATCATACTTATTTGAAGTTTTCTAAGAGTGCTTACATTTACTGTCACTTTTTGAATTATACACTACATTACAAAATGAATAGGCTAACCTGGAAAATTTTGGTTAAATTTAAAAAATAATGAACGTTAGAATTTAATGAAAACATGTCAATTTTTTTTACTTATTTGAACTTCTCTAAGGGTTCTTATATTTACTGTCACTTTTTGAATTATACACTACATTACAAAATGAATAGGCTAATCTTGAAAATTTTGGTTAAATTTAAAAAATAATGAACGTTAAAATCTAATGAAAACATGTCAACATTTTTTTTATTTTACTCGTTACTTGAAAATACATGATTGTGTGTAAATTATTAGTATTAGATAAGAAAACTTGGTTATTTCCTATAAGTCTAACATAAGCAAAGGGGAACCACTCTTGACTGATAAATCATTTATTTATTTTTCCATTACTAACCCTAAACCCTAACTCTAACTCTAATCCTAACCCTAAACCCTAACCCTAACACCGTATTCTTTTTTCCTAGTAGGTCAATAAACAAATAAATAATTTATCAGTCAAGAGTGGTTCCCCTTTGTTTATGTTAGACTTATAGGAAATAACCGAAAACTTGATAAAATATAACTGTGTACAAGCAAAGGATTATAGACAGATAAAAAATGCAATTTAAAATTATGCAATATAACATAAAATGTGATAATATAATTATGATAACGATCAAACATTTTCAAATGAATAAAATGTCGGCATTAAATAACTCATCAGGGGTTGGTGTGCTGCTAAACGATAAACCAAACCATACTGGATTAAGTATGAAGCGCTGTTTTTATTTTGTATTAGCGCGTGTTTAAAAAAATTAAAGCAAAACATTAAAAAAAAGACTTCTGTCGAAACACTTAAAACTAATAAAATAATTTTCCATCTGCTGTTTACTGCGTGTTTATATAGTTTTGCACAATATCTTTGTTTTGTTTTGTTTTACGGCATATCAACCTCAGTGGGTCATTTAATGCCGATAATGTTTTGAAATAAATCAATTCTTAATGGTTAATACAATTTTTTTATAAATACATTTGTTCTATTTAACCCATATATGGGACACTAACAGGTACTATCACTCCGGGTCAGAGTGGACCAGGGAGCAATGGTGATGAAGGGGTGCTCCACATTCCCCAAACCTCCAGAACTGGAACCTCACCATCAGATAGAGTTTAACGTCGTTCCCAGGACATGTAGACCGCAGCCACCGCCTTCTAGCACCCATATGATAAAAAGGGGATGGGGCTTGCCATAAGGGCAATAGGGTTGGGAAAATCATATAGGTGCTAGGGCGCACTATATCTGATAAGTGTTAAGCTCATTATCATTGGGAACATTTTTAAAAATGTATTAATGTCCAATTTAAAATTGCACGTCCTACGTTTTGCTATGTATTTGCGCTTATTTTTAAAAATATCAACCCCCCCAAAAAAAGAAAGAGTTAAAACTATTAAAATAACGTTGGAACTGTATTATTAACAAGCCAATACATGGTCGAACTATTAACTTTAAGTGCCAACCTTGAAAATTTCATTCCTAATTCCAAAGTATCAAATATATTAAAATTCACCGCTGAGATGTTAAAATGACTTAATTCTAAATAACCCGAAAAGGTTGATATGTCATAAAACAAAGCAAACCAACCAACCAACCAACCAACCGTCGGGCTTACAGTCGAGTGACATTGAAAGCACCGGTTCCCGTTATATCACCGAAGTTAACCAGTGATGAACCAGTTCAGTACTTAGATGGGTGAACACTTAAGCAACAACAGCCATTATATGCAACCTGAGTCCTTTGTTTATCAAAATATGGTTATTTTCTATCAGTCTAACATAAACAAAGGGGAACCACCCTTGACTGATAAATTATTTATTTATTTATTGATCTACTAGGACAAAAGAAGACGTGGTTAGGGTTAGGGTTTAGGGGTTAGGGTTAGGGTTAGGGTTTAGGGTTAGTTTAATGGGAAAATAAATAAATAATTTATCAGTGAAGAGTGGTTCCCCTTCGTTATGTTAGACTTATAAGAATAACCAATCCTCTTTTACTGTAAAAAGTTAAGTTTAGGTTTAGGGTTAGGGTTAGGGTTAGGGTTTAGGGTTAGTTTAATGGAAAATAAATGAATAATTTATCAGTGAAGAGTGGTTCCCCTTTGTTTATGTTAGACTTATAGGAAATAACCAAGAATTCTTGTGTCAGACTTAGTTGTGGACTTGGTCGATTGTTCAGAAGATGGAAACAAGTCAATGAATACAAGGAAATAAGACAATTCCTCAATTAGGAAAAAAAGAAATTACAAACGTTCCATTGACATTCAGCATTGCATTCAATGGGGATCATTCTTTTCGTTTTGTTTCCAATGATTGGGACTTGTAAGTATTATTTTAGCATAGAGAGACTTACACTGCATCGTCCTCATTTTCATTTCGTGATTAGTATTGATATTTACAAGTGTTAAGACCGTCTTCAAATCGAAATGAAGGAAGGGAAGAAAATACGAGAAATAGAAGTTTGACAAAGAAGAAAAAAAAAATAAAGAAAAAGTGGGAATTACTAATAAAAAGAGAGTAAAATAAATAAATAAATAAAGAAAGAAAGAAAGAAGAAGAAGAAGAAGAAGAAGAAGAAGAAGAAGAAGAAGAAGAAGAAGAAGAAATAGGAGAAATGAATGAAAATAGAAAAAAAGATAGTTGGACTAAAGAGAGATTAACAGACCAAATAGATATATAGATAGATAGATAACTAGATATGAACAGACTGGGATAGATAGATAGATAGATAGATAGGAACAGACTGACATAGATAGATAGATAGATAGATATGAACAGACTGGGATAGATAGATAGATAGATAGATAGGAACAGACTGACATAGATAGATAGATAGATAGATAGATAGGAACAGACTGATATAGATAGATAGGAACAGACTGAGATAAATAGATAGATAGATAGATAGATAGATAGATAGGAACAGACTGAGATAGATAGATAGATAGATATAGATAGATAGATAGATAGATACAAACAGAACAAAATAGATCTATAGGTAGATACGAACAATACAAAGATAGATAGATAGATAGATAGATAGATAGAGATAGGGTAGAGAGAGAGAGAGAGAGAGGAGAGAGAGAGAGAGAGAGAGAGAAGAGAGAGAAGAGAGAGAAATGTAAACAGAAATAGATAGATAGATAGATTGATAGATAGATAGAAGGGTAGAATAACAAAGCTGAGAAAGAATAGAAAGAAAGATCAAAGAAAAAGAAAAGAGAATGAATGTAAAGAAAATATATATATAATATATATATATTATATATAAAATTGAAATATATTTTTAAGACTATATTATATATATTATATATATATATAAGAAAATTGAGAAAGATTACGATCAAACTGAGGTAGATATGATCAGGCTTGACTGCACACACACACACACACACACACACACATTCATACATGCACACACAGACACAGACACACACACATACATATATATGAAGAAGAAGTGGAAGTGAATCCGACCGTATGTAATATTAGGAAAAATTGAACAAACACAAGTTCATAAAACGAGTAATGTTTATTTCTCTGAATGTTTGACACATGGCCTAGTGGATAAGGTAGTTAGGTTAAGACAGTTCTGAGTAACAGTTATCTCTGGATTCTGTGTTCAATCCTAACAGGCGGCAGTAACATAGAAAAAAAATAATTAACACAGCTCCTACCCCAGCTATGGTTAGCAGAATGAGAACAGGATACCCCCGTGGACTGAATAAAGGGTTAGGTTCAAAGTTCCGTCAAAGCTCCCGATTACGACAAGAAGGTTCCCGATTATGAAAAGAAAGTTCCCGAGTCCGAAAAGAAGGTTCCCGAGTCCGAAAAGAAATACCTGAAGAAGGCCGGAGGGCATATCGACCGAAACGTTGTACAGATAACAATGAAGATGAGGACAATAGTCCGAATAACGCAGATAATACTAAGAGTAATGTTTATTTCGCCTACGCTGCAGTGTTTCGACTGTTTCAATAGATCTTCATCAGGGCTTTCGTTAGTTTGAGAAAAAATAAATGTATCACAGAAAATAAGAAATCTGCGAGACTCTTTTGCTTTGTCGGTCAGTCTATTTAAAAATATACATATCTCCCTCCAGCTATGGGTAAATAGTAGGGCAGACTGGGCTCTTTAACCTTGGTTAGGCAACCAGTCTAAGAGAAGGAAAACTCTGAATTCAAACCTGTTGAACTCCGCTTAAGAAATTGACCTTGTGTCGCATCCTGCTCGTGCGGAGGGGTCGGTAAATATATATATATATATATATATATATATATATATATATATATATATAATCTTTTGCCTATAAAGATACAGTAACTAGCCCATAAAACCACCAATCCAAATAATTGGTTTCATGCCTTTCACTAGAACGAAATCAAATCCAAACAAATATCAAACTCTTCTTGCAATTTGTCTTTCTCATTCACTATGATCTGTGCCAAATTGTGACCCCCCTCCCACTAGCACGCCCGCACCCCCCACCGGAGTAGGCCGCGTCTTGAGCAAGATTTGAAGCCTTCATGAATATTCATTAGCCGTTTTTGTGAATATTTATGAATTATTTTGTAAACTTTTTTTTTACCAAGTGCACGTCTGCACGTAATTAGTAAAAAAAAAAAAAAAAGTAAAAGAAGAGAAAAAGAAGAAAAAAAAAAAGCAAAAAAAAAAGAGACGGTTGTATATTAGTGCCGAACAGCGTTGGGTTACCTTCTCTGTTGTGTGATCGGGTGTGTCGTGTACTGGTCGGGTGGCTGAACGTTTGGCATCTGAGAGGAATTGAGGTGTTTGAATGATTTGAGATGAAGGGGGAAGATAAGGAATGGCGCCGATAGGAATTGGTAATTTATTTATTTGGTTAGTTTTTTTTAGAGGGACAAGCAGAATAAGAAAGGGGAGAGAGAGGGACAGAAAGAGAGGGTGAAGAGAGATGTGTTGGAATTGAAAGGTGCAAGAAGAAGAAGAAGAAGAGAAGAGAAGAAGAAGAAGAAGTAATAGAGAAGAAAAGAAGAAGAAGAATTGATAGAGAAGAAGAAGAAAAAGAAAGAAAGAAAGAGAAGAAAGAAGAAGAAGAGAAAGAAAAGAAGAAGAAGAAGAAGAAGAAGAAGAAAGAAGAAGAAGAAGAAGAAGAAGAAGAAGAAGAAGAAAAGAAGAAGAGAAAGAAGAAAGGTAGTAAATAGAATTGAAGAAGAAGAAGAAGAATTAGAAGAATGAAGAAGAAGAAGAAGAAGAAAGAAGAAGAAGAAAGAAAGAAAGAAAGAAGAAATTTTGATGGAATAAGGAAAGAATCGAAAATTAGAGAACTGTGCTTGTTTAAAAATTGAGTTGGAAAAAAAAAAGAATTTTGAATACCATCAAGAATGTAACAAAACGTCTTCAGCATAAAATAGCCCAACAAGAGTTGACATGCCGTAGAATTCAAAAAAAAGAAAAAGGGGATCTAGCAAAGGTTAAAGAACACAGTCTGCCCTCCTATTCAACCATAGCTGGAGGGAGAATAGTTGGATCCTTAATTTTCCCAAGTATATATATTTATCAACACCTCTGCACGAACAGGATGCGACCCAAGGTCAATTTAATAAAGTTTAACAGGTTTGAATTCAGAGTCTTCCTTCTCCTAGACTAGTTACCAAGCCAAGGTTAAAAAGCCCAGTCCACCCTTCTATTTACCCATAGCTGGAGGGAGAATAGTTGGATAAATACCTTTCCTACGTGTATTAGCTCTATGTGAAGTGCAGACAGCCTCGTCCAGGGTTTGAAATAAGGTTGACGAGTCAAATTCTGTTGACTCTTACCATTAAACCACCTGCCTCCATACTTTTCCAAGTGTATTAGCGCTATGCCAAATGTAGTCTCGACCAGGATTTGAACTCGTATTGCATTGTCTATTTTGTACGACCATAACTGTTACATAATTACACGATGACAGGCATTAGAAAGACTGAATTTATTATCAAAATATCTACATCTTAGTATAATGGAGATTATGTGTCTGTCCGTCTGTAGCTGAAACTATGCCACCACCAACATCACAATTCCATTAATTATTTGCGTTATATTTTCAATAGTTATTAAATATTCATTATTAGAATCTCATTTATTAACGTTACATAACGCACTTCCACTCATTGAGTATGTCCAGTAGAGTAGGTCGATTTTTCACTTTTTAAAAACATCAAATTGTCCATCTATACGAAAGTTGTATGTTTGTATACTGAATACGGATACCAAAAAGTTGTGTGTTAGTATACTGAATACTGATACCAAAAAATAGATATTTTCCTTGTACCATTGTTTGAGGAAATAGCATCAAAGATCATCTACTAAAATGTTTAATCCTTGTTTTTACAACATTTGGCCTAGAAATTGGTTAGAAAATTTACCATTTTCAATATCTAAATAAGACATTTTATTTTATTAAAATGAAACGAATTAAATATTATAAATAGAATTCAAATTGAAAATGTGTCCCCTCCAATCACCAACCACACTTATGATATGCTGCTTTTTACCTCATTAATTAAGCTGTAGCAGACGATCTTTGATGCTATTTCCTCAAACAATGGCGCAAGTAAAATATCTAATTTTTGGTATCAGTATTCAGTATACTAACACATAACATTCGCATAGATGGATAATTTGATATTTAAAAAAAGTGAAAAATCGACCTACCCTAATGTCCAGACTCGCGCATTTTTTATTGTACTGTGTTTTCATTGGAAGCAATTAGCATTTTGGTTTCATTTTCTGTAGAATGCAACTAAAATAAAAAAGAAATAAAATTAAAAAAGAAAACAAAAAACAAAAAACAAAAACAAAAACAAGAAAGAAAATAAAACAAGAAAAGTCTAGTCCAGGATTTGAACTCGTATCGCAGTATCATGATAATCATTACATAACAGCCCTCCACTTTCTTTTAGTTTTGAGTATGTCCAGACTCCCGCGTTTTTTTGTTGTTGTACTGGAAGCATTGGAAGCAGTTAGCATTTTGGTTATAATTTTTGTAGACTGGAACTTAAATAAAAGATGAAATAAAGACCCCCCCCAAAAAAAAACAAACAAGAAAATAAAACAAAGAAAAATCTAGTCCAGGATTTGAACTCGTATCGTGTGTGTCTATTCGTACCATAATAATTATTACATAACGGCCTCCACTTTTTAAAAAAAAGTTTTGAGTATGTCCAGACTCCCGCGTTTTTGGTTGTACTGTGTCTTCATTGGAAGCAGTTAGCATTTTGGTTTCCTTTTCTGCAGACTGGAACTTAAATAAATAAATAAATAAAATAAAAGACAAAAAAACAAAAAACAAAAAAACAAGAAAGAAAAAAAGCAAGGAAATGATAGCCGCTGTTAAGATAAAAAATCGTGAAAACGAGTCCAGTGTAGACTGTGCAGCGCCTCCGTTTCCTGTAGCAGACATCTTTTTTTCCGCGACCCTTATCAACATTGTAATTAAGTATGGAGATTCTTACGTGGCTGCTTTTCTCTAAACATCGTCTTCCATATCTTTCTGTCTTTCGAACTAACGACCAAAAGCGAACAGGAATTTGTCTGAGAGATAAGCAATAGCGAAGAAGAAATAAGATAAGGATTTTTTTTCTTCTGGTTAAGTCAGTGTGTAACGGTACCTATCATTCCCCTAGGGAGCAGGCCCTCAGCAAATCAAATATATCTTATTAATTGATTACTAGCTGAACTCATGGAACTACACTTTAATTAGTAGTAGCAATTATAATATACAATATTCGATTTCAGATATATATATATATATATATATAATATTATATATATATATATAATATATATATATATACTTAAATGAAATAAAATAAAATAATATTAATATATATATATATAATATAATATATATATATATATATTTGGCGTCCTTTAGATACACACATATGTGTGTATTAAAACAGTTAAAATCCCCTTCGCATTCTGTGGGTGACGATGGCCGAGTGGTTAAGCTGTTCGACTGCTGCTGAATCGATCAGAATTATATCCCGGCTGTAGAAAGCTCTCAAAATGTCTAGCTTCACTGAAGAGACTTGATAAGTCGAAACACGTATCTGTGGATAACTATATATATATATATCTTTGCTGGGCGACCTGATCTGGCACGCCCATGTGTTGGCTTCCACAGAAGAATGTCAATTATGAGTTCATCCTTGCTTCTCCAGCAGTGCCCAGCATATCTTGTTCGCCTCACACGGATGGTTTGTGTGATATGGGGCAGGTGGCCATATAGCTGTTTTATCGTGGGGTGTTGTGTCCACATCTTGTTAAATATTTCACGCAGCATTTTCGTCCCATCTAGCTTATTCTCCAGGCGCTTCGTTGGACTCCGGGTAGTGCAGCCTTACAGTAACACTTATACTACTACGGCTTGGAAGAATTTTCGCTTTAATTTGTCAGCAAGATCGGATTTTCATATCACTGACAATTTGTTTAAAGCAGCCCATGCCTTTCGTATACTATCAAAAGACGTACATAGATCAGCTACGCGCGATACTGGATGCTGCGTAGGTAACCTCTGCACAGAGGACCTCCCATGGGCAATGAATGATAGGGAAGATGACGAGAGATTGTCATGGATATAACCGTGCTGCCAGCGCCCACAGGATGATTATAATAATATATATATATATATATAATATATAATAATATATAAATAATCATCATCATGATGTCGCGCCAATTTGCACGGATATCCATGACGGTCTCTCGCCAACCCTCCTATCACTCATCGACTCTGGAGCTCCTCCGTGCAGCATCCAGTTCTTTACATAGTTGGTCAATGTAGGTCCTGGCTGGGCGGCCTACGTTAGCATGTCCATGTGTTGGCCTCCACAGTAATACGTCGCTTACGAGCTCATCCCTACTTCTCCAGCAGTGCCCGCATGCCTAGCCCTCCCTTACTCGTATGGTTTGTGATATGGGAGGCAGGTGTGCATACAGTTGCTTCTTGGTTGAGTGCTGTTTCCACGACTGCTCGCAGCATTCTTGTGCAGCTCCCATCTAGCTTATTCTCAAGGCGTTTCGTTAGGTCCAGGTGTACAGCCATACAGCATACCGGTATGACCAAGCCTGGAAGAATCGTCTAAAGCTTGTCAGGGAGGTCGGATTTCCATACGACTGATAGTTTATTGGTGGCCAACCATGCCTTTCCTATTCTGTGGTATATATATATATATATATATATATATTATATATATATATATATATATAATATATATATATATATATCTTGAATAAATCTTTGGTCAGGAAATTTATTAATATGGTATCTCTCTGG
>CM042170.1:51494576-51497076 GCA_023376005.1 Doryteuthis pealeii
AGTAAGAAAATTGAAATTTGACAACAAACAAGAAAGAAAGGGGAGAAAAAGAAAGGAGAAAAAAAAAAAAAAAAAAAATGGAGGAAAGAACTAAGAAAGAAATAGGAAAATAAATAAAATAAATAAAATAAAGAAAGAAAGAGAAAAAAAAGAAAAGAAGAAGAAGAAGAAGAAGTGAAGGAAATAGAAGAAAAAAAAAGAAAATGATAGTTGGACTAAAGATAGATACAAACAGAAAAAATAGATCTATAGATAGATATGAACAATACAAATATAGATAGATAGATAGATAGATGTAGAGAGAGATGTAACCAGAATAAGATAGATAGATAGATAGAAGGGTAGAATAACAAAGCTGAGAAAGAATAGAAAGAAAGATCAAAGAAAAAGAAAAGAGAATGAATGTAAAGAAATTAATATATATATATATATATATATATATATCTTATTATAATGGAGATTGTGTGTTTTTCTGTCTGTAACCGAAACTAAATTCCTACTCAAGTCACAATTCTCTTAGTTATTGACATCACATTCTCCATGATTTTATTTTTATCTAAACCTCAATTATTAATAAAATCGTCTTACATTATTAATACTGTTAACTATGTCTACATACTGACAACATGCAATTATATTTATATATACAACAAAATAGCAGTTTACAGTGTGAACGGGAAGGCTAATTTGCATATTAATATTAAAAAAAAATCGAATTTAATAAATATGTGCTTAGTATTATTGATTTCTAACTGTTTGGTTTTATTTTAATGAATATTAGCAAAAATCTCTTTAATGAATCTTAAATGAAATCCATTAACAAGAAAAGATAACTGTCATTTTTTTCTTTACTTCCTCTTTTAACTAAATACTTAAATTAGAAAAAATAACAATGAAAGACGAGAGTGATGGAAGAGTAAATTTCAGTTTTCTTCTATTTTCGATTATACTCCCTCTGTTTCAAATCTTTTATTATACTCTCTCTGTTTCAATTTTTTTTCTGTATTCTTATTTAGTTTCATTAGCCTTTCTAATTTAATACAATATTTTATTACATTAAAACTTAAATACTTGCACCCGGAGGGTGCATATATTTGCTAGTATATATAATTGAAATATATTTTAGACTATATATATATATATATATATATATATATATATATATATATAAGAAATTGAGAAAGATTACGATCAAACTGAGGTAGATATGATCAGGCTTGACTGCACACACACACACGCACACACACATTCATATATACACACACAGACACAGACACACACACATACGTATATATGAAGAAGAAGTGGAAGTGAATCCGACCGTATGTAATATTAGGAAAAATTGAACAAACACAAGTTCATAAAACGAGTAATGTTTATTTCTCTGAATGTTTGACACATGGTCTAGTGGATAAGGTAGTTAGGTTAAGACAGTTCTAAGTGACAGTTATCTCTAGATTCCGGGTTCAATCCTAACAGGCGGCAGTTACATAGAAAAAATAATTAACACAGCTCCTATCCCAGCTATGGTTAGCGGAATGAGAACAGGATACCCCCGTGGATTGAATAAAGGGTTGGGTTCAAAGTTCTGTAATGGCTCCCGATTACGACAAGAAGGTTCCCGATTATGACAAGAAAGTTTACGAGTCCGAAAAGAAGGTTCCTGAGTCCGACAAGAAATACCTGAAGAAGGCCGGAGGGCATATCGACCGAAACGTTGTACAGATAACAATGAAGATGAGGACAATAGTCCGAATAACGCAGATAATACTAAGAGTAATGTTTATTTCGCCAACGCTGCAGTGTTTTCGATCTGTTTCAAATAGATCTTCATCAGGCTTTCGTTAGTTTGAGAAAAAATAAATGTATCACAGAAAATAAGAAATCTGCGAATCTTTTGCTTTGTCGGTCAGTCTATTTAAAAATATACATATCTCCCTCCAGCTATGGGTAAAATAGTAGGGCAGACTGGGCTCTTTAACCTTGGTTAGGCAACCGGTCTAGGAGAAGGAAAACTCTGAATTCAAACCTGTTGAACTCCGCTTAAGAAATTGACCTTGTGTCGGCATCCTGCTCGTGCGGAGGGGTCGGTAAATATATATATATATATAATCTTTTACCTATAAAGATACAGTAACTAGCCCATAAAACCACCAATCCAAATAATTGGTTTCATGCCTTTCACTAGAACGAAAGTAAATCCAAACAAATATCAAACTCTTCTTTTAATTTGTCTTTCTCATTCACTATGATCTGTGCCAAATTGTGACCCCCCTCCACTAGCACGCCCGCACCCCCCACCGGAGTAGGCCGCGTCTTGAGCAAGATTTGAAGCCTTCATGAATATTCATTAGCCGTTTTTGTGAATTATTATGAATTATTTTGTAAACTTTTTTTTTTTTACCAAGTGCACGTCTGCACGTAATTAGTAAAAAAAAAAAAAAAAGTAAAAAAGAGAAAAAAAAGCAGAAAAAAAAAGCAGAAAAAAAAAAAAGACGGT
>CM042170.1:51502076-51507076 GCA_023376005.1 Doryteuthis pealeii
TAGGGAAGGATGACGAGAGATTGTCATGGATATCCGTGCTGCCAGCGCCACAGGATGATTATATATATATATATATATATATATATATATATATATATATATATATAATCATCATCATCATCATCATCATCATGTCGCGCAATTTGCACGGATATCCATGACGGTCTTCGCCAACCCTCCCATCACTCATCGACTCTGGGAGTTCCTCCGTGCAGCATCCAGTATCTTTACATAGTTGGTCAATGTAGGTCCTGGCTGGGCGGCCTACGTTAGCATGTCCATGTGTTGGCCTCCACAGTAATACGTCGCTTACGAGCTCATCCCTATCTCTCCAGCAGTGCCCCGCATGCCTAACCCTCCTTACTCGTATGGTTTGTGATATGGGAGGCAGGTGGTCATACAGTTGCTTCTTGGTTGGGTGCTGTTTCCACGACTTATTCAGGACTGCTCGCAGCATTCTTGTGCAGCTCCCATCTAGCTTATTCTCAAGGCGTTTCGTTAGGGTCCAGGTGGTACAGCCATACAGCAGTACCGATATGACCACAGCCTGGAAGAATCGTCTAAAGCTTGTTCAGGGAGGTCGATTTCTATACGACTGATAGTTTATTGTGGCCAACCATGCCTTTCCTATTCTTGTGTAAATATATATATATATATATAATATATATATATATATATATATATATATATTTGAATAAATCTTTGGTACAGGCAAATTTATATAATATGGTAAATGTTATAATGTATAGCAATATAGTGATCTACACAATGATAATGAATGGGAGACTAAAAAGAGCAAAGGAAAAAAATGTTTATTGATAAAACAAGAGTCCAATTACAGTGATCTACACTTTTCCATCCTGCACAAGGCAAGAACGAAACAGCACTTAAATGTTCTCGAAGCTGTTTCGATTTTGTTTTTCTCGTCCTTCCTTGTGCAGACAAATTAGACCTAAGCACTCACTATTTTTATTAGGTGAGGGGCTTAGGTCAGGTGTGACTTGATGGGGTTTTAATAATTTGTTCGCCCCCCCTCTTGTCTAACCTATTCCATATTCGATATCCAGACTTGTGTCTTCACAGTGTTAATTAATTTACTATTTGACTTTTAATCGTTTCCGGGTGTAAAACTTGAAAAGCACCGGACGAAAGGGCCCTTGTGTCAAAAAAGTATTGAGATTGAAGCTGTATTTACCAAGATAGGGTCCCATTAATTGGTTAAATAGAAAAATGTGTTTATAAAAAAAATTGAGTATCCTTAAAGAATGAATTTATTTCAAAACTTTTTCGGCATTAAATGACCCACTGAGGTTGATATGCCGTAAAACAAGACAACCAAACTAAACGAAACAGAATCAGGAGGCACAGGATTCAGAACAAAGACGACTCATCGAATGACCGTCAAAAGATCTTTGCTGCTAGAAACAATAGAAGAAATTGTCGTTTAAGAAAAACTCCAACGAAAGAAGTGACGCAGTCAAGAACACCTTTGCCAGAAAAAATATTTACCAACCTCCCCGCAAGAGCAGGATGCGACACAAGGTCAATTCTGGTTATTTCCTAGTTGAGTAACATGATATTACAGGGTGACCCAGAAAAAAAAAGAACCCAAGATTATTCATTTTCCCATTAAACTAACCAAAAACCCTAACCCTAACCCTAACCCACCCTAGTTGAGTAACATAATATTACAGGGTGACCCAGAAAAAAAACAACACAAATTTGGTAATAAAACTGTTAATTTTAATTTTGATTTTAAAAAAAAAAGTTTAAGTCCAACAAGAGTTAGGGTTAGAATTTAGGTTTAGGTTTAGGGTTGGGGTTTAGGGTTAGTTTAATGGGAAAATAAATAAATAATTTGGGTTCTATTTTTTCTGGGTCATATCATGTTACTCAACTAGGAAATAACCCAATTTCTTAAGCAGAGTTTGACATGTTTAAAATCAGAGTTTTCCTTCTCATAGACTGGTTGCCTAACCAAGGTTGAAGAGCCCAGTCTCCCCTACTTTTTGCCCATAGCTGGAGGGAGTGCAGTTGGATTCATACCTTTCCCATGGGTATTAGCGCTATGTGAAATTCAAACAGTCTTGTACAGGATTTGAACTCGGGTCGACGAGTCCATCTCCTCCGACTCTAACCATTATGCCACGTGCTTCCACAAGAAAAAAAAATGCGTGTCATGGAAATCTCTCGGCGGCTATATTTGTTATCTCATCAATAAACGCCACCCTTGGAGATGAGTAGCAGTAATTTCCTGACTGAACAGTTTGATCCTGGCCGTTGACCTATGAGATTGATCCGCCCAGCATCAGGTGAAGCGTGCCGTTGACCCGCCGCGTTCGGGTTCATTCATTTTATTTTACGTCAACCATGCTGCACCTCATGGTGTCTAATGTCACATGCTTGTATGGCGCCGATAATACGCTCTCCACCCCACCCGTCCGCCCCCGGAATCTGATATCCAGTGACAAACCAGAGTAAGATAACTGAATGATTATGGAATCTGCCATGTTTATATAAAGCAGATTTTGACCTCTCCTGTTTAAAGGAAGTTTTATTGCCGCGGAGTTAAAAATAAAAATGTCAATTTTGGTATTAGATTAATTCAATACATGGTATTAAAATGCAAGGGCAATGGAATTTCCCTTGGTTATTTCCTATAACTCAAACATAAACAAAGGGGAACCACTCTTGACTGATAAATTATTTATTTATTTAGTGATCTACTAGGAAAAAGAAGACGGGATTAGGGTTAGGGTTGTCCTTAGTTCCAGATGTAGTAAGTAAGTAAGCAAGCCAATAAGAATCCGGTGCCAGAGTATTCTTTGTAAGTCCTACGTCCAAGATAATCCAAGTGTCAATGACATAAGTTTAGAATGGTGCCTCTATTAATACAACAGAAGCAGCAGCAGCAGCAGTTGCCAGTGATTGGACAATAGAAATCTACCCCAGGTCACGTGGTAGTCAACGAGTCTATATTTAAGTGTAGGCATCTATCACCCGCCTTATATCAGAAAATAATTCAACAAGGGTTAGGGTTAGTTTAATGGGAAAATAAATAATCTATCAGTCAAGAGTGATTCCCCTTTGTTTATGTTGGAGTTCTAGGAAATAACCTTTCCCTTTACCTTGTGTATTGACTTTCGTACTCATCTGGAAAATTGTTACATTTCTTGGTTCCAAAGCGGAAGAACCCAAGCGTTGATGTACATATTACATGAGATGCCACCACTCAACCTCGGCATGGCCAAATAATCTCTTAAAACCAACACTGACACAAAATGCCATACTTAAAAAAGTGATGAAGTAGCAAGATATGGCTGGGATGCAAGCCTGAAATTTAACATTTTGGACTTGGTCTCCTGTGGGAACCGGTATAATGTTGAAAGACCCGAAACTGGTAATGAATACAGGGGAAACATTACTGACGATGCCTCCCAACGCATCTTCTAGATGTATTTTCCAAAATTACACGTGGGGCTATTTTAAGATATCTATTTTATGCCACATGGCCTTCCTCCTACAGGAGAGGCTTCGTGGCGTACTGGCTACCGTGCAAGACAGCGAAATGATAGTAAGCGAGTTCAAACTCCACTCGCGCTGTTATATGGTGATTGTAGAGGAGTGTGCTGTAATGGTTAGAGTCGTAGGAAATGGACTCATCGATCTGAGTTCAAATCCTGGACGAGGCTGTTTGTATTTTACATAGTGCTAATACCCCCGGCAAATGTATTCATTCAACTACTCTCCCTTCAGCTATGGGAAAATAGTGAGGCAGACAGATCTCCTTAACCTTGCCTAGGTAACCAGTCTAGGAGAAGGAAACATTCAAAATCAAACCTGTTAAATATCGCCTAAGATATTAACTTTGTGTCACACCCTGCCTGTGTGGATGGGTTGGTAAATATATATATATATATTATATATATATATATATATATATATATATATATATATATTATGAGGTAAAATAAGGAAGGAAAGAACAAAACTCAGGCAAAAATGTGTAGTATATTTCGCTGGAACGTTGTTCCGCTTCCTCAAGCCTTTATTATATTGGCTTGAGAAAGCGGAACTTAAAGTTCCAGCGAAATATAGTACTCATTTTTGTCTGAGTTTTGTTCTTTCATTTCTTATTCTACCTCATTCTGTCGGATTCATTCCAATCCCATTTCCCTCATATATATATATATATATTTGGGAGAATATGTGCTTAATTGAAGTCAGACCTAATTTTTTGAAAGTTAATTCATTAATGGTTAATTAGGCGGGATTTAACTATTTAAATGTAAGGCTAAACAAATCGAGAAAAAACAATCTCTGAATGTACATTTCGACCTATTAGGTCTCATCAGCAGAGCTATAGATACGAAGATCGCCTCGTGTGTGACTCGAAACCCGTATGTCGAAACGACACGCAAGCATCTTATTATCACACCAAACGGAAATCGCAATCTTTCATCGCTTTGTTTAGGTATTAGTAGTACTCATAGGTGGCCCCATTGGGGGAGTTTTACCCCTCTGCAGAGGTGCAGTTGGTGCATTCTAACCCCCAGACGACAGTGCGGTATGTTGATTTAGACCGCAAATATTGGTAGTTAAGATGATAACATAAGTTAATAACAGGAAGTATATGGAACAACTTGGAGTTTCAAAGAATGTTATATTACAGTCTTATAAAAGAAAATACAGTGTGTCAATAATTTCAGCTGCAAACAAATTGTTCTATTTGCTGCTATATTGTATTATATGAAATATGATAATTTTAGTCCACTTAACTGAAGTCCTTGGTATATTCGTTAGAGTCCCGAAAATCAACGTATTTCCACTTTAAATTGTTTGTTTCAAAATACAACACCACACACACACACACACACACACATACACACACACACACACATATATATATATATATGTAATATATCAAGAAAATTGAAAAAACACAGGTTTAAATGGGTTAAGTGGTGAGTTTATTGGCCGACGCTGCAGTGTTTCGATCT
>CM042170.1:51512076-51533383 GCA_023376005.1 Doryteuthis pealeii
AGAGAAAAATGTTGTTTTTTTCATCCGAGATTATATATATATATATATATATATATATATATATATATATTCAAAATTCCTGAGGTCGGTCGTTGATTGGGTTTGTGGCAACCCTTGATGCACCAATTCTTTCCTATTGACTGTGCCAAAAAGTGTGGATGGTCCAACACAAGCCTTCACCGCTATAAACAAATCCCTGTGTGGATGTTCATTGTGTGTATGAACCCTCATACGTCGAAAATCGACGGGAGGGTCCATTTATGTATATATATATTATATATATATATATATATATAATATATATATATAGTTAATTTTCTTGTTATTATTGGAGAAATGATTATAAAGTGCTCAATTATTTATCTAAGAGCTGTATTTATTTATTTATTTATTTATAGTTACCGTCGAAAAAAGTCAACGTCTCTGATGACGGATAAACATCCGAAACCATTGGTAAGACGAACTTTGTATTGGTGACTATAAATAAATAAATAAATAAATAAATATATATATATATATATATATATATATAAATAAATGCTCCCAATTCTCATGGTAGAGCACTGTAGGGGAGACATTAGTTGAAATTTCACCGTTTAGCGTAAGCATTTACCGCCTGTTGTTTACAGACTTGAGTTCACTGGCGATTGTAAAAACATCCTGTAAGTATGTATCAATTAATTGTTCACTGACAGTCGCTGACAGCCCTAAGGGTAAGGAACTTCACAGACAAAAATTCTGTCGGGTTTCGCTCCCGGCTAGAGGTAGCTGTTAAAAAATTCGAGCCGCACTGATAAGACGTAAACGTCGAAACACGTGTCTGTGGAAGACTTATATATATATATATATATATATATATGTGTGTGTGTGTGTGTGTATGTGTGTGTGTGTGTGTGTGTGTGAATAAAAAGGCTTTAAATAAAAACGTGGTCTGACGAAGCTCGGTGGGCCCCAAATACCCACTAGTGGAAATGGTCCATAATCACGATACCCCTGGTTTTAATGCCTTTATATTCAATAATAAAAATTGCTCTGTTTATAAAAATTCAACATTGAGCTCTCATACGGAACCTGAACTCTACAACAAACTACTGTTAGAGAATAGGACCAGCCTAGAATCACTTGTACCAAGAAACTTGGTACCCAAACAAAGAATATATATATATATATATATATATATATATATATATATATATATATATATATATATATATATATATAATGAAGGAAAAAACTTTGCTTCCTCGTAATAATTTATTTTCACTGCACAAATGCAGCAGCATCAGACATGAACAAAAAATGGTTATTACTTTTTTTCCTCAAGCCTGATGATACTGCATTTGTACCGTTGAAATAAATTATTACAATGAAACGACGTTTCTAAGTTCCTCCTTGCTTCTCCAGCAGTGTCTAGCATGTCTTGTTCGTCTCACTCGGATGGGGGAAAGTGTCCATACAGCTATTTTCTTGTGGGGTGTTGTTTCTGCGATTTTTTAAAGACTTGCTGTCACTCAACCTCCAGTGAAGACCATCAGCTAACGCTTGCGTGAACAACAACAACTACTACTACTATTAATCTATTAATAATGGAGATTCGCTTCTGGTTTTTGTCTGTAACAAAAATTACGTCACTGCCTACGTCACATTACCCAAAATCGTCATAACATAGAATAAATACACTCAAAATTTGAACATGCAACATTAGACAGTCCTCATTGTTTATTAAAACAAGTGTTAATAAATACATGACTGGTATTATATATCTATATATAGTTTGTTTTATTTTAATACATATTTAAGTTTACATTTCAAATTGTTTTATTTGTTAATCCTTTAATGAATTTGATGATTTTACTTACTTAGGGTACAAACTCGTTGACATGGAATTTTTTACTCCCACCCATCAGGCAATATGTTTCAAAAATCTATTTTTACATCGACGGAGGGCATTTTTTATTTTGTACTACTACTACTACTAGTAATCTTATTATAATGGAGATTGTGTGTTTTTCTGTCTGTAACCGAAACTATATTCCTACTCAAGTCACAATTCACATTCTCCATGATTTTATTTTTGTTTAAACCTCAATTATTAATAAAAAATATTTTACTTTATTAATACTGTTAACCATGTCTACATACTGACAACATGCTATTATATTTATATATACAACAAAATAGTGGTTTACAGTGTGAATGGGAAGGCTAATTTGCATATTAATATTAAAAAATCGAATTTAATAAATATGTGCTTAGTATTATTGATTTCTAACTGTTTGGTTTTATTTTAATGAATATAAGCAAAAATCTCTTTAATGAATCTTAAATGAAATCCATTAACAAGATAAAATAACTGTCATTTTATTATTTACTTCCTCTTATAACTAAATACTTAAATTAGAAAAAATAACAATGAAAGACGAGAGTGATGAAAGAGTAAGTTTCAGTTGTTCTATTTTTTTTATTATACTCCCTCTGTTTCAACTCTTTTTATCTGCATTCTTATTTAGTTTCATTAGCCTTTCTGATTTAATACAATATTTTATTACATTAAAACTTAAATACTTGCACCCGGAGGTGCATATTTTTGCTAGTAATAATAATAATAATAATAGTGTTGATTACCAAAAAAGAGAACGTGTCAACTGGTGGAATTTTGGGTTCCTGTAGATCACAGGAAGGAAAACGAAAAGATGGATAAATATGTGTACCTTGATAAGTGTGTGGAATATGAGGGTGAAAGTAATACCAATTGTAGTTGGTACGCTATAAACTTGGAAAAAAGACTGGAGGATCTGAAAAGAGGAAGAATTGAGACCATTCACACTACGACACTGTTGCAATCGGCTAGGATATTCAGAAGTTACCTGGAGACCTATGGAGACTTGTTGTCACTCAGACTCCACTGAAATACCATCAGCTAACGCTGATGTGAAAAACTCAAAAGGAGTAATAATAATAATAATGTAAAATCATCGGGGAGGCCTAAAGTCGGTATCAGCCAACTAGCGCTAGACCAAGGAGATTGTTTTTAGCATCTGAGGTGGAGCGCCACACCAACTATCAGCTCCTTACTTTATCGCACAGATTCCGGTGCTACTCATACGCTGAGTTGGCGAGGACCAGTATCGAACTAAGAACCTTGTGGTTTCTAGCTGAACGCTCTACCGACTGAGCTAACCCGACCCTTATAATAATAATAATAATAATAATAATAATAATAATAATAATAATTTCGCCGGATCTTATAGAAACTAGAATGTTAATTCAACCTCCAGAATATTGTTTTTTTTTTTTTTTTTTAATTTAAAAAAAAATTCAATTCAGGCAACATTCATAATAATCTTGAAGGCTTAGGAAATAATGTTTTTTCCTCTTGAAAATTGATACCATCAAAGCCATTTTATACCATTTTATGACTACCAAATATAGTGCTAATTTGAAAAGGATGTATTTTACGTTTCAACGCAAAAATCGTAATTATCAAGCAATAAAATAATAATTTTCCGTTTCTTTAACTTTTATGGCGCTAAAAGTATTTTACACATAAAGTTGATTAATTTGAACCGACTTATTATTTCTTCTCAACAATTTTCTCTTTTTAGTTCCTCTTCGCCTTTCTCAGATTTCGTCGTCGTCGTCGTCGTCGTGTTGCTTTTGCTAACGTTCTGCCGGCCAGATTCGACGATTTATGTTGAAGACGAACAGACAGAAACCATAAAAATTGAACAGCAATAAATTCAAAAAGAGCGGGAATCACATTCAGACGATCGTTTCTGTCTATCGTTACCGCCATTACTGCATCAGATGTTTCGTTTCATTTTTCAGGGTTTCACACACACACACACACTCCACACACACTCCCCCACACACACACACACACACACACACACACACACTATATATATATATATATATATATATATATATATATATATAAAAAGAAGGTCCGCAAAATGTATTATGTTTTTAGAAAATTTTTTAATTCTTTTTGTCTTGCATATGCAACACGTGTCTCAGATCTTCTGGTATCTTCTTCAGGCTTTGATTGATAATATGAAATAAAGTTAAATTTAATTCTTATTTTAAAATTCAACTCTTAGATTATATATATATATATATATATATATATATATAATATATATATATATATTAATACCAAATACACCCACACGAACACACACACACAGACACACACACACACACACACACACACACACACACACACAAAGTAAACATAGACACATATACATAAACACACATATGCACACACCCAAAAAGTAGAAATTTAAGTAGAAAAACACAGAAATTCTTTACAACAAAAAACAAATTACAAACACACACACCTGACATATCAAATGAACAACTGGTGAACTATATCAAAGCAATCCTAATAAAAGAGTTATAAAAACTAATTTTTTACATTTATTACCATGCCACCCAGAAAACAAAAACACCTGTTTAAAAGACTAATGTTAAAAATGAAATTCCTTTATACTCCACTCCCACCAAACAGGAAGAGAGAAGTTAAATACTCATGTATATATATATATACACGCATGTAAGAATTCATTTTCATATTATTGATCAAAGCCTTAAGAAGATACCAGAAAATCTTAAACACGTGTTGCATATGTAAGATAAAAAGAATACATTTTTTTTCTAAAAAACATAATACATTTTGCGGACCTTCCTTTTTATAAAATATTGAATTTTCTCCCGTTGGAACCAGAACAACATTATATATATATATATATATATATATATATATATATATATGTGTGTGTGTGTGTGTGTGTGTGTGTTACAGTCTTATGGGCCATCCTTTAGGCTTTAAGCAAGAGCGTTTGTCCAGCGGATATCCTCGATAAGTTATCCTTTGGTTCTCCTTAGTATCGTAAGTTCCTCCTGGCTGATTGCAAGTGAACTGTGGAAAGTATAAGTGTTTAAGTAGTGAATCAGCCATGCATTATTGATTGGCCGGAGGAATAAACCACGTGACCTCGGCTAGTCTATAAATTTAGATGGGTGTATTTTAAAGTCCCAGCCGACAGGACTGTCCTGCAATTGTTTTTAACGGCATATCAAACACGGTGGGTCATTTAATACTGGAAAAGTTTTGAAAGATTCGCAGTGATAGTTTGGTAGAAATTGTATTTAAACTCATTTTTTTACAAACAAATGGTGATGAAGGGGTGCTCCAGTTTAACGTCATTCCCAGGACATGAGACCCTCAGTCACCACCTTCTAGCACATATATGATAAAAAGGGTTGGGACTTGCCATAAGGGCAATAAGGCTAGGACAATCATATAGGTGTTAGGGCTTGATGTTATCAGCCGATTGATCTCAAACCACCCGTCTAGCCTAAATATGAGCCAAAGTGAGAGTTGCGTGTCATGGACTGACTGCTCAGCCACCAGGGTTCCAACTTTAAGTATCACCGGTTGCCACCCACAGCCAACAGGTTGCCCCATTGTAGGGGGTCTTAACCCTCTGCTGGGGTGCAGATGGTGTATTTTAAAGCCCCGGCCGACAGGGTGTTCTGTAATAGTGGGTTAACTCTTATTAAATCAATTTCTGATTTGTTTACATATTTCACCTGAGAATAATTCCTCCCATCGATTATCTAACATAGATAATCTTTATCCAATATAAAATATTTAATATAGAATATCTTATATAGATAATCTAATATAGATCCTCAAATAGGGATAATCTATATACAATGAAGAAGGGCACCTTACGTGGTGAAATGGTTAGCAAGTTGGATTTGCAGACCATCGTTAGTGAGTTCGATTCTCATTGGGCGCTTCATACTTCTGGCATTGTGCTTTTATATACTCCACAGCGGGTATACAAATGAGAGAGTGAGTTCTCAGGTGAAAGAAAGAAAGATTAGGATAAAGAAAGAAAGAAAGTGAAAGATGGAAAGGAAAAAAACGAAAACGAAAGAAAAAGAAAGAAAGAAAAAAGAAAGAAAGAAAAAAACAGAAAACGAAAGCATTGATTGGGTTAGGGAAAGAAAATTGTAAATTTATCGAAAAGGTGATAAATAAGAAATAAGAAGATAAAAGAAAGGTGGAAAAGAGATTGTGAAAGAAAGAAAGAAAGAAAGAGAAAGAGGAAAGAGAGAGAAGAGAGAGAGAGAGAGAGAGAGAGAGAGAGAGAGAGAGAGAGAGAGAGAGAGAGAGAGAGAGAGATTAGAAACTTACTTTAGAGAGAGATGATATTGGTGATCTTCATTTCCCTGGTTATGTGTTGATTCTTCTAACTGCTTATTCTTCTGAATTCTTCCAATTCTTCGTTTGGGCTGATTTTGGTCATTGTAATTAAATTAACTTACCAGACTTTTTTTTTCTTGATCAAGTTTTTTTAATTTATTTAGCCCCATGATTTTCTGTGCGGATAGGAGAGGTCGACCTCAGCAGCGACACGTCTGCTCTCTCTGGTGGTTAGGTCGAATCTGAACTGAAACTAAAACACGTCTTTCTCATGGCGCGTGAGATTCGCGCCTCTCGGGTTCAAGGTTTATTAACAGTCAGTGGTAAATTTCCACTGGCTCCCCTGAACTCAAAGTTAACGACCCTTATTGTCAGCTACAGGTCTGCTAACAATTTATGACTTCATAAATTGTTAAAGTGCCACATCTAAGCTAAGCTTAGTAAATAAGTATATATAATGAGGAATATCTAATACAATGTTTATCAATTCAATTTCAATAAAATATAATTAACCATAATTATCACTTCTGTTACTCTCTCACCACCCGTCCCTGTCGGTCACAGATCCTATCGTGTCTTCCGTACGACATCGGGTATCCATACAGAGCTGATCGATATAGGTTTTTGCTGGTCGGCCTACGATGGTGTGTCCATGTGTAGATGTCCACATGAGAACGTCACTTATGTGCTCGTCCTTGCTTATCCAGCAGTGATTAACATGTCTTTTTCGTTTGGATAGCTTGTGTGATAGAAGGTAAGTGGCCTACACTGGTGTGTCCATGTGTAGATGTCAACAGGAGAACGTCACTTATGAGTTCGTTGTTGCTTATCCAGTGACTGGCAGGTCTTTTTCGTTTTACTTGGATAGCTTGTGTGATATGAGGTAAGTAGCCTACACTGGTCTGTCCATGTGTAAATGTCCACAGGAGAACATCACTTACGAGTTCGTTGTTGCTTATCCAGCAGTGACTGGCATGTTTTTTTCGTTTTACTTAGATAGCTTGTGTGATAGAAGGTAAGTAGCCTACATTGGTGTGTCCATGTGTAAATGTCCACAGGAGAACGTCACTTATGAGTTCGTTGTTGCTTATCCAGCAGTAACTGACATGTCCTTTTCGTTTTACTTGGATAGCTTGTGTGATAGGAGGTAAGTAGCCTACACTGGGTGTCTGTGAATGTCCACAGGAGAACGTCATTATGAGTTCGTTGTTGCTTAAGCAGTGACTGGCATGTCTTTTTCGTTTTACTTGTGTGATAGGAGGTAAGTAGCCTACACTGGTGTGTCCATATGTGAATGTCCACAGGAGAACGTCACTTACGAGTTCGTTGTTGCTTATCCAGCAGTGACTGGCATGTTTTTTTCGTTTTACTTGGATAGCTAGTGTGATAGGAGGTAAGTGGCCGTAAAGTTGTTTTTTAGTGCTGCTTCCAGGATTTTTTCAAGTTACCAGAAAGAACCTTGTGTAATTTTCATCGAGCTTTTAACCATAGAATTTCAAAATAAGGAAATAATCGAAAAAGTTCTTGAAAGAAACATTTCTTTTTCAGACTCTACATTATGTACTTGGTATGTGTATCCTTTAGAGTGGGGATTAAGAGAGATGGAAGCAAGAACTGAATCAGTCACAGTATTAAATTGGGAGAACTCTATTGTGGAGGAGAGCAGAAGAAGACGGGCAAAGGGTGCTGGAGAGATGATAATAAAACAGAGACTAGGATTACCGAGACAATTGAATTTGGATTGCAAATGAAAGCGGTATTTGTACCTTCAGAGGAAGGTACAAAGGAGGATGCGCTAACACGAGTAAAAAAGAAATGGTTGGTCAACGATGGTCATGTATCTATGTGGGTATATATATATATATATATATATATATATATATATATGCGTGAGTGTATGTGTGAGAGAGTATGTATGTTTGTATGTCCGTAACTATGTGCGTATGTATTTCTGTCTGTATTCATGTGAATATATATATATATATATATATATATATATATATATATATATATATGAATCCGGATAAAAACATTTACCTCTAAAAACGGATATTATCATTATGCTCTGATGATGATTTTTTAATAAATCGAAATATTGTCAATATCAACAATAAAAAAGGATATTTGTGTGTGTGTGTGTGTGTGTGTGTGTGTGTGTGGAGAAAGGTAGGCAAACACGGGATGCAACGTTTCGGTCTGTTAGACCTTCTTCAGGGCTTTAGGAATAGAGTCCTTGCTTCAGTGGGGAACATTTTCTTTCTAATGAATTAAGAAGATCGTGGATACACAAATATTCCAACAAACAGAATGTTAATTGTAAATCCATCTTCCATAAATAAAAAAAAAAAATAAAACAAGAAACAAGAAAACACATACATACATACACTCATGGCCGATCCTTGTGCCATCCACCATACATACATATAACCCAAGCACCTAACACCTGTGGCACTATCAGAATCCACTATGATACACTCCCTGTTAGAGAAAGAGAGGGTCCCCCTCCAACCTGTTATGACACCATCAGCCGACTCCCCCTTATTCACGACCTCCTTAATTAATTAGAAAGAGAATGTTCACCACTGAAGCAAGAACTCTATTCCTAAAGTCCTGAAGAAGGTCTGACAGACCGAAACGTTGCATCGTCGACATCACTACCAATAATAAACATCTATTTTCTACAACATCCGTGTTTGTCTACCTTTCTCCACATACTGTCGGATTAATCTCCTCATATTTCTCCCATATATACATATATATATATATATATATATATATATATATATATATATATGACCCCATAAAGGTCAATAGAGTAAGTTGAAGCTGGTGGTAAGGGTAATAAAAGTATAATGTTACAGCGCACTACTACCCACATAGGTCAAGATAGGAGGAGTTTAACCTCAACTACAAACTAGCAGCCCACTAAGATTAAATTTCAGGAAGAATTAAAGAAATAGCAGTCTAGCTATATAAAGTAACCGAAAATATCCACTCAATCCCCCTGATGAAGGTGTTAGAGTAACACCGAAACCGCGGTCGGGAAATAACTTCTACGACTATTAATGCTCTATATTCACAATATATTGAGCCCTATAGGATTAACTACTTACGCTATGTTCACATAGTACTAACCATCAATGAATATATATATATATATATATATATATATATATATATATATATGTGTGTGTGTGTGTGTGTGTGTGTGTGTGTGTGTATGTGTGTGTGTATGTGTTTATAAACAAGAAAGATGCGCTAACACGAGTAAAAAACAAATGGTTTGTCAAGGATGGTCATATATCTATGTATATATATATGTATATATATATATATATATACATACATTAATATATATGTGTGTGTGTGTGTGTGTGTGTATATAAGAGAGAGTATGTGTGCTTGTGTGTACGTAACTATGTGTGTATGTATTTCTGTCTGTATTTATATGAATATGTATTTATGTGTATATATATATATATATATATATATATATGGTAGAAATGTGAGGAGGTTAATCCGACAGTATGTAGTATGTTGTATCAAGTTTATCCCGTGTTTGTCTACTTTTCTATATATATATATATATATATATATATGTGTGTGTGTGTGTGTGTGTGTACGTATATATATATATATATATATATATATATATATATATATATGAAAAGTAAAATGGATATGAATCCGATAGTATGTGTAGAAAATTGTAGAAAATGTATATATATATATATATATATATATATATGTGTGTGTGTGTGTGTGTTTATATCCATATCTATGTGTATCTGCATGTAAGTGTGTATGTATTTCTGTCTCTATGTGAGTGTATATATCTATGTAAATAAAATTCATAAATTAATCTTTCATTACAAAAAAAAAAAAAAAGATTGTGACGCACCTGTGAACCTTTCAGGAATGCACTAGTGCACCTTAGCGCACCGGTTGAGAATGGCTGATCTCATATCTAATGAAATGAGAAAATTCAATTCACTGATTAAACGAAAAATATTTAAAATACAAGTCATGAAATATCTTTCTTTTGTCCTGTTTTATTTCTTTCTTAAATACAAAAACAAACAAAAAACATAAACATGTCGCCATAATTATACAAGATTATATGAATAATTTGTATGTATTTCTAGCAGGTTTCAAGTAATATATATATATATATATATATATATATATATATATATATATATATAAAAACAAATTTTTTTTGTGATGAAACAAAGAAAATACAGTGCTCAATCACAAATTGTGAGAGCTAATATTTATTTAATTTGCTGAGTTTTTATAGATCAATGTTTATTATAAACAGCTACCCAGTTTCTTGCTAGGGCGCAATCATCAGGTTGTTAAATTAGATCCCATGGTGTTTATTGAAGATCTTTTCTTAATCTTTTCTAATCTAATTTAACAACCTGATGATTGCGCCCTAGCAAGAAACCTGGGTAACTGTTTATAATAAACATTGATCTGTAAAAACTCAGCATATATATATATATAATATATATATATATATATAGTCGTGGAAAATGGACTCGTCGGTTCGAGTTCAATTCCTAGACGAAGCTGTTGGCATTTCACATTGCGCTAATACCTTTTGGGAAAGGTATGAATCCATATATTCTCCCTAAATTAAATAGTAGGACAGACTTGGCTCTTTAACCTTGGGTAGGTAACCAGTCTAAGAGAGGGAAAACTCTGAATTCAAAATTCCTGAGGGCAGTCGTTGATTGGGTTCGCACCAATTCTTTCCTATCGACTGTGCCAAAAAGGTGGAATGGTCCAACACAAGCCTTCACCACTATAAACAAATCACTGTGTTGGTTGTTCACTGGATGAACTCTCATGCGTCGAAAATCGACGAGAGAGTCCATATTATATATATATATATATATATATATATATATATTAATAAAATGGTACAAGAGATAACCTACTCGAGTTTCACCATAATAATCTTCAGGGTTAAATCCACAGAATTAATCGAGATACCGATTAATTGCAGTCGATTACACGTGTGTGTTCATTGCGTTAAAGAGATTCATTGCGTTAACGATCTCTTTAACGCAATGAACACACACATGTAATCGACTGCAATTAATCAGTATCTCGATTAATTCAATGGATTTAAACCTGATGATCCTTATGGTGAAACTCGAGTAGGTTATCTCTTGTACCCATTTTATAATAGATTTGCTCTACTCTATATTGAGTACTTTGTATTTGTTTATCACTGACTGAATTCTGTACTTCCTAACCATCGTGTCCATATTCACCGGTAAGTCAACTTTCCCTTTCTATATATATATATATATATATATATATATAATATATATATAAGGCTATCATGTATAGCGATCTACACAATGATAATGAGTGGGAGAAAAAAAAGTAGGAATAGAGTGGAAAAATATGTTTTATTGATATAAAACTAGGGCCCTTTCATCCGGCGCTTTTCAAGTTTTACATCCAGAAACGATTAAAAGTCAATTAGTAAATTAAATAAGTTCCATTACCGACTTATTTAATTGAATGGCTACCAAACACAAATACGCTCTTTCATACGCACATACGCACGTGGACACGTCACTCATACGCACATACGCGCGTGGATATGGTCATAACGTCACAGTCTACACGCATTTTTCATGCACACGCGCATGACAACATACGCACACGTACAAACAAAAAAGCGTATTCACGTAAACATGCAACACGAGAATACAGTTATAAAAAAATACCATCTGTAACATTTTCAAAAAAAAAATTCTTTTAACTAAAAATGCCATAAGAAGACGACAGCTACTTCAGTTCCAGTGTTCTTCTGAAAAAGAGATTTTATCTCGAAATATTAAGAATAAATCACAGGTTAACAAACAGCACCATTGTTACCTTGACACCTGCATTGTGATAGCCTTCAAAATCAACCTCCAAACCAATATATATATATATATATATATATATATATGTGTGTGTGTGTGTGTGTGTGTGTGTGTGTGTGTGTGTGTGAAAAGTATTTCTTTTTTAACTTGGCTTACTTCTTTCTTTCTCTATTCAGCTTCTTCCTGATCGCTTCCAAGCAGACTGTCTCTGTCTGTCTATCTCGTTTCTCTCTCTCTCTCTCTCTCTCTATATATATATATATATATATATATATATATATATATATATATATATATACGCAGCACGTGTTTCAGATATTCTGGTATCTTCTTCAGGCTTTTCAATATTTTGATATATATTTATATAATATATATATTAATATATATATATATATATATATATATATATATATATATATATATATGTATATCAATATATGTATTGATCAAAGCCTGAAGAAGATACCAGAATATCTGAAACACGTGTTGCGTATGTAAAATAAAAAGAATAAAACATTTTCTCCCGTTGGAACCAGAACAACATTTATATATATATATATATATATATATATATATATATATATATATATAAGAGTAAGGAAATGAATCCGTCCGACGGTATAAGTATAGTTGAAAAAATATTTCTTTTCTAAAAATCCGTTGCAGGCTGACCACGAACGGGTTAAAACGCTTCCTGTTTGAAAAAGAAAATTTGTCTATTTTTAAATTTGAAATATGTCTTCTTCTTTAAAAAATTGTTACACTAAGATATACATTATGTCGCTGACCGAGAAACGCGTAGCGGATGTGCTAATAACGAAACGATCGCATGACTTGTACGTTTTTTGGAACATCAATGTTTTCGTTTTAAATTCAAATTATTTTCAGCTTCTCTCTCGATGGGTCCGGAGTAAAAACAAGCTCTGAAGAGGATTTTTATAAATCGAAATATTGTTCAATATTAGCTATGAATATATTTTCACTTTAACAGCATTGTGTGTTTTCATATCTATATATATTATATATATATTTATGTCATTGTATAGCTTAATATTTTTTAAGTATATATTATAAACAACTAATCCCGTCTTATATTTGCTATTTATGGCTGTACCACTTGGTCGCTCCTTAACATCGTATATGCGCATGTCTTAAGAATCATGCTTGTATGTATTGGCACGGCACAAGAATGCTGGTCGAGCGGTTCTTGAATAAAGATCCTCGACAGAAATACCACGCCACCAAACAAAGAGCTCAGCCTGTGCAGTGCTCACATCTGCTAGCTCGCTTTCTAAAGTCCTAATCCTCAACTGATCTAACTGGCAGTTGCTACTCCTTAACTATGGCAGGCCTGAAACTCCCAGTGATCACGAAACCCATCTTTACTGCAGCCTTTCGGAGGTTTCTAAGGCCGATTCCGCAGGCACTGCGATCCGCAAACAAGCGATGGAGCCTTCCGTAAGCGAGCGTTACATAAGCTGTGGTGGGGCTGAAATAGGATCATGGACATAGCTTAGATTGTGGTCGCCTCCTCAAACCTCTGCTCTGTACATCGACCAAGATATGTCTCAATACGAGCCATGCTGTAGCTGCTGCGCGGGAGTCGCTGATCCATCGATAAGGATATATTGACTAGGGAGGTTTTTAGCGCTAGCAGCGATGTTCAGATCAAGTGGATTATCTCCTGCAAAGGATTGACGCGACCATGATGATGATTATAATAATTTACTCTAGCAAATTAAAATCCCTCCACTGAAGATGCCGAACGCATTTGAAGTTGCTGATATGTAAATTATCGTTAAATTTGCATATACATACTATTTCGCTAAACTATACAGGTAAAAATGCCACCAAAATAAAGGAGTTTAGTTTGTGAATACTCGACGAAAGGGTGTTTCCGATATAACTGAAGAAGTAATAGAACGAACACTTTTTTGAAAAACTCCTACGTTTGTCTCCACGAATTGCGATTGGCTCTGCATTCGACTTCCCTCTTCTCCTTACCATTAATTTGGGTGATTGCATTTTTTTTCTGAGAAAATTAATTTAAGCTGATTAGTTAAATTTTACTGTATCAGTCAAAAGAATAGATATTTACTGTTACTTTCTTTATATTATAGAGGTGATGCTCGATTCTTTTCAGATTCGTATATCCCAACAAAGTTATTTTGTGCTCTGTGATATTATACTTAAGACATAATAACATATCAAATTAGAATAATGATCAATGTAAGTTATACCAGAGGCTGTCTAGTTATACGTCTCTTAGATAAGATCTTAAAACTTTTCTTGAACCTTACATATGCAAATTATAGCTCAGTTACTCATGTTCACACGTGGCCAATAACCCTGCGTAATTATGTGGTGCATTATTAGTATATAACATATTTTGCTATTGTTATATTGCTCAAGAATATTGATATGATATAGTCAAAAGTTATAATTAAGGTTCAACGATTTTTTTTCTGAGTCATAAACAACCCATTATCAATTAACTGAGGTTGTAAATTAAAACATGTATATTACATGTAAATTTGTACGACATTGTGCAATGTGACGTCTCAGTATATCAGAACCTTAAGGTAAATTGTAGTATAGTACCACCATTGGAGTACTTGATATGTTATGTATTCTAGCGCTTTTTAGTCTCAGAGACAAACACAAATCCCTCCATTATAATAAGAGTAAATATTATATATACACGGTATGGATGATATTAGAAATATAATAATAAGCTACGACATTTCTTCGTAAATCTGTCGTATATTTAGTCTATACTAAACTAGTGTGTTTTTACTTACACTTTCTCAAACACTTTACGGAGGCGATATCTGATCTGACAGCTAGATGAGTGTAAACTCTCAACCACGAACCTCAATCCGCGTATACCTTACCCTTTTATATCTTATTATGTCTGAATTTTGATTCATTATTCTCGCGATTGTAATAAATTGATCTGCTCTTCATGATAGACATCTTCGGAGCGCCATAGTGCTCCTTCAAACTTATATGAGATGCCAAGCCACATATGTTAGTGCGTGTTGCGCTTTGATTCCGGGGTCTGACTCAGCGGCTTGGGGTAAGATGTTTTTTCAAACATGTTACTTGGGCGCCCTATCCCTCACCGTCTCCCACATAAGGTCATTACATTCACTGCGGGTTAGCCTATTCTATATAATCGTTTAAGCATATCTATATACCGTCTTTGGATTCTTTATCACTAAAGGTGTCTTGACATCGGTATTTCTATTCCCTATTTTGCTAAATATACCACGCTCGTTATTCACTTAGCGCTCTATTGAAATTGTTTTTCAGATAGTTCTTATATACAGTATCAGATGGATATTTCACATATATCTTTATAAACCTTGAACGTTTTGATCCGTTTAAATATGGCGTTACTGTACGTATATGTCATGTCTGCATATTGTATATAATTCGTAATGTCCGGATGTCTCTTGAGGCACCAGTCAACTGTCTGCTTGATAGTAGACATATGGCGGTTCCAACACCACCAGAGACAGGATTATGAGACGCATCCTGCGGGCATCCTCTGGGTCTAGAGTGGTTATGGAGCTCCCTTCGAGATAGGTTTGCCGAATATATAGATCTTCCCTGTTGCACGATGTTTTCGCTTTGCTTGGTAAGGATATAGCGATAAAAGACTGGTTTTATGTAGCTTCCATAATGGAATAGTCTACCATTCAAGCAGTGAAGATGAGAGTAACAACTCTTGACTGAGTTATATTATTATTTAAATAAATGATAAAAAACAGGGGTTAGGGTTTGAGATTTAGGGGTTAAGGGTAGCCCCTCTTAGGTATAGATTTAGGGTTAGGGCCTTTAATGTTTAGTTGGTTAGGTTATAAACGCTGTTAGTTTAATGTGGTTAAGAAAATAAATAATAAATTTATCAGTGCGCAAAAAGAGTGGTTGCCCTTTGTTTATTATCTTATACTTATAGGAATAAACCAAAAATAAATCTAATCACACACACACAGACAACAGACACACGGACAAACAAAAACAAAAAAACCCTACAGACACACACACACAGGACCACAGGATCCAGTACACACTCACACATCACACACCACCATTTTAATTTATAATTATATATATTATTAATATACTTGGCTACATATCATAGTGTATACGAGTCTACTTTTACAAATTAGCTTTTCTCTAGCAGGGTTAAATAATGAATTATATATAATTCATATAACTAAATCATGCAATTATGAAAAATTGTGTTTACTTTTGGGCCAGAATACTGTGTAATACCAATTAGAGTTTTAATGTGATAATATATTTTAGGTTGGCCTGACGAATATTCTTTGGTGTCTTCTTAATTTTTCTAATAAATTTTTTTTCTTGCACTGTGTGATGAATTGGTAGCCTCATATTCTTTACCTAATCAAACTCTCTGCCTGGTGTTAAATTTTCTACTCTCGCTTATAGATTTTCTTCCAATAGCGCCTTGTGGTATTATTAATGATCCTTAATTATTATATATATATATTAATATGCGTTCCCAATAAGCGAGATAACCAACAAACGCACATTTTGGCATATTTAAATTATTTCAGTGGGCTAACTCTAAAAAAAACCCAGTTTTCTCAGTAAGTCATCATACCAAAATTTAGCTACAAGAATAAACACTCTCTCTCTCTCCTCTCTCTCTTCTCTTCAAGTATATTATATACCTTAATATATTTATTATATATCTATTTAACATATATATATTATTAAAACATTAAGGTACACATTGCATGTTTTGGACGTTTGTTATTTTTTGAATAATAAGCATCTCTTTCGGTGGTTATTTAATGCCAAAATATCTTATTTGTAGTTGAAAGAAGCACGGGGTGTACGGTATATAACGAACTTAACGGATTCTAAATTCAACATTTTTTGCAGCGTCAGTTAGACTTTATACCAGGTATATCGTTTGAAGAATCTAGTGTTACGCCTCAAAGTTATGTGGTTTCAAGTTAATCTGACCTGAATAAAAATTGGTAAATTTTAATGTAAAATAAAATAACTGGTTGTATATATCAAAGCTCTTTATTCAATTGATATATCAAACAAACTGAAGTAATTATATCAAACTTAAATTCAGTTAATTTCTGCTGATGGTTGGATTTATTTTACTTTCTGTTTCTGGATGACGAAACAAATGGGATGAATTTCATGTCCGTAATTATCGATCTAGACCGTCAAGTAGCTAATTGAGAGCCCAATAGACAGAAGAATGGATGGAGTATTATAATCCTAAAGTTTGAACTCGTGTGTATAGCACGCCCAGTGGTATGTTTGAACTGATCATTTACTACAGAGGTTGTTGTCGGCAGTGTCCAGTTTGAGCCACTAAACGTCCAATCGTATGCCGCCCCTATGTCGAAGAAACGTAGATATGGACTTTATCATAACCTAATCAAGTAAGTTTGTGATGGGCGTTGTACCGTTAAACCTTGAAGATGGGTCTGATGAGAAGAAAGTTCACCTCACGCGTTTCCTAAGGAATTAGAGAACTTAATCAAATCATAATAACTCGTAGAGCCCGCGACTGAGACATTTGATGAAGACTCAACTACATACTCGCATACGCACAGACGTGTAATCAAGTACTACACCCTAAGTGGGAATACCGGCCACTCCTCTCAGTATTAAGACTGTGTAACAAATATATTTGTTATATTGGTATATCTCGACTTATGACTTTGATGTTGTTTTGATTATGTGAGATGTGATTAATTCATTTTGATTTTTCAAACATATTTATACATGCAAATTTAGGCTGGATAGGTCATTTGCGAAATGGTAGTCCATGTATGGACCGAGCATTGGATTGTCTTGCTAGGTCGGTCCAAGGAGCTCTAAGTGGCTGATAATTCTGCAGATTGCTAGCGCAGCGTGACAGAGTCTGGAACTATGGGGTTTTGCGAATGCCTGGTCCCGTCTGGCCATGTCTAGAACATTTTCCAAACCCATTTCGATATTCTCTGTGGAGCTATTCTCGACGGTGCTGAGCGACACTACAATTTGTATCACCTTCACTTTCATTAATATTTTACCAATATACTTTTTACTATTCTTCTGCAGGTTTCAGATAATTGTCCAATTTACAGTGCGTTTCCGCATTACTTATCACCTGTGATACTCTCGGTCATGCGTGCGTAATTAGAGTCACGCTTTTGTTTGAGCTAAGTTCTGGTCTTTTGTGTGTTAACCACTACGGTCTGGGTGCTGTCTGCTGGGAGTGAAGATTGTATGCCGTTCTTGATTCAAAGTACCCAGAGATTTATGCCGTTATCCGGTTTCTCAAGAAAGCAGATTCTGATGTTGAGTGCAGGGTGTGTTTATGACGCATGTTTGTTGTGTGGTCCAAAATTTAATTTTTTGTCTTATGAGATTCCCAGCCTGAGTTTCACGCTTTCCGAGACCCGATGGTCTGTCTAGTTTGTGTCTCGCGTGCTAGTTTGCCTACAGTTCGGCAGGTAGTATATTTTACGAGTCTCAATCTCTGGCATTCCTGCAAAGTCCACATGTTTCTGATTTTGTTGGTGCTTAGTCAATTTTCGCGTTTGATTTCGTAGTTTGTCCGGGGTGATGGGGGCCATTATTTTGGTTGCGAGGGAGCAATTATTTAGGGATTCGTTCTCTTGAAGTGTTCGCCTTTCTATAAGCAGCAAGTCTTTCGATGTGCACGTCATCTAGTTTTCGTTATGAAGGACGTCCCGGGGTATAATTGTTTTCTCTTCTCTTTGTATGGGAGTCTGTGTGACAACAAAGTCTCAGGTCCCAGGACTTTTGAGTATTCTGTCAGTATTGCTAAGCAGAGCAGGAGTATCGTGGATGGACTCAATGTCTGTCCATTCTTTATGCCGCAAGAATTCCGAATTCTCTTTGCTGACCCCTTCGAAAAGATGCACAACTACGAATTGGTCACTTGGACTCATATTTATTATATTATGTTATTTATTATGGTATTGATTGATTATCTATCAGCAATATAATTTTGGAGACCATAGGTTATTGCTGAAAAAATCACTTTTGGTTATTGAATAAACCTGGGGGATACCACACGTAAGCCCCAATACCAATCACCAACACTATACATCGCTAAGCAGTTAATGTACTAGCATTCTCATTTTCAGGGTACTGTGTGTGGAAGGCAGGTGGGTAGAGGATGTCAAGGCTTATCTTTTCCTATGTACTCCGAACGGTCGTTAATACATTCATTAACTGTATCAAAACTTGACAAACAAATCGATATCATGGCTGTTCGATCGAATTTTAATTTAGGCGAGAAAAAACGGTTCTCTTAAGATGAGATTGTCACGACTCTCTGCGCGGTTCTTTTAGCCATACATGCTTGTTTCAATGGTAGACAGAGAAAACTGACACACGCGAGTTAGTTACTTAAGAAGAATAGAACGACTATACCTTTATGCACCCCTTTTGCAATCTCATTCGTGGGGACATTTTTATACACCGTCAATAGTACGGTTAACTGTTAACAGACGATCTTTAGAGTTTTTTAAATTATAAAACAAGCCCCTAACCCAACCCTAACCCCTAACCCTAACCCCTAACAAACAAACATACCGGATTTTGACGTGTACATGCATAAAAGTGTCCTTGGAGTGTTGAAGATCTCGGAAGGTGCCTAAAATCAGATCTGGTCCAAGAAATATTATTTGGAAAAGGTGCAGAGGAAATAGTTAGAAATCATCTTATTACTAGAGAATAAATTGGAAGGTATATTTTTTATAGTAAGTACATAAGAAATAATAATAGGGGAATTGCAATGAAAATACAGCTCAAGAGAAATTCATTGGAATTACTTAAAAGAAAGTCACATTGAAATAACGTTATTATAGAAATGCATTGAAAAATAAATTATGATAGAAACATTGAAATAAACGTTATTATAGAAATACATGGAAATAACTGTTGACTATAGAAAACATTGAAAATAACGTTATTATAGAAGACACTGTAATAATATGTTGTGTACTAGAAATACATTGGAAGAACGTTATTATAGACAACTACATTGAAAATAAAGCTATTAATAAAAGACATTGGAAATAATGTTTACTATAAAAAATACATTGGGCAAATAATGCTTACAAGAAAATTCCCTGCTAAGTAGTACCTGATTAATATTTTCAGAAAAAAAACAAACTTCGGATTACATTCTACATCTTCCGATAGAGGTGGCACCCGGCGTCGCTGTATAGAGTAAAAAAGGCGTGGTATAAATGGTTAGCACACTAAGTCTCACATCCATAATAATTATTCAAATTAATATTATATTTCGATATTATATTGTCAATTTTAAAAAATCTATAAAATAATTACAGTTTTCTAATTCTGCACAGTGATAGTGAAGGTGTGTAACATTTCTTTGCAATTGTTTTATTTTCGTAATTCAGCGGACACATACATGACACTCCAACTTGTCTGTTTATAGATGTACTAGCAGGGCTAACTGGCTCGCCTGGCAGAGGGGGGATTTTAAGAAATTAAGTCCCGACGATCCATTATGCTAAATCATGAGTTGAATCCTCGTGTGATGCCCTTGAAATCCCTATTGTCAATAAAATAGCAACTTGCTTCATCCAGCTAACGCTCGAAAAGAAATGTTAATTACTATCTAAAAAGTATTAAATGAAAAAAGAATAGCTGTTATCATTTAAATTATTTAAAAAAAATATCTACACAACAATATAATCAAACCATTCATTATTGTTGCTCAAAACCAACCCTGGTGATATTTAATTATATATATATTTACTTGCGCCGGTTTGATTGTTTTATTTCGAAGTTCCTTTCGGAATACAGATTCACAACAACTTGCCCTTTATATATGTATAGATTAGATAATAAAAACGAGTATGGTCTATTATTTACACTGAGGAGACAACACTTCATAAGCAATATAAATTCGGCGATTAAGCAATGCACACGATAATTCAGGATTTACGCATTTTGCATTCAGTCTTTGGCACGATGGACGGTCCCATTTTTATACCAGAGTCTGTGCAAGGGTGATAACTGCCGCGAGATAAGGAACCCGATTATTAATATAAGATGTACGATTGCATTAGCACCTGTCCAGGCACAATTTCTCGAAAAATGTATGCTCGTTAGAAAATAATGAACGCTGATTCAGAGTTCGATT
>CM042170.1:51533483-51538483 GCA_023376005.1 Doryteuthis pealeii
AAAAGAAAAAAGGGCAGAGAGCAGTCACACACACACATATACTATACTTATATATCTATATAATATAAGTACGATAGATAGAAGATAGATAGAACACACCAATCCCTTTAAAATGAAAATATTTTCTATATCATATCCATCAGCTAACCATATTCGAACACATATTTCGATTTTATACTAAAATCATTGTCCAGAGCTTGTTTTTAATTCTCGGACTCATCCGATGAGAGCAATGCAGGACAATAATACTATATATATAGTTGATATATATATAATTATATATTAATACTATATATATATAATACTATATATATGTGTAATTATTGGTAGTCATTGTATATAGCTTGAAGATGGCAGTAGTAATCCAGCTGGTACAGTATTATTAGTAAGAGTGCTCACATACTCTGTGATCCAGAGGCGTTAATCAAATAGAAGTATATTCTTTTATCAAAACACCATATTTGACCATAAGTTTATCATGTTCAAATTCGTTTGTTTACGGCCGACACTGCTCGCTGTAAACATGTGAATTATATAGCAGAAAACCAATTGGTAGCTAATTTGTTCCTATGTTAATAAATATGAAGCACTATTATATATATATATATATATATATAAATGAAAATAGAGTGGAACATTAATTCGACAGTATGAAATTTTATATTATAAAAAGCTATGATTTTGTTATGTTAATGTGCTGACCAGTACTGTTTCGAACCAATACGACTAAGTTGGTCTCGATCAACCGAGCGAATAGATGGGAAAGAGAAGATATCCGTTAAAAAGACTGTTTACAGAAACTGACGCTGAGTCAAGTAACCGCTGTAAATTGTTTTCGTGATAAATGTCAGATGTCTTGTTGTTAGAAAAATAAAATCAAATTTTATTTTTAATTTAAAATCAAGAAGCATTATAAGTGATAGAAACTCAAAGAGTTTGGTTTGTAAAGTTATAAAAAATGTATAAGTGGGTATGCAAAATAGTAAGTATATAGTTGTTTCAGTCGTGTAAAAAATATATCAGTCCAATGGTAATTGTGGAAGAAAAGATTTAACAGCTGAAAAATATCATACTATACAGCTAGTTGATTGATACCGCACTTTAATTTATGGAGAAGGTGGGTTAAAATTCTTGTTGGTCAGGAGATAGATATCTTCCTGATCACTCAAAGTCGTCATTAACTTTCATTCACCGCTGAAGTTTCATCACTGAACTCAACTTCTCTTCACTAAATACAAATGTAACGTACTTGTTTTGATAGATTAGACTGATAGGTTCCTCGCGTAACGCGCGAGCGAAAATATTTGCTCTCCTACTTCGTGTGACTTGTTTGAGTGCGTTATTTTTGTCCACGTTTTCCTCTTTACCGTATACCCACTCACCGTCATAGCGTCGGGTTTTACTAACAAACCCTCCTATAATTTATAATCTCCCTTATAACACAGAATTAAGCAGTCCAAACCAAGAAATCGAAACCTCATTCGCGTGATTTTGCTATTGATCGGTGTCTCGAGGTATGTCCGTGGATTTAACACCTGAAGATCCTTAGGGAAACTCCAAATGGTTATCTCCTTGTAAGCGACATTTTATAATAAAGTCTTGCTCTAGTTATGTATTTGAGCATTTTGTATTCGTGTGTATGGAGTCGCTGGCCAGTAGCCTCCCTGATTCCACAATACTATACCATTCGTGACCCAAATTCAACCCGGTAAGTGCAATTTTCCCTTTATAGATAGCACACACACCACAACACACCAGTCACTTATAATATATAGTATGCAGTCACATAGTACGGTGTTTAGGAAGATATCTAAATTATATAGTAATCGACTCGTTAAAACTCCTTCCCGTGGAATGTGATACAAAAGGCTCAGCTTTTTTAAGTGAGGGGAAATTGACCGCACTGGTCTTGGTATAGTTACAGATAGGTTTACTCTTCGTAAGAGACGTTGGTTGGGCGTTGTAACTCAAAGGTTAAAGAGCCTTAGGTCTGCGCTGATAGTCGACGTGTACTCATAACGTGGTGATGCTGCGAGTCAAGTAAGGATGAGAGATTCAAGGATGTCGACATTGGGTCACGAGTATGATACGATATTATCTTGTCTAGACAATAAGTAGCCGCGCACGGTCTGAATTGGAAAGCTGCGAACGAAGCATCATTTGTGTGTGAGCGACACCATTATCATCATGCAGCGTTAGCGACATTTAGCCTAAACGTAGGTGAGGAGCAATCCCGTTACGTTACCAGCCACTGACCAGATAACTGCGGATGAGCAGCATCGGTGATGTATAGAGGAAAGCTGAATGAAAAACCAAGAAACAACTCTATCAAATCTTATCTTCTTCTGACATATTATTTAAGTAGTCATGGATGAATTAAATTCTTTGTTTGAAAAAAAAAAAATGCTAGGTGTCCGCGGAGTGTTCTGTTGATGAGGTTCTTTGAGATGAATTGCTTGTGTGTGGTCTGAGCTGTGATACTCGAAAACTCTCTTTGTGATCTTGGGCGTAGCCGTGGCGATGTGTAATGTTGTATCGTGTGTGTATAATTGTGTGTGTGTGTCTGCTATGTGTAGTGTGTGGCGTATGTGGTGTGTGTATCGTGGTAGTGTATGTGTATGGTGTGTGTCGTGCATTCTATTGTGTGTGCTGTCTATGTTAGTGTTGTACATGTATATTTGTGTCTTGTATGTTTTATGTGTGGTGTGTAAATTGTGTGTGGTGGTATGGAGTGTGTGTGTGGTGGTGCGATTGTATGTTGTGTGGTGTGTCGTATGTGTGTTCTGTACATGTAGTGTGTGTGGTATGGTGTATTGTGTGTTGTGATTGTATGTGTGTGCATGGTATGTTGCGTGTAGTGTAGAGTGTGCAAGTGTATTGCTTGTGGTGTGTATGTGGTTGGCATGTATGGTGTGTATGTCGGTGTTTTTGATGTGATGATCTTTGTGGTGCGTGCATGCTGTATGTGTGTGTGAATGGTTGTGTCCTATGGGTTCATGTATTGTCTGTTGAGGTACACTGTATTGCTTCTGTATTGTGGTATGAGTGTGTGTTGGCATGTATGACGTGGTATGTGTGTTGTGTAGTGTGATGGTGGCTAGTAGGGTTTGTGGGGTAGTGTGATATTGTTGTGTTGTGTCGTTGTGCGGTTAGTGTGCTGATGCTATTATGGTGGATGGACCAGTTTATTTTTGGTGAGGTGAATGTCACGAGGGTTTGTGTGAGCTAGTACGTACTGTTGTAATAGCTTGTGATAGTGTGTGGTAGATTTGGTTGATTAGTGGAGTGTATAGTATTAGGTGATCCATAGTGCTTGACAGTGCAAGTTCTGGAAAACGTCGATCGATTGGTAGTAAGCTGGGTAGTATGATAATATGATTTGCCATGTTTGAAGTTGTGTGTGTGTGTTGATGTGTGTGCGTGCTTGGTGTGTGGTATGATTGGAATGTGCTAGGGTTCTAGTTGTTGAGTGTGGTAAGCATAGTAGTGAGGTCGGTTAGTAGATCGAGTCTTCGCTTGGCGGTGAGTTATAGTAATGGTGAGTGGATGATCATGGTAAATGCTGAGGAGTGTGTGTGTGTGTGTTTTTTCGTGGGTGGTGGGTAATGTTTTGTTGATATGTCAATGGTTTTGAATTGTGTGAGAAGTGTTAAATTAGTAGTGTGATTACTAATAGTGTGATGGTAATGTGTGCTGGCTGTCGTTGTTCTGTGTGTGTTGGGTGTTCTGATTTATTAGTGCGTTGCGGCTATTGTGGTGTATGGTAACCTTCCATACTGGAGTTTAATGGTAGTTCGGTTGCATCATTCGTGGTTATGACGAGTCAGTGTTGATTCGTATGGTGCGGTGTCGTGTATGTTGTTGTGTCGTTATCGGTGTTTTTATCAGTGGGCATTTATAGTTGTATATATGGATGTACGAAACTCCGAGGTTTTAAATGGATGAGGGAATAAAGATGCGTGGTGTTATATGATACGGAATAATGGGTGTCGGTGATTATATGAAGTAGTTAGAGGTATGGTGGTGGTGTTTTGTTTAAATGTTGGTAAAGTTAAAGTTTCCAGTGATTTATTTGTCGTATATACGTGCGTTCTGTGTATTATATATGTGCGTGTGTGTGCATTGTCTATTGTTTCTCTGACTGAATTTTGAATAGTGTGTATATAAGTAAGTAAAGTCGTCGGGGCGGCCTAAAGTCGGTATCAGCCAGTCAGCGAGGGAGTATATCCCCTTTCACTAGCGCTAGACAAAGGAGATTGTTTTAGCGTCTGAGATGGAGCGCCACACCTACCATCAGCTCCTTACTTTACCGCACAGATCCCTGTGCGACACATACGCTGAGTTGGCGAGGACCGGTATCGAACTAGAAACTGTGGTTTCTAGCCGAACGCACTAATTTAGTTGAATGTCGTGTACTTCATGCGAATGTTATGAGTATTCTATGCGTGTGCGTGAGCTAGAGCGTGTGTGTAGTGTATATTTTGTTAGTGTGCATATATTTGTTTGAACGTCAAATGTTTAGTGTGAAGTGCCATGTGTGTTTTATATATGTATATGTATATATATATGTGTGTGTGTGTGTGTGTGTGTGTGTGTGTTATATGCGCACCTGTGCGTGTGCGTGTGCGCATGCGTGCATTATTATTTTTTCTTTTTTCTTTTTCTGTGTATTTTTGCCAGACGTTAGTCAGAATTTGTGTCATCGATTTTCGGCAATAGGAATTGGTCGACTTCTTTTTTTTTTGCCGAGTCAGCATTATTCGAAATACAATGTGGCGAATGACAGAAAAAAATAAGATCAAAGGGGTGGGGTGGGGATGGGGTGGAGAGAGGTTGGGGTGGAATGGAGAGAGGTTAGGGGAGAGAGAGGTGGGTGGAGAGCAGTTGGGATGGGAATGGAAGAGACGTGATGGGTAGAGAGAGAGACAGACAGTCAGACAGAAATAGAGACAAGGATATAAAGGGGAAATAGAAAGAAAGAGAAGAGAAGAGAGAGAGAG
>CM042170.1:51540983-51558483 GCA_023376005.1 Doryteuthis pealeii
AGGAGACTTAGAGTGATAGACCAGGAGAGATAGAAAGAGAAGGAGAAAAAAGAGATTGAGTTAGATGGAGACTGAGAGAGATAGACTAAGAGAGAGAGAGAGAGAGAGAGAGAGAGAGAGAGAGAGAGAGAGAGAGAGAGAGAGTGGGAAGGAGACTGAGAGGGATAGACTAAGAGCGAGAGAGAGAGAAAGAGTGAGTGGGAGGGAGACTGAGAGGGATAGACTGAGAGAGAGAGAGAGAGAGAGAGAGAGAGAGAGAGAGAGAGAAAAGATTGGACGAGCGAGTGGCTGAGAGAGAGAGAGAGAGAGAGAGAGAGAGAGAGAGAGAGCGAGAGAGAGACTGGGATAGAGGGATAAACTGAGAGAGGATAAGAGAGGGGGAGAGACTAAGAGACGGACAGAAAGAGAGAAAGGGAGAGAAAGAAAGGGAGACTGTGAAGGGGTGGGGGAAGTTAAAAGATCGACAAGAAACGTGCTTCACCCCAAAGCAAGTGCCAGGATTTGAACCCCTGTACCCCGAGTCGCTTTTTTCAAATTCAATTTCTTCTCAGCAAACCACAACAACGACGGCTGTAATCTGAGCTTACCAATGATTAAAGAACATGCTAATTAACCCGCCACTCGCCAAACATGTGAGCGCGAGCGCGCGCATGTGCGGTTGAGTGAGCGTCACGTGACTTCTCAGCGCATGCGCGAGAATAGAAACCTGACGACGACCAAGAAAAAAAAAATGACACCATTCATTGTCTCCTTTATTTCTCTTTTCATTTTCTTCTCGATAATTTTTTCGAATCGGTTTCACCGAATTTTTGAAAAAATTCCTTTCGCTTGGTGATACCCGTTCTAGAAACTCTGAAAGGTGACATTTCCTTTGGTGCCAATCTATGAATTCGGACCTTTAGGGGTCGGGTTAACTCAGTAGGGAGAGCGTTCGGCTAGAAACCACAAGGTTCCTAGTTCGATGCTGGCCCTCACGAACTCAGCGTATGGTAGCATAGGGATCTGTGCGGTAAAGTAAGGAGCTGATGGTAGGTGTGGCACTCCACCTCTCCTTGGTTTGGCGCTAGTTAAAAGGGGATATACTCCCTCGCTGATTGCCTGATATCGACTTTAGGCCACCCCGACTACTTTACTTTTACATGACCTTTAGGCACCCCTTTTTGATCTCGGTTAAGAAAGGACATGTTTTTCATTTACACCGTCAATATTCGGTTGTTTGTTATGGGTTAGGGTTAGGGGTTAGTTTTATAATTTTAAAAAATCTAAAATTCGTCTGTTAAAACAACCGGATATTGGCGGTGTGAATGAAAAACATGCCCTTTCTTAATCGAGATCAAAAAGGTGTGCCCCAAAGGTCATATGGCCCATTAATTCTTCAGATTACAAACTTATTTGACTTTACATACTGGGAAACGGATCATTGTACAATAGCAGGGATCACCAAAATATTTTCATGATGAGCCGGATAATTGAAAAAAATAACGAGCGCGGGCCACGTTATTATTGTGTTTAATACTTGCTAGCCAGAACGAAAGGTCTGAGAAAAAGATGTAAAATAAAATTTATCTGTCCATGTTATATTCATGAGTGGCGTAAAAACAAATTTGGACCACATGACCTTTTGGCACCCCTTTTTGATCTCGATTAAGAAAGGACATGTTTTCATTTACACCGTCAATATCCGGTTGTTTGTAAGGAGTTAGGGTTAGGGGTTAGGGTTAGGGGTTAGTTTTATAATTTTTTTAAATCTAAAAATCGTATGTTAAAACAACCGGATATTGACGGTGTAAATGAAAAACATGTCCTTTCTTAATCGAGATCAAAAAGGGGTGCCTAAAGGCCATATGGTCCACAAATTTAACCAGCATAGTTATTTCCAAAACATTATCAAACAACGCAATATTAGCAGACAGGTTTAGTGAGATTTGTGAAACTGAAGTTTGCCTTTCGAAGATATCGTCAATGTTTGGTTTTGAATTTGCTACATTCAATCAAGAGAATTGCTTTCAAATGTTTATCAGTCAATTTCTTTCGATGGGCTGATTTCACGTATTTCAATTTTGAAACAAAGAAATTTTAACAAACAATTTTAACAAACAAATTCAAGTACCGTCGGCGAGCCTGATAAAATGTTTTCGTGGGACCGGATCCGGCCTGCGGGTCGTAGTTTGGAGACCCCTGTACTATAGAAATCCTTAAACTAAGTAATCCTGTACTATAGTAATCCTTAAAGATCATCTATATATTATTGAAAATAGCAGTACTTACCCATCTATACATATATAAAGGGCAGTTGTGTGTATGCATATGTCCAGAGGAAACTTCGAAAATAAAACAATTAACGACAAAGTAAATATATATACACATTAAATATCACTAGGGTTCGGTTTTTGAGCAAAAACAATGAAGATTTTATTTATATTCGTGAAATGATTAAGAAATAAAATTTAAATGATAACAGCTTGGATATTTTGGCATTTGGTATTTTAAATAGGATACATTCATTTTTTCTGTTCAGATTGTCTTTTTTTACATATGGATTTTAATGGGGCATCCTGTGAGGATCCATCTCGCGATTTAACAATAATGGATCTGTGAGACTACCTTTTTACCCCCCTCCCCTCTACCCAAGTGACACCCGGGTAGCCGCTTCTAGTATTACGTAAGGGTTGTATTATTAAAAAAAAACTACGGAAAATTACTTGCCTTAAATTACCGCAATTAGCCATCAATATATCAATACGCGTGTTCCTAAATCTTCCTCCGTTATCATCCTGCAACACCCTCTGGTTAAAAATGAGACCGTCCAAATCGTCCAAGATGAAATGCAAAAATGTAAATCCAGATTGGTACAGCTTAATCGCAGATTTTTATTTGTCCAATTTTATTTCACCCAATTTCAAAAATGAAACATTCCAAATGGTTTTTCGTCGCTTTATATACTCAACGCAAGGCGTGTGGTCTAATGGTTAGAGTCATAGAAAATGGACTCGTCAACCCGAGTTCAATTCCTGGACGAAGCTGTTTGCATTTCACATAGCACTAATACCATTGGGAAAGGTATTAATCCAATTCTCCCTCCAGTTATCGGTAAATAGCAGGGCAGACTGGGCTCTTTAACCATAGCTAGGTAACCAGTCTAGGAGACGGAAACCTCTGAATTCAAACCTGTTAAACTCTGCTGAAGAAATTGACCTTGTGTCGCATCCTGCTGGTGCGGGGGTGTTGGTAAATATATATATATACTCAACGTAAAATTAAAATGAATTGAAAAAAAAGAAAAAAAAAGGAAGTTACATGTTTGTTTTATTTGTAATATTGAAATTGCAAATCATCGTTTCTGGCTTACATAGCTTGTCTTGATTTTGTTCAAACGGTTCTTATCGGTTATTGGTCCTTGTAGGTTTTCTGTACGGCATCCAGAATCCGCACAGAGCAGATTTATGTAGGTTTTTGCTGGTCAGCCAACTCTACTGTGTCCATATATAGACTCCCACAGGCAAACGTCACTTATGAGTTCGTTCTTGCAGTTCTCCAGCATGTTTTGTTCGTTAGTTGGATGTACGGCAACTTAACTCCTCTCATGCCAGACGAACACATAAGTGACGTTTGCATGGGACATCTACTCTACTGTGTCCAGATGTAGACGTCCACAGGCAAACGTCACTTATGAGTTCGTCCTTGCAGTTCTAAGGCAATTCTCCAGCATGTTTTGTTCGTTAGTTGGTTTGCGTGAGAGGAGTTAAGTCGCCGTACTTCTGTTTGTTCGACTTACTCAGAGGGTTTGTGTGATAGGCGGTTAGTGGCCGTTCAACGTCTTTTTATGGAGTGCTCCTTCTAACATTTGTTTAAGAGAGCACGCAGAATCTTTTTTTAGTTACCTTTTTCTCTAAGTGTTTAGTCCAAGTGGTGCAGCCATACAGTAGCTCTGACACAGCTATACTTTTGAAGAATCCTTCGTTTCTCTTATTAGATTTGTTTGTTTTTTGATTAACGGCATATCAACCCTGTGGGTTATTTAATGTCAAATCTCTTATTTTTTGTATATACGATTTGAAGGGAATAGTTTGTATATACTGTATTTGACGGCATATAGGATTTTTTTTTCCAAAATTTAGGCTAATAAAATTGCCAACTGCGTCTTATACATCGTTGGTGAAGTTTGAGACCTCCTATAGGCCTAGGCTAATCTTCTCTATGATGCTCACTAACCCAGCTTACGCTCAGTACTTTTACCTTCCTTAAATTCCACGATCCTTATTTTATTGCTGGTATTGTTATAATCAAGGTTGACAGGAGTGTATGGTAGCGAAGAAAAAACAAACACTAAAAACTTTTTTTCCTTAATCTGACCTGCTGAAATGGAGGTGCGTCTTATATGCCGTCAAATACGGGAAATATTTTGTTTTTAAACAAGTTTTTTTAAGCGCCAGACAACAGTACCATATGACCTTTAGACACCCCTTTTTCGATCTTGATTCATGAGGACATGTTTTTCAATTACACCGTCAATATCCGGCTGTTTGTTAGGGTTAGGGCTAGGGCTAGGGGTTTAGGTTAGGGGTTTAGGTTAGGGGTTAGTTTTATAATTTAAAAAAAAAACTCTAAAATCGTCTGTTAACAAACAACCGGATTTTGACGGTGTAAATGAAAAAATGTCCTTATGAATCGAGATCGCAAAAGGGGTGCCTAAAGATCATATGGTCCCAATTTTGCTTAACGGTTTATTTTAGTAGAACCCATTTTTTATCAATCTAACCCATAGATTGACCCTAAAAGGTACTACCACTCCGGGTCAGAGTAAATCTGGTACTAAATGACAACGAAACCCTCCTTCCCAGAGCTATAGAATTTGAAATTCACCACAAGATGCACTTTATCCAGGACACTAAGACCTTCACCTACCGCCTTCTAGCACATATAAGATGGAAAGATTTGGAGGCTTGTCATAAGGGCAGTAGGATCGGGACAATCATATAGGGGATAGGGCTTGACGTGATCAGCCTCTGAATCCTCAGTCCTTAAGCATTACAGGTCGGCACCCACGGCCAAAAGGTGGACCCGTTGGGAGGACTTGACCATTGCAGAGGTGGGGTCGACATATTCTAAAGACACAACCAACGTTGCTATATCTTATCAGACAGATAATATGTATAAAAAGGACCACTCTTTCCTACTATTTACCCATAGCTGGAGGGAGAATAGTCTGATTCATAACTTCTTAATGATATTAGGGCTATGTGAAATATTCCAGGATTTGAACTCGTCTCGCCATGTCCATTTCCTATTACGGTAACCATTACACCACGGACCTCCCTGGCAAACTCATCCTTGTGGAAGAACAGTAGTCGTACTATTCAACCTATTACTGGTGATGAGGGTTTCATACCTTTCCCAAGGGTATTAGTCTGAAAGTGAACGTGATAAGCGCGACTGGAGTTCGAACTCCCTTACTACGATGTTGCAGTCCAGTACATTAGCCACTATGTCACGGAGAATTCTCTCCATATATATATAATATTAAGTACAAAATAAAAACACCTTCCGGGCGATGTAAAATATGATTTTTGAAACATATTGCCCGAGGGGTGGGAATAAAAAATTCAATGTCAGCGAGTTTTGTACCCTAAAGTAAGTAAAATCATCAATTCATTAAAGGATTAAAAAATAAAACAATTTGAAAATGTAAACTTTAAATATGTATTAGAATAAAACCAACTATATATAGATATATAATACCAGTCATGTATTTAATAAAACTTGTTTTAAAAAAACAATGAGGACTGTCTAATGTTGCATGTTCAAATTTTGAGTGTATTTATTCTATTGTATGACCGATTTTAGTAATTGTGAACCTACAGGACGTAATTTTTGTTACAGACAAAAACGGGAGCGAATCTCCATTATTTAATATATATATATTATATATATATATAATTATATATATGAATGCATGCATCTAATGTCTCCTTCACAGTATTCAACCAAGATTGAGAACTCAGACGTACATATAAAGATTTGCATATGTATTTTGCGGAGTATTGTTAATAAATATATCTGAAACAAAAGTATTTCTCTGAATGTTTGAGATGAGGCTTGATTATTGATATTATCTGCGTTATTCGTCGACTATTGTCCTCATTCTTCATTGTAATCTTCATGTTATCTGTATAACATATATAAGTGGATATTCTTAGCCAAAACAAGACATTAAGTTTATTAAGTTCATAAAATTCACACGGATTGTCAACTGACACATGGCCTAGTGGATAAAGGAGTTAGGTTAAAGCAGTTCTAAGTGACAGTTATCTCTGGACTGGTAGGTTCAATCCTGGCCCAAGGGCAGCAGGCGTAACATAACATAGAATACTAATTAACACAGCAATAGTTATCGGGAATGGAAACAGGATACCCCCGTGGATAGAATAAAAAGGGTTAGGTTCAAAGTTCTTGTAATGGCTCCCGATTACGTAAGAAGAAGTTCCCGAGTTCGAGAAAGTTCCCCATTCCAACAAGAAATACCTGAAGAAGACCGGAGGTACATCGGCCGAAACTCGCTACAGTAACAATGAAGATCAGGGACAATGTTATAGTCTGAATAACGCAACAATACTGAACAAAGGTATGAATTTATTCATTATATATATATATATATATATATTATATATAACCATTGAATGAAATTAAAGAGAAACAAAGAAGTCTTGTGAATAATGAACACATGTGGAGGGAAATATTGTCGGTACGTATAGAAACACTAAGTCTGACCCAATTCTGTTCAATCGTAGCTCATTACTGTAACTTATATTATATATATATTATATATATATATATATTATAATTATATAAGCCCACCTCTAGTATACACACACACCACAACGTTATATATTATATTATATATATATATATTATATAATAAATTATATATATATACGTTCTGTGTGTGTGTGTATATTACTAGAGGGGGCTATATATATATATATATATATATATATATATATAATATATATATATTATATATATATATATTAAAGTGGCTTGTCTCTTACAGTGGGTATTCCTCTTTCTTTCTTTTCCGAACATTAATCATCTAAATTTTTAAAAACTGGGTTGTTTCATGTCGACCAAGCGCTAAACAATTATAGAAATGACTAAACAAATGGTAACAATTAAAGTAGGAATGGGGGTGGGGGACAAGGAACGACCAACTTCAAAAGTGATACCGATAAAAGAAAAGAAAAAAAAAGAAAGATTCTTTATAAAGAAACGAGAAATTAGAAATAATTATTTTTCTGTGAAATTCAAAGAACAATCGTTTCTTTATTTTCTTAAAAGAAGAATAAAACCTCGTCACTTTTTCTTTGTCATCATTCGAAATTTTCTTCCTTTTTTTTTTAAAAATTTCTTCTTTAGAAAATCTATTTACCACGACTTCTTCGGCATCTTAAAAGATTACAGTCGTTTTGTATATTATACAGATACAGAGATACGCACAAGGGCCGGGTTAGCTGAGTCGGTAGAGCGTTCGGCTAGAAACCGCAAGGTTCCTAGTTCGATACCGGCCCTCGCCAATCCAGCGTATGAGTAACACAAGGGATCTGTACAGTAAAGTAAGGAGCTGGTGGTAGGTGTGGCGCTCCACCTCAGACGCAAGAAACAATCTCCTTGGTCTAGCGATAGTGAAAAGGGGATAGTGAAAGACTCCCTCGCTGATTGGCTGATACCGACTTTAGGCCACCCCGATGATATATATATATATATATATATATATAGTCATCTACAGACACGTGTTTTGACTTATCAAGTCTCTTCAGTGTGGCTAGACATTTGTAAGCTACCTACAATCGGGATTAAAATCCGATCGGTTCAGCATCTGTCAGACACCTTAACCTCTTGGCTATCGTCACCTGTAGAATGCGAAGGGGATTTTAAATGTTTTAATACACACATCCCTATGTATGTAAAGGCCGCCATAGAGTGTTCCATCCCTTATATAGGAGAGCGTTGTGTTTACGCTATATATACATATAACTTTCAAAAAGAAACAAATCTTAACAAACCGTCATTTGACTATAATAAATTTATTTCGAGCAGAAACTCAAAATGAGTCCAGTCTCTTCAGATAGATTTTAACAAAACACACGGAAAATCGAATAAAAATATTCACCAGAAATGTAATCTTCTCATCCCCTACATAAGAAATATATATATATATATAATATATAATATATAATATATATATTATGTTTAGGAATAAAAACAGGATTAAACAAAAAGAAAAGAAGAAGGATAAGTGAAAGAATGAAGAAAAGAAGAAAAATGCCAAAGAAGATAGAAACAGAATAAAAGAAAAAAAAAGAAAGAGTAAAGAAAGAAAAGAAAAGAAGAAAGAAAGAAAGAAAGAAAGAAAGAAAGAAAAAGAGGGAAAGAAAAAAAACATGCCGAAAAAAAGAAGAAAAAAAAAGAAAGAAAGATTAAGAAAAGAAGAGTGTAAGCGAAAGAACGAAGAAAGAAAGAAAAATGTAAAAGAAAGAAAGAAAAATATAAATGAAAGAACGAAGAAAGAGTAACAGAAATAAAGAAAGAAAAAAAAATAAAGAACGAAAGACGGAATGAGAGTAAAAGAAAGAATGCATGAAAATGTAAAAGAAAGAAAGAAAGAAACATATAAAAGAAAGAAATAAAGAATAAAGAGTGTAACAGAAAGAAAAAAAAGAAAATATTAAAAGAAAAGAAAAAAAGATCATAGAGAAAAAAGAAAGAAAGATAGAAAGAAAGAATGAAAGAACAAAGAGAGTAAGAAAAAAAGAAAAGAGAGTAAAAGAAAAAAGAAAAGAACAAAGAGAGTAAAGAAAAAAGAAAGAAAGAAAGCAAAAAAGAAAAGAAAGGACGAGCAAAGAAGAAGAAAGAAAAGAGAAAGAAAAAAGAACGACGAAAGGAAAAAGAAGAAGAAAGAAAGAAGTTTTGAGTTTTGAATTGTACCAATTGGATTTCCCATTTCGATTCTATCATTTCAAAATGAGAAGACAGAATCAAATTGAAAAAAAAAAGAACATACCGTGTAAAAGAGAAAAGTAAGAAAGAAAGAACGAAAAATATAAAAAAACGAAAGAAAGAAAGAAGGGGGTAACAGGAAGATAGAAAGAAAAAATCAAAAAGAAATAAAGAAAAGAACATACAAGAAAAAGAAAGAAATGAAATGTAAATAAAGAAAGATAGAAGAAAGAAAGAACGAAAGAACAAGAGAGAAAAGAAAAAAAAAAAGTAAGCAAAAAAAAAAAAGAAAGGGAGTGAGTACAAAAAAGAAATAAAGGACAAAGAAAGAAAGAAAAAAAGAATAAAAGAGAGAAAGAAAGAACGAAAGAACAAAGAGAGTAAAAGAAAAAAAGAAAGAAAGAAAGGAAAAAAGAAAGAAAGAACAAAGAGAGTAAAAGAAAAAAGAAAGAAAGAAAGCAAAAAAGAAAGAAAGGGACAGAGCACAAAAGAAAGAAAGAAAGAAAGAAAGAAAGAACGAAAGGAAAAAGAAAGAAAGAAAGGCAAAAAGAAAGAAAGGGACCGAGTACAAAGAAAGAAAGAAAGAAAAGAAAGAACGAAAGGAAAAAGAAAGAAAGAAAGCAAAAAAGAAAGAAGGCAAAAAAGAAGAAAGGACAGAGTACAAAGAAAGAAAGAAAGAAAGAAAGAAAGAAAGAAAGAGATCGAAAGAAAGAAGAAAGAAAGGCAAAAAAGAAAGAAAGGGACCGAGTACAAAGAAAGAAAGAAAGAAAGAAAGAAAGAAAGAACGAAAGAAAGAAAGAAAGCAAAAAGAAAGAAGGCAATAAAGAAGAAAGGGACAGAGTACAAAGAAAGAAAGAAGAAGAAAGAAAGAAAGAAAGAAAGAAAGAAAGATCGAAAGAAGAAGAAAGAAAGAAGGCAAAAAAAGAAAAGGGACAGAGCACAAAGAAAGAAAAAAAGAAAGAAAGAAAGAAATGTAAAAGAAAGAAAAGAAAGAAAAAAGAAAGAAATGAAAGAAAGAAAGGAAAAGAAAGAAAAAAAGAAAGAAAGAAATGTAAAAGAAAGAAAGGAAAACGAAAGAAAAAAAGAAAGAAAGAAATGTAAAAAAAAAGAAAGGAAAAAGAAAGAAAGAAAGAAATAAAGAAAGAAAGAAGTTTTGAGTTTTGAATTGTACCAATCTGATTTCCCATTTCGATTCTATCATGTCAAAGTGAGAAGACAGAATCAAATTGTTCAATTACCGATTTTTTCCCGCCTCTTTTCTTTTTCTTGCTCAATTCGTTAAAAACGCCGCCATTTTAAGTGACATTATATTTAGAACTTTGTGTTATTGATACAGACAAGAAGTGTAAAAAACGAAATTTAAATCGAAAAAGATAAAAAGATAGCAGCCTTTTTTTTATTATTATTTTCTTGGATATTTTTTCTTCTTCAGAAACCTGTTAAGTTGTCAGAGACTTTAATTTAATCGGGGACATGTAACACTTTTAAAACTTGACACTCGTTTAAAAGAAATTGGATTAACAGATAAAAAAAATGAAAATAAGAACAAAATAAAATTTAAAAAAAACTTGCGATTTCTCAATTATAACTGCCTTTATCAAAAATAGTACACACGCCTTAGACTGGCAGAGATTAGGTTGTACTAGATTGTATATGAGTAGACCAGTTCACATACATAGGCAGCAATATCTCATCTACAGAAAACGATGTACACTAGGGTATGTCGATTTTTCACTAATTTGAAATATCAAATTGTCCATATATCTGAAAGTTCTGTGTTAGTATCCTGAATACTTAATTCATTAGTATACTGTGTTAGTATACTAAATACTGAATTCATTAGTATACTGTGTTAGTATACTAAATACTGAATGCATTAGTATACTGTGTTAGTATACTGAATACTGAATTCATTAGTATACTGTGTTAGTATACGAAATACTGAATTCATTAGTATACTGTGTTAGTATACTAAATACTGAATTCATTAGTATACTGGTTAGTATACTGAATACTGAATTCATTAGTATACTGTGTTAGTATACTGAATACTAAAATTCATTAGTATACTGTGTTAGTATACTAATACTGAATTCATTAGTATACTGTGTTAGTATACTGAATACGGAATTCATTAGTATACTGTGTTAGTATACTAAATACTGAATTCATTAGTATACTGTGTTAGTATACTGAATACTAAATTCATTAGTATACTGTGTTAGTATACTGAATACTGAATTCATTAGTAATACTGTGTTAGTATACTGAATACTAAATTCATTAGTATACTCTGTTAGTATACTGAATACTGAATTCATTGCTGAAAACTAGTCGTGTCTTATCTTGCTACAAACTAGCTGTGTGCTATATTACTATAAATTAGCTGTCTGCTATCTTACCACAAATTAGCTGTGTACGATCTTAGTACAAATTAGCCGTGTGCGATCTTGCTACAGATTAGCTGTGTGTTATCTTACTACAAATAAGCCGTGTGCGTTCTTAATATCAACTAGCTGTGTGGTATCTTGCTACAAATTACTTGTATGCTATCTTAATACAAACTAGTCGTGTGCTATCTTTCTACAAATTAGCTGTGTGCTATATTGCAACAAATTACTTTTATGCTATCTTTCTACAAACTAGTTATATGCTATTTTTCTACAAACTAGCTGTGTGCTATCTTTCTACAAACGAGCTGTGTGCTATCTTACTACAAACTAATTGTGTGATATCTTACTACGAACTAGTTTTGTGCTATCATACAACAAGCTAACTGTGTGCTATCTTGCAAGAAATTACTTGTGTACTATCTTACTACAAATAAGCTGTGTGTGATCTTAATACCAACTAGCTGTGTGATATCTTGCTACAAATTACTTGTATGCTATCTTAATACAAACTAGTCGTGTGCTATCTTTCTACAAACTAGCTGTGTGCTATATTGCTACAAATTACTTGTATTCTATCTTTCTACAAACTAGTTGTATGCTATCTTACTACAAACTAATCGTGTGATATCTTACTACAAACTGAGCTATCATACAACTGATATCATAAAATCTGAGCTATCATACAACAAACTAACTGTGTGCTATCTTGCAAGAAATTACTCGTGTGCTATCTTACTAAAAACTAGCTGTGTGTTATCTTACTAAAAATTAACTGTGTGCTATCTTGCTACAAACTATATGTGGGCTATCTTAAAACAAACTAGCCATGTGCAATTTTACTACAAACTAGCTCTGTGATATCTTGCTACAAACTAGTTTTGTGTTGTCTTACTACAAATTACTTGTGTGTTATCTTACTACAAACTAGCTGTATGCTATTTTCCTACAAACTAACTGTGTGATATCTTACTACAAATTGGCTCTCTGCTATCTTGCAACAAATTACTTACTACAAACTAAATGTGTGATATCTTACTCCAATTTGGTTTTGTTTTGTTTGGTTTGTTTTGTTTTACGGCATATCAACCTCAGTGGGTCATTTAATGCCGATAAAGTTTTGAAATAAATCAATTCTTAATGCATAATACAATTTTTTTATAAATACATTTTTCTATTTAACCCATAGATGGGACCCTAACAGATACTACCACTCCGGGTCAGAGTGGACCAGGGAGCAATGGTGATGAAGGGGTGCTCCACATTCCCCAAACCTCCAAAACTGGAAGCTCACCATCAGATAGAGTTTAACGTCATTCCCAGGACATGTAGACCCGCAGCCACCGCCTTCTAGCTCCCATATGATAAAAAGGGGTTGGGGCTTGCCATAAGGGCAATAGGGTTGGGAAAATCATATAGGTGCTAGGGCTTGACGTGACCAGCCGATTGATCGGAGGGGGCCTCTCCGACCGCCCGTCTAGCCCAAGATAGGGCCAAAGTGGAGTATTGCATGTCATGAACTGCTCATCCACCTGGGCTCTATCCTTAAGCATCACGCGTTGCCACCCACGGCCAAGAGGTGGCCCCATTGGGGGAGTCTTACCTCTCTGCAGAGGTGCAGTCGGTGCATTCTAACACCCCAGCCGACAGGGCGCCAATTTGGTTTTGTGCTATTTGATATTCAGACAAACTTTTTCAAGACAGACGCACACATTAAGTCGTATTTTAATCTGAAATAAATTGATTCAGTGTATACCTCTTTACAGTCAGAGGAGGCACACTTATGTAACGGTTATCGTCGCAGCAAATGGAATCGGCAATACGAGTTCAAATCCTGGATGAACCTGTTTGTGATTCATTTCGTTATAATGCCATTTGAAAAGATATATTCATCCCTTTGTTATCCGCCCACCAGAAAACCATAAACAAGTCTTTGTTTTGCTCTCGAGCCTTCTCCTTATCGAAGACAGAAAATCATATCTACTGTTCTACCTGGGCGAAAACCACATTGAGTTTCTGGTAGAGCTCATCCTGAGACAATGTCATTAAGCCTGTTAAGGATGATACAACCAAGGATTTTGCCAGCGACCGAGAGAAGAGATATTCCTCTGTTGTTGTCACAGTCATATTTGCTTCCTTTGTTCTTGTACAAATGGACAACTGATGCGTCCTTAAACTGTTGTGGGGCTTCACCCCTGTCCCACACAAGGTTGAAGAATTTGCAGAGCCTGTGTGCCCAAAAATTGGTTCCACATTTATACAATTCAGCTGAAATCCCATCTTCGCCAGGTGCTTTTCCATTTGAAAGTTGGTTGATAGCTTTCTTCACCTCTTATATATATATATATATATATATATATATATATTATATATTATATATATTTATATATATATATATATATATATATATATATATATATATATTAGACTTCGGCTGTCAGCGTTCAGAATTTATGAAAATGGTAGAAGAGAGTGTATTCTTTATCCTTGGTTAAACTAACCAATCTAGGAGAAAGAAAACTCTGAATTCAAAGCAGCTTCAAAGTTAGAAACGATAAAGAAAAAAAAAGAAATGAAAAGAGAAAAAGAAAGAAAGAACTTCACTAGAGATTATTATATGTTTTACATTTTCAAGGTTTTTGCAATAGCTCTTAAGTAAATTAATATCAAACGTTGTAATAGTCAAATTTTCATACTGTGGTATACCTACAGCTGTCGCTAGTAGTTGTTGTTGTTATTGTGGTTGTTGTTGTTATTATTATTATTATTATTATTATTATTATTTGCGGTACCCGTGATTTTACTGGAGTCTGAGTGACAGCAAGTCTCTTCAGGTCTCTTCAGGACTCTTCTGAGTATTATGGCAGATTGCAGCAGTGCATTATTCTGGATGGTCTCAATTCTTCCTCTGATTGCCAGATTTTTCAGTCCCTTTCCCAAGTCTCTTGGGACCGTTCCAAGTGCACCAACTACAATTGGTATCACTTTGACTTTCTTATTCCATAACTTTTTCAGTTCTCTGGCAAGGTCCAGGTATTTGTCCATCTTTTCGTTTTCCTTCATCTTCACCCTGTGATATGCTGGGACTGTAAAATTCACCAGTTGACAAGTTCTTGCTTTTTTGTTAATCAACACTAGGTCTCGTCTCCTTGCTGGGATAAGATGATCCGTTTTTATCTCAAAGTCCCAGAGAATTTTATGAGTTTCATTCTCAATAACAGATTCTGGTTTATGCATATACAATTTTGTTGTCTGGTCAAAATTTAATTTTTTGCATAATTCCCAGTAGATCACCTTCCCAACCCAGTCGTGTCTACTTTTGTATTCCCGTTGTGCTAGTTTGCGACATTCACTTAATACATGATTTACAGTCACATCTCTGTCACTGCACAGTCTACATTTACTATTTTGTTGGGTCTTATCAATTTTGGGTTTGATATAATTTGTTCTTATGGCATTATTTTGTGCAGAAATTATTAGTGATTCAGTTGATGTTTCCTTTTCTTAACCATGCCCAAGTGTTCTTTCATATGCAGCCTCTCCGATTTGTCGTTTGAAGTGCCCATATAATTGTTTTTCTTCCCATCTTTGTTTTTTAGTTTTTGTTGTTTTTCTGTTTGTCCATATATTACATCTGCTGTAGTTGGCTGCCATAAGTAATCTTTCTTTTATTATTATTATTATTATTATTATTATTATTATTATTATTATTATTATTATTCGAATTCCTTGTTTGTGCCCTTGGAGACAAATCAACCCAAGTGAGAGAAACTATTAAGAATAGAATCTGGGGCAGTATTCCCCTGTCTCCCTTGGGTCCAATAAGAGGCACTCTCACCCCCAACCCCCACCAAGCAAATTCCTTTTCTCTTCAGTCATAGATTAGCCATAAAAAGTCGTAAGACAAAGTTTGGTGAAATTCCAACTAAAATACGTACGAGTCGTGAATCGTGCAATTTGAACCCCCGACGACTCGATTCCTCTCCGCTTTCCATGTTTATTGATCTGTCGACAGATTCGCGACCCCCAGGCTCCAACAAACTCCTCACCCAGTAGCCTATCCATCACTTCCTCTTTTAAGGGTCATTCTTCATGGGACCTTTTAGAACATTTGCATAATGCAATTATTCACTTGAATTTTCTTAACTTGTTTTTTGTTTTTCGACTTTATCTTTGTCACGATTTTTCTTCTTAGCTTTTTTTTTTCTAAAAAAAAGAATCGGTTTTGTTTTAAATAAAAAATCATAACTGATAATTTGTTGTTATTGTGACTGCTACATTTTCCGGCTGACTTCTGATTTAGGTCGGAAAATTAAAACCGAAAGTTTTTTAGTGGTACCCAATGACAGTATAAGTACAGTCTATGTCTGAAATTTTTCACTATATTGCATACTGTCGGATTCACTTCCATTTTCTCTTCACATATATGTATATATAAAGAGAGAGGGAGGGAGACAGACAGACAGATTCTCAACTGTATTGTAGGTTAACTAGAAAATCATGGCTGTATGAGGAAGCTGGCTGACTTCTGATTTAGGTCGGAAAATTAAAACGGAAAGTTTTTTGGTGATACCCAATGACAGTTTAACTACAGTCTATGAATTAACATTTTGCGAATTGGGTTACGGTTTTAGAGGATTATGATTGTTTTTTATTACGTATTGCTTAAAAAAATAAACAACAAAAAAACCCAAATTATTATACATTTAATTAACCATTGAAATTAATTATTGAATCTATTATTGAGACAGTTGTTTGTGTTAGTATTGTAATGTATAATTTCAATTAAACTTAGTTTAAAAAATATTTTTCAACATTAAATGTATAGTAATTTGGGTATTTTGTTGTTTATTTTTTTAAGCAATACGTAATTAAAAACAACTTTAATCCCCTAAAACCGTAAGCCAATTCGCAAAATGTTAATTCATAGACTGTAGTTAAACTGTCATTGGGTACCACCAAAAAACTTTCCGTTGTAATTTTCCGACCTAAATCAGAAGTCTGCCCATTTTCCCTATTGCCAATGTTACTCCCCTCTATTATGATTGCTCCTTTTTTCTGCTGTGGTTCCTAACTTTTCCCGGTTGGGATTGCTACTTTTTGCCTGTTATAATTTCTATATTTTCCCAATAATGGATCCTATTTTTTCCTGTCATCAGTGCTCCTTTTTTTTCCAATTGTAAGTGCTATCTTTTCCCTATTGAGATTTCCAGTTTTTCTTTGTTGTGACTCCTACATTTTCCCTACTGTGATTGCTAATTTTTCCCTGTTGTAATTTTTACTTTTTCCATGTTTTGATTGCAATAAATGAAAGATATTAAGAACTTGAAACATAGACACGATTATTATAATGACTTGACTCAACATTAAATGAAACCAAAAAGGTTGAAATGCCGTAAAACAAAACAACTAACGGGTAGCATCTTTCACATTTTGAATTACTTCGGTTATGTGAACAGTACTACAAACTAACACGTAATAAAATCATGCACAACTTTTGACTCGCCATAGTATTATATCATCTCTTACTATAGACGAGATATTACTACCTAGGTATGTGAACTATCTGCCACGCGTACTAAAATATTGCAAAACTTCTGACTAACCCTAGTATCATATCATCCCTTTCTGTAGACGAGATATTACTACCTAAGTATGTGAACAACATGCCACTCACTAGCATGTACTAAAATATTGCAAAAAGTTTTGACTCACCCTAGTATTATATCATCTCTTTCTGTAGATGAGATATTACTACCTATGTATGTGAAGTAGGTGCCACACGTCCTAAAATATTGCAAATCTTTTGACTCACCCTAGTATTATATCATCTTTTTCTGTAGATGAGATATTACTACCTAGGTATATAAACAACGTGCAACACGTACTAAAATATTGCAAAACCTTTGACACACCGTAGTATTATATAATCTTTAACTGTAGACGAGATATTACTACCTAGGTATGTGAACAACGTGCCACAAACTAGCATGTACTAAAGTGAAGCAAAACTTTTGACACACCCTAGTGTTATATCATTTCTTTCTGTAGATGAGATATTACTACCTAGGTATGTGAACAACGTGGCACAAACTAGCATGTACTAAAATGAAGCA
>CM042170.1:51563483-51565983 GCA_023376005.1 Doryteuthis pealeii
TTTTTAAAAGTAATACATAATTAAAAACAACCTTAATCCCCTAAAACCGTAACCCAATTCGCAAAATGTTAATTCATAGACTGTAGTTAAACTGTCATTGGGTACCACCAAAAAATTTCCGTTTTAATTTTTCTTCCTAGATCAGAAGTCAGCCCAAGAATTACCATTTCTTTGTCATTATTGCCAATATTAGCAGCCATCTTGGAACGGCAATATCGATTATATTAAATAATAAGACTTAATTACAAATCAACTTTGTTTATTTTTGTTGGGAAGCCACACACAAAGATTAAGAATTTGTTTCCACCAATGGAAGCAACTGGCGTCCAGTCTGACCCGGAGTGGTAGTACCTGTTCGGGTCCCATCTATGGGTTAAAAAATATTTCTTTGAATTTTTTTAGATGAGGCTTGACAATTAGAATTAAAAACAACCTTAAACCCCTAAAACCGTAACCCAATTCGCAAAATGTTAATTCATAGACTGTAGTTAAACTGTCATTGGGTACCACCAAAAAACTTTCCGTTTTAATTTTCTGACCTAAATCAGAAGTCAGCCAGGAAGCTATCTTAGATGTAGTTTCAAATGACATATCCAGTTGACACTGGGACGCATTTCTGCTAGCAATTTGAGAAGCTTTAAATTCAAATTCATTTTTTTTGTATTCCGTGGCAATTCCTTTAAACCAGAGAGTTCATCATGATAATTTTTTTCTCCACGGAAGAATCGTATATCGTCCTGGCCTAGTTTAAAAAAAAATTCAACTCAATATTAACAACAAAACGACCCACCAATCCGTTGATAAGGAATTTTCTAAATAATTATCCTCTTGCACCCTTTCTTACTCCTTCCTTTCCCCTTTCTCCTTTCTCACTTGCTCCCGGGTGTTCCTAAAATGGTTTTAGTCTGGGCAATGAACAGATACTTCTGCTCCAGTTAGTCAAAAAATATCCTTGTAAACGCAGTCTATAATGATTCACGTGCTTCTGTTTAGGAAGGAGTTTAATAAGTATATCAGGGTTATTGCCGAACTTATTTATTTACTTTTTTAAAAAATCGGTTCTTTCTCCTCGGGCATCTCCGCTTAAACAATAACAAAATCTTTGCACGGCTAAGATACACAATTTATATAAAATCTATTTCCACATATATTTTGTCTTGATCATCTATTTATTCTTTCAATTTATACCGTCTCTTAAATTCCTTCTTTCTTTCTTTCTTTCTTACTTTTTTTCTCTTTCTTTTAATTCCCCATTCCTTATATTCTTTCTTTCTTTCTTTCTTTCTTTCTTTCTTTCTTTTAATCCCCCCTTATATTCTTTCTTTCTTTTTCTCTTACTTTCTTTCCTTTAATGTTTCATTCTTTAAATTCCTTCTTTTTTCCCTTTATCTGTCTTTTTTATGTTTCTTTCTTTCTTTCTTTCTTTTTTCTTTCTTGGAATTTCACCCCTTATATTTTTTCTTTCTTTCTCCTTTTCTTTCTATCTTTCTTTTAAGGTTTCGTTCTCCTAAATTACTTCTTTCTTTTCTCCTTTTCTCTTTCCTTTAAAGTTTCTTTCTTTAAATTCCTGTCTACTTTCTTTCTTCTTTCCTTTTGCCTTTCTTTTTATGTTTCGTTCCCTTAAATTTTCTCTCTTTCTTTTATTTTATTCTTTTTTTTTTCTATTATGTCATTTCTTTCCTTTACTGTCTTTCTTTCTTTCTTCTTTGAATTTCCGCCCTTATATTCTTTTTTTCTTTCTTTCTTTCTTTCTTTTAATGTTTCGTTCTTTAAATTCCTTTCTTCTTTCCCTTATCTTGTCTTTTATGTTTCGTTCCCTTAAATTTTTTCTTTTGTTTTCATTCTTATGTCATTTCTTTCTTTATCCCTTACTGTTTTTCTTCTTTCTTTCTTTTGGAATTGTTTGTTTGTTTCTATACTTAATTTTTTTTCCTTCTATTAGATTCTTGTATTCAGTTTTTTCTTATTTTCTCTTTTAATGTTTCATTCTCTTAAATTATTTCTTTCATTTTTCCTTCTTTCTTTACTTTCTTTCTTTCACTCTATTTTTACTTCCATTAAATTCTTTCTTTTTCACTTTTGGTTTTAATGTCTCTCTTATCTTTCTTTCTTCTTACTTTCTTTCTTTCTTTCTTTTAACTTTTCCTTCCCTCAAGTTCTTTCTTTCTTTCATTTTCTTTTATTTCTTGCTTCCATTAAATTATTTCTTTCTTTATTTCTTTTATTTTTCTTGAATGATTCTCTTCTTCTTTCCTTCTTTCTTTCTTGCTTGCTTTTAATTTTTCCTCCCTCAAAATCTTTTCTTTCAATTTTTTAATTCTTCCTTCCATTAAAATTATTCTTTCTTCCTCTTTCTTTCTTTCTTCTTTCTTTTATTTTTTCCTTGAATGATTTCTTTCTTTCTTTCTTTCTTGCTTTTAATTTTTCTTCCTCAAATTCTTTCTTTCTTTCCCTTTAATTTCTTCCTTCCATTAATTCTTTCTTTCTTTCTTTCTTCTTT
>CM042170.1:51570983-51579277 GCA_023376005.1 Doryteuthis pealeii
AGTTTTTCATTGTTCTATTTCAGTATCCCTGCTATTCAAAATTAATAACTATTCCAAACAATTTCTAGTTGATTTAGTTAAAATTTAATATTGTAATTCTTATAATATTTTAGTGATCAGCTTAACCTATGTCTACAATTACAAATTGATTCAATTCTATTATTCAAAAGATTTTTCTTATCCAGGAATCTAATTGTTGCTAATTGTTCGTCTAAACATAGAAAACATAAATCATTTAGAGATCTGCAATCGTTTGATTATCGTAAGATATTCCATTCAATAATTGGTGTTATGTTCTGATCCTTTAAATTCCAAATATTACTAGATAGAGTTGTTTCGTTTCTAAGGTTAATATTAGAAAATGAGTGTTCATCACAAACAATCATCTTTTAATATTAAGCTTAGAAACGCAACAAATTCTATCTAGGTGTATGTTATTTTCTTAATTGCTTATATTGTAAAAGTATAGAAAAGGGCCATTATTCCCTTGATACGTTGCTTTTCTGCCCTGGATAACAATATGTAAGACAAAATTTGATGCTGGATAGTATGCGATATTTTATAATTGCTTATGTTGTAATAGTATAGAACATGGCCATCGTTACCTTCGGACTTTGCTTTTCTGCCCTGGATAACACTATGTAAGATGAATTTTATTTATGGATAAGTATGTATTATTTCTTAATCGCTTATGCTATACAATTATAGAAAATGGTCATTATTCCCTTCAAACTTTGCTTTTGTGCCCTGGATAACAATATGTAAGATGAATTTTATTTCTGGATAGTATGTGTTTTTTCTTAATTGCTTATTTTTTAAAAGTATTGAAAATGGCCATCATTACCTTCAGACTTTGCTTTTTCGCCCTAAATAACACTATGTAAGATAAATTTTATTTCTGGATAGTATGTGTTATTTCTTAATTGCTTATGTTTTAAAAGTATAGAAAATGGCCATTATTCCCTTCAAACTTTGCTTTTCTGCCCTGAATAACACTATCTAAGACAGATTTTGTTGCTGGATAGTATATGTTATCTTAATTGCTTATATTGTAAAAGTATAGAAAATAGCCATTATTCCATTCAAACTGTGTTTTTCTTACTTGGGGTAAAGAAATTTAGACATTAACACATTTTTCTAATGTAAAAACGGGCTTATAGTTTCATAGAAAGTCGTTAAGCTGGAGATATAAAATAATAATTGCATAGCATTATTGCTTAGTTAGAAATAAATATCCGGGCACAAAACGAATGAAAACTAGAAACTGCGAAAAGAAACAACAAAAAATAAATAAATAAATAAAGGAAAAAACAAAACTCTATGGTGAAATTAATATTAATTATTTCCAACCATTATTATTAATAATATTAATTAATTATTATAATTTTTATCAATTTCATCTTCCATTCCAATTTTTTAAAAGGCTAACGCCTTTCTTGTGTCAATCATTTTCATACAATTCCAACCTTCATTAAGGTGTCGTCTGCTAAAATTTCTCACGTTACTCTACAAGACGTAATATCAAACGTTGCCCCATTCGTTCCGCCTCTATGCTCATTTCAACTTTTTACTCTTACTCATGGGTCCTCTACCCTTCTTATGTAATAATCTTCCGTTCAATTCCACCCATTTCCGATCTCCATTCCGGGTTTTGTTTTTATCTTCTTTTTTTAAAAACCAACCCTCTTCGTTTCTTTTCATTTTTCACTAAAGAAACGAAACGAAAAAAATCTACGAACGGGTCGTTCCTCCTTCTTTTTAAAAAATTTCAAACAATTCACCATTATCGATGAGGAACCACAAAAACAAGAACAAGAAATCTATTCGACGGTGAAACGTGTTGTTGGTGACACCGGGCGGAATTTACCGGAAGTTGAAAACGTCACAACAGCTGAGATAATGACTGTAGACTCACAGACGAAGACAATAACAATTATAATGCGAATCGTTGCTCGGCAGAGAAACATAGCCAAGCAAACTAGGCTGACTTCAAGACACACAAAGAAAAAGGCAAACTAATATGATACCGTGAGGCTGGTAGATGCGGGTGTTCGCATTTTTTTCCTGGCATTGTCTCAAACTCATAAACAATATAAAGAAAGGATATTTAAGAATAAAGAATAGTGAAAATATCTTTTGTCAATAAGTCAGTTGTTTTTTGTTTATAGATGAGGTAATCGGCCATTGTTCTCAAAATTTTATTGTTTTCCCCATGCAATCTTCACTTTTGTGTTGTCATAATTATAGGTTTAATTTTTTTAACACGTTAGCCCGCGACTGCTAATCTATGTATTAATACGCTTGTTCCTTAATCTTCAAACCGTTATCCTCTTGCAATGAGACCAACCAAATCGTATTTATATATATATATATATATATATACATATATATATATATATATAATATATTATATATCTGTTTATTGGTTAGCAGGTAAGCTGGTATTAGGATGATTCTCAGTTGGACCTTTCTACCAACAGCGGAATGTTAGAGTTGTTCAGGTTCAAAATTGAGAGCTCGATGTTCAATATTATTGAACAGAGCAATATAATTGGTAAAGAAAAAGGGTCTATAACTGCAAAATGACCGGTTTTTCTGCCTTTTTCTCTACCATATATATATATATATATAATATATTATATATATATATATATATATATTATTTATGTTTTTTGAAGGCAATTACAATGCGTATATCGTATAAAATTCGATAATTATTGAAAATAATCGTGACAGGCAAACCCGGCAAATAACGTGCGCCACGTTGAACACCGTACAGTTGTTTCGACTTTATTAAGTTTCATCAGCGGTGTATATCTACGATCTCCCTCCGATAGAGATCTAAACCGGGAAACCAGTACGCAGAGTCAGAAACTCTACCTCAGTGCCACCGGCCCGTAGCACACGATACACGCCGAATTTAACCTGTCAATGATAAACACGCCACTACTATACATAGTACAGTGAGAGTTTGGGGGAATCGCAAATTAGGCCTATGCCTACTCGAGGTGGTTTATAAAATGTAATTCAATTGAAATTTCAAATAACACTATATATATATATATATATATATATATATATATATATAATATATGCCTTCTTGATTGCTATTGTTTTTGCCAGTCTAGTTGACAGTGGAACATCTGGTGTTGTCAAAAGTCTTAACTTCAAGTCACAAACGCTTAAACATTTTTTTTTAATTTCATATTTTTGTAAAGCACTATTTACTTACCGTTTGAAGTGATGAGCACATAGTTACGTTTATAGCAAATTCTTAGTGATCAGAGCCACCTGGTGCTGCTGAAAGCCTTATTAATAAATTTAAAGTGTTTTTTTTTTCAATAAAACTGCTTATCGTAAATATCAATATCTTAAATATTTTTTGTTATTATCAATATTGTAAAGCAATCTTTATAATCAAATAATGTATTTGAAATGAGAGAGAGGGTAGAGGGGGGAAGAGAGAGGGTAGAGAGGGGAAGATCGAGAGAGATGAGAGAGGGGAGAGAGAGAGAAATATATAGAGAGAGGGGGGGAAAGAGAGTGAAATAGAGATTAAGAAAAGAAAGGAGAAGAGAGAGATAGAGGGGATAGAGGGAATATATAGAATAGAATAGAGAGTGAGGGAGGGAAGGAGAGGGAGATATCTAGATAGAGAGGGGGAGGAGGAGATATATAATAGATAGAGAGGAAAGGAGGGGAAAAGATGAAGGGGGGAATAGAAAGAGGATAATAGATAGATAGAATAGAGAGGAGAGGGAAAAGGTTGAATAGCTAGAAGTAGGAGGGAGAGATAGATAGATATAAAAATAAGATAGGGAGGAGGAGAGAAATAGAGGGGAAAGATAGATAAATGAATAAATAGACAAATAAAGTATTATAGAGAGATAGATAAAGAGAAGAGAGAGAGAGAGAGAGAGAGAGAAAGGGTGAGAAGAGTGAGAGAGAAAGAGAAGGAGAGAGAGAGAAAGAGAGGGAGAGAAAAGAAGAGAGAGAAGAGAAAGAGAGAGAGAGGAGAGAGATAAATATACATAAAGAGCAACGAAGAGATAGAAAGAAAGGGAGAAGAAGGAAAAGAGAGAAAAGAGAAGAGATAGATATTAGAGGGAGATATTATAATAGATAGAGAGAAGGAAGGGAGGGAGCGAAACAGAGGGAACAAACATTATAGAATAGAGTAATTATAATAGATATATAAAATAGAATAGGAAGGGATAGATATATAGATATTTAGAGAGATAGATAAAGAGAAGAAAGAGAAAAGAAAGAGTGAGAAGAAAGAGATGGAGGTGAGAAAGAGAGAGAAAAAAAAAAAAGGTAAGATAAAAAAGAAAAGAGAGAGAAAGAGAGGTTATGGAGAAAAGGAAGACAGAGAGACGAGAGAGAGAGGAAGAGGAAAGAGAGAGATGTGAGAGAGAACAAGAAACGAGGGAGAGAAGAGGGAAAAAAGAAAAAGGGGAAAAGATAAAAAGAATGTTATCGATTGTTTGGTGTGAGGGAGAGAGAGGAGGAAGAGCGAGAGAGAAAGAGGACACAGAGAGAAAAGAGACAGAGAGAAAAGAAAAGAAAAGAAAGAAAGAGAGAGAGAGATAGTGAAGAGAGAGAGACAAAGAGAGAACAAAGAGAAAGATGAGAGAGACGAGAAAAAAGAGAGAGAGTGTGTCGTGTGTGAGAGAAAGCGAGGAGAGAGAAGAGAGAGAGCGGCCACTGGGAGCGGAGAGGAAAGAGACACAAGAAGAAAGAGACAGAGAGGAAAAAAAAGAAAGATAAGAGAAAGAAAAGGGGGAAGAAAAGAAGGGGGGCAAGTGAGGAGGAAAAGAGGAGAGAGAGGGAAGATAACTGTTGAGAGAGAGAAAGATCGCCGAGAGAGGACTGGTCTGGTGCTCGATAGAAGGGGGTTAGATGCGGCGAGCGGGAGTGGCGGCTGGAAGATTGGGAAGGGGAGAGGGACGAGGCGACCATGAAGAAGGCAGAGGGATGCGAAGGGTGAGGAGGGAGAGAAGAAAGAGGGAAGTAAGCCGCAGCATCGGCGAGAGAAAGAGAGAAGGCGATGGAGAGCGAGAGATTGGGGGACGAAGTGGATGTGGCTTCGGCGAGGGGGCTGCCGATGGGCCGGTGCGGAGACAGACTAAGAGAGGAGAGAAGGAAATAAGAGGATGAAGAGAGAGATCGCGAGAGAGGAAGGAACGAAGAGAAAGAGAGGGGAGAGAGGAGGGGGGGAAAGAGATGAGACGAAAAGAGAGTTGTGTGAGAGAAGAGTGAGAGGAGACGCCGAAAGCGAACGAGAGCAGAGAGAGGGCGAGAGACGAGAGAAGGAGACGACGAGACGAGAGTAGAGATTTAGTTTTTACTTTGTCATTTGTAGATGAAACATCTGCGTTTTGTAATGCAAAGAATTTCCATTCGCATTTCGCGCATTTAAAAAACTTCTTGAGTTAATTACCCCGTTTTGCCTATTTAAGCTACCGATTCCTTTTTTCCCTCTTTTTTTTTCGTGTTTGAAATTTTTCAAGTCGGTTTTAGAGAAATCTTTGAGGTTGGATATTAACCATCATGGAATTTCCCATATCCACTTGGTGCTACCACAAAATCCGGCTTTAAAAAAAAAAAAAGAAAAAGACCAATTTGTATCTTTATTTTTTAATCTCACTCTTCACTTTAATCGATTCGACCAGTTTTTTTTTCTTTTTTCTTTTTTGACCTTATTTTCTTTTTTGGAGATTTTTCAATTCTTTATTTTCCCTTTTATTTACAGCGGCGAGGTGACAGTGGGGTAAGGGGAAGCGTGTTTATTTTGTTGCCATTATGATTATTAATTATTATTATTTTATTTATTATTATATTTATTATTATTATTATATTATTATTTATTTATTTATTCAAAATCTTCATCTTCTTCTTCTTCTTCTTCTTCTCTTCTTCTTTCTTCTTCTTCTTCTTCTCAATTTATTTCCTACATCTTCTCTTCTTCTTCTTCTTCTTCTTCTTTTCTTCTCTTCTTCTTCTTCTTCCTTCTTTCAATTTTTATCCTTACATTCGTCTTCCTTCTTCTTCTTTTTCTTCTTCTTCTTCTTCTTCTTCTTCTTCTTATTATTATTATTATTATTATTATTATATTATTATTATTATTATTAAGATGTGTGTTGTTTTATGTGTTCCATACTTTTAAAATCATTATTTCAGATTAAGATACGGATTATTTTAAGTGTAGGGGTGGTGGGGAGAGATTAAAGACGATAAACAATCAAGTTTAATCAGAAATAATGTCAGCCGTTTTTGTCTCTTTTATTCTTTCGTCTCTCTCTCTTTCTCTCTTTCTCTTCTCACTCTCTCTCCTCTCTTTCTCTCTCTCTCTCTCCTCTCTCTGACCTCTCTATCTATCTATCTATTTATATTGCGCACACACAACGCGCACACACACACTTAAAAATCTCTCTCTCTCTCTTTTTCTTTTTTCTCTCTCTCTCTCTCTTCTCTTCTCTCTCTCTCTCTCTTTATCTCTATCTATTTATCATTGCACACATTTACCAACACATTGAAAACTCTCTCTCTCTTTTTCTTTCTCTTTCTCTCTCTCTCTTTCTCTCTCTCTCTCTCTTATCATCTATTTATCTGAACACACCCACACACACACACTCAAAATCACACACACACACACACACTCTCTCTCTCTCTCTCTCTCTCTCTCTCTCTCTCTCTATCTATTCTATCTATCTATCTTATATCTCTCTTAACACACAAACACACGCACAACCACTATTTTTAATAACGTTCAAATGATTTCATATCGATAAATACGGTAAACGTGAATGGGTGGATCCTTTAGAAACTATTGCAAACATCAATTTCCTTTGCCGAATAACAGTATACGCACAAAGTAAAGTCTACTTTCATCCCCCCCCCTCTCTCTCTCTCTCTCTCTTCTCTCTCTCTCTCTCTCTCTAACACACACACACACACACACACACAACTACTATTTTTAATAACGTTTAAATGAAAATACACAGTAGCATGCATGGTGGCAAAAAGAAATTATGCAAACATTTTTTTCCATGCCGAACAAAGTAAGTCGACTTTTATTTCTCTCTTGCTCTGTCACACACACACACACACACACACACACACACACACAGAATATTTTCATTACGTTCAAATGATCTTATTAATATATCGATGCCATTTAATTGATCTTTCCATATCGAACATTAATATATGCACAAAGAAAATGTTTCAGAGAAAGAATTATTAAAATTCTTTTTCACTCATTAGAGAAAAAGGGAACAAAACTAGAATCTTAATCACAATTAAACTATTCGAACATAAATAAGTACAAAACTAGAAAAAATGTTCATTCTTAACAAAAGACACCAGGATTTTGTAAGTTTATAATATATATATATATATATATATATATATGTATCGGTTGTGTTGGGTTGTTAAGGCTGTCCACAATGCGAGTGTAAAGAATACAAAAGAAGGTAACTATGGATTGTTTTTTGTTAACCTGTCATTTTATCTTTTAATATTTCGGGATGAAATCCCCATCATCAGAAGAATACTGGAATGAAGTTGTTCAAACGAATTTAGCAGCGCTAAGACAATCAGATTCCAGTATTCTTCTGATGATGGGAATTTTCATCCCGAAGATTAAAAGAATAAAATGGACAAGGTTAACAAAAAACATCATAGTTTACTTCTTTTTTCTTTACACTCGCATTTGACAGCCTTTCAAAACCAACCAACAAACCAATATATACCACAATGCTTCAAGCAATTACAAACCCTTTTATATAATATGTAGTATACTTACAGGTCAGGCAAACATGATCTGAAACATTTTTTTTGCGTTAATAAAATGCAAATGAAGTAAAGAAACAATCATCTGAACACATTGTTAGGTTAAATAAAGGCAAATAAAATAAAGAAACAAAAAAAGTGTTTTTATTTTCGAAAAAGTACATATAATGCCATTTTTTCATATAATGCCATTTTGGTTTTTTCTTATATAATGCTATGTTTTTCGTTTCTTTTTCAGTTGCTGCCATGAACTGGACTGGTGCAGCATCGCGCTTCATTGTGGAAACGTTTATTAAAACAAACGAATCTGTAACTGCAACACAAAGAGCGTTCCGTTTGCACTTTCCAATCTTGGTTAGACATGATCCCGGTACCAAGCTCGAAACACGATCTTTATGGCGGTTACTAACTTCGGAGCTACTGGATCTGCATTGAAACGAAAATCAACCGGCCGACTCGCACCGCCAGAACTTCTAGAAAATGTTGCAGATCTCTCT